>SJOL01010002.1:404212-556432 GCA_004794785.1 Opisthorchis felineus
GCTACAAATTATAATTTTGTTACTAATTAGAAACCACATTAGAAACACGGGATGATGGTGCAAAAGACAAAATTCCGCAAAAATGAGCCATCCCTGAAACGTGAATTTTTCTACGCAATAAATTACCAACTTATTCGAAACAGTGTCGATGCAACTAGGCCTGAAGTTTTGAGTGCTAAATCAGCACCAGGTGGTAAGTAGTAGGATAGTAACTTTGCATTGACCTCAAAAGATCAAAGGAAAATGGTGCATTCAACGCTGGGCTCTACAAAGTAGATGATGAGGTTGGAGTAATTATACCAATAGATGGGGGGTTTACTGATTCTTTGCCTAACCATAGATTGCACCAAACGTGGATTAACTTCGGTAACTTTTACTGGAAGTTTTTCTTTGAATTTTCTTCCTTCATTCCCCGTCTAATTTAGATATTGTTCAAGGCAATTCTTCATCCCTTTCTCAAATACTGGATGGTCTTTTAAACCTACAACCATACAGACGGGCCAGTCTTGAAAAATCTGTGCAAAGCTTGATGAAGGACACAAAACGTTCCTCGAATCTCACAGCACCTAAAACGTCTATCATCCAACCTCGTGTGCTGATAGGCGTTAAAGCCAGTAGCACATCACCGGTGCGCGGATCGTTACAAAGTCTTTATCAGCCAAAGTAAGGCTTTTGGTATATCAGCCGAGCAAAACTATTCGTGTCTATATTCTGAATTCTAAGGTTAACTATTTCGTCTTTCCATGTGTTACATCCTTCACTTTAACCATGTTTGTGACAGTTTGGAGGCATAATCTAGTTACCGTTTTTCCGACCCAACGCAGCCAGTGCGGCTCATAAGTCCATTTTGATGCACACACATTTACATCCGATAGATGCATCAGGGATCCTGAGGCTCGTACATGGGAAACAGGCCAAATAACTTAATCTATCTTGAGCAGTAGTCTCACCTGAATACGAATATAAAAATTTGCATTATGAAACTTAGTTTGGTATGGTCAGCACTCTAATAATATTGCCCTTCAGTAACGAGGCATAAGAAGTACGGGTTCCACCTTTTCGCAAAAACAAGCCACCGTCATTTCAGACAATGGCATCTACGCTGGTCAGCCGAAAACAAGAAAATTAGTACGGGAGGATTGTGAAAGTCGGTCAAAATTGCCCTTCACTTTGACGGTTCCCTTTGTGGTAAAGGATGATGCAAACTTTAGGGTATGGAGTTTTGCCAACGCTTAGCATCACAAGGCACTGTTTACCTTACAGTATGTCAACCGTGGTGTTCCCTTAGGGTGGCATGATAGCTAGGCACTGAAAAGCTCTTACAGCCTAACGACTATTTCTTATTTACTGCAAAGTGACGCGGAATTTCTTCTTGTGGCCAAAGGAGAAGTGTTCGTTTTGCGTTAATGGATGTGCATCTGACAAAACAACTGCGTACTTCAGAGAAAGAATTGCCAAATTATGCCAAGAAACATGCATTCTACCAGATGTGAGCACAAATCCGACGAACATCTCAGAATTTGGCACAAACTTTAAAGACCAATCGCCTATTCGGAGAGGTGATCTCAACTTATGACGATCTCTCCAGGGTGCAATCAATTTATAGGAATTCGAATAAAGGAAGCTTGACAAAACGAATTAACCGTTTCGTTTTGTGTGAGCGGAGCATCGGTCAAATGTACGTTACTATCCAATATCTCGTTAACTTCTTGAACGTTTTTTATCGTGCTTTCTCGATCCGTATATCGGCATCCTTTAGTGAACTTGTTCACCTTTCCAGACAACTCTCTAATCCAAATATAGACTACCCACTGTGGTAGGTTGTTCATATCTAAATCGTCTGTTTCTGGGTTCGACGGAAGAGATTTAAGGTTGATTTTCCTTACTGTAACTAAGTGAACTTCTGGCAAGTGTTTATTGCCGGACCTGCGGTGCTTTTCTGTTCCAGTGCTAGGTGTTTAGACGTGAAAAAGACATGACAGAACATGGTATTTCCAGAAAGTTCTTCTGCAAAGTAAGGTACTTTTGCTGCATCCATTTAATTCACCATGCAAGTAAGTTTATGAATAAGGTTGCGTTAAAAAAGGGTGGTGGTACGCGCATGTTTTTGTCCACATAAAAACGATCGTTGCGTAATTACTTGGTGTGCGCCAGACCTTGAGTTGCATTCAAAAACTACAAACTATTTTCGACATCCATGCATTTTGGTCAGGTCGTTCCAACAGCTGTCAGGTTCTTTTTTGTATTAATGCCACTTTTCCTCTACTCGAACAGTTGAGATCAAATGCTAAACAACCGCCCGTGAAACTTATTAAAGGCGCTAAATTTCAACAGTGTAAGCTTGGTCTGAGAACTAAAAATAAGCGATCAAGCTATTATATATGGTCGATTTTCACTACACCCTCTAACTCAAGAAGTGTGGATATTCTCCGCAGAAATTGATGCATACCTCACACTCAAACGGTGCATCCGTAACATAACCTATTCTCACTACTCATAAGGTTGCTGAAAATTCTTCGTCAGCCCACGACCGGTTTCGCCCTTCTTGGAGCTCATCAGGTAGGTGCAGTCCCCGGGGTTTCCGTCGACCTTGTGTTCTACTTAAGACCAAATTGCACGAAATTAGCGAAATACACTCATTTGCAAACAAATTTGGTTTCGCGAGAGGCTCACCTGGAACCCAGCTGAATCTCGCGTTTATGATGTTTCCAGGCAACTGAATGTGCTGCGCCAGCCCGCCTCATGTATATATACATATATATATATATATATATATATATATATACGGAAGAAGCGGTGCCTCATTCCCCAGAGCATTCTCCGACCGGCTTAAATTACGCACAGTCCGACCGTCAAAATGCTAACTGTGACTGCCGGCGCATTATTCAGTATGGTCCAAATACCTTTAAGATCAAAGAGTCCGGTGGCTCAGTTCATAAACAGTTTACTCTAAGAATGTGGAATGATGTAGCAGTAGTTCCCCGCGGTTCCAATAATTTCGGTATTGAGATGAGTGCGGGAGCTGAAGAAACTCTACTTGGCTGGGTTCCTATGAACAGCTGATTGTTTAGTCTAACTGAGTTGGCCTGTCAGTACCCACAAACAGCGAAATCTGTTGAGTACCTCTGAATGTGCCCCAATAACATTCAGCAACGACACCGTCAAAAGCAATTTTTAAGGAAAACTCGAGAATCCTGTGGGTGGCCAAGTGCACGGACATTAACATACTGGTTGATGACTCGGATACAACATTTGGAGGAACCGTCAAACGTGAGATCATTCATGGCGGAAGATTTAGTGCACAGGCTTCCAGAACCGTCAAAAAACGTGGTTGGTCACCGTTCATTTGCTTCATCAACAAACTTCCAGCCAACTGATGCTCTTTCAACCAGAACCAATCGACCACTCAGTCTTAACATATAACAATCATCAATGGATGCGGATCTTGTGTTCAAGACTGCCACCCCTTTTGGAACACGTGTACGTAGTCAGATCATGCCCTGGTTCGTGCACACGTTTCAGCTCGTTTTTCAGCAAACTAGGAGACTAGTTACGGTTGTGATATCACCGCCTGTAAAATTCAGTCGTCAAAGAAGTCTGTCACCAACAGCTGTATAGATGACTACGGAAGGCGAACCAAGTAGGTCAGTCAAAGAAGACTGTCTCGAAATCCGCGACGATTTGAATTGAGCGTTTGACTGTGGGTGTTCCGAGACGAGACCACAACCAACATGAAGTTTGGCGTCACATCGATTCGTATCGCTGGCTAAGGCCAGGTAGGTGGTCCCGCCGGAATGACAATAACAATCAACAAGATCTCTGAAACGATATCCAACCGATTTAGAAGGCCTGAGATGCCTATATTAACGATCATTGAGACGTGAAGTGCTCTGTCCCCACATAAGATAAAGTCAAAAACGAGCTCAACTTTTTTTAACTGAAGCAAAGCTTCTAATTTCGACTGTCCCCCTCTGCTTAGTTTATGGAGAGAGGGGCTCGCGTATAGCCTAACAAAACCCGCCGCTAAAAATAATGTTATGTTTGAATCTCAGAACCAGCAAGGCATTATTTTAGTCACTACCACTTCTAATTTGTTCATAGGTATCATTTTATTCATGTTATACCGGTATTTTATGGTCTAGCTTTGGTAGGATCTTGAAAAACACCTTTGTACACCAACTTACCACCCACCTGAGAAATCGCAATAAAAGACCCCAAGGAGATGAAGATTTCGGGATCTGAACCCCACTACTGAACCATAAACTAGTACTTCTCAGTCGCTTTAGCGTTTCTCTGAGATTCTCAATAGACCATGTGCATCCATCAAAGCAACTGTCGAGTAATTTTGCCAGAAGTTGCAAAAAATGAGGTTAGTTAGGAGAAATCGATGATTCCACAACACGTTAAATCACACTGATGGATTTATTTAGAAGTGAAGAAAAATTGTGAATTCCGCGCGGAAATACGAGTTGAAAGTTGTCGGTTTTTACGTAGTACTCAACAAGCACCACAAGCTATTGGAGAAAAGACACATATTACCAAACATAGCAGGGCAATTTTCATCTAAAACAACTAAACTATCACAGGTTTCATCCTAGAAGTCTGTTCAAAAGCCGAACAACTAAAGTCACAGTTCACTGCTTGTTACATCAAAATATCGTAATCATTTTTGCGATATTCTCGTCTTTGCTGTTCGGATTCAATTCCGGCAAACGACCACAGGAATTGTCCTCGTAATGACCTATAGTACAGAGGATGATACTCATCCTTATGTCCCAGACACTGCTATGCGAATCTACCGTAGATCTCATAGAAGCAACGCGAAATATTCTATCCTGAATCAGAAAGGGGCTTAAAGCACCGAAAGGCAACAACAAACTTTATCACCACATCACATTCAAAAAAATATTTTCGAGTAGTTATTTTGTTTCCCCATGGTTTTTCTAGGACTGAGTGCTGCTCTACATCAAGCGATATTTTCAGCCAAAACTCCGGGTATCAGAAGGGAATTTGGTACAACGTGACATTCCAGGTGCATAAAGTCCTGGGGTTGGAAGAAAACCATCGAGTTCCTACTTACCGGTAGGTGCACTACCGATAAATCTACCTGTGTTGCTGTCTGTCACACACTTGATCTTCCACAAGCCTTGGGGGAAGCGACGTCCCGCTCAGTGGGAGTCAGTCTAGAGAAGGATTTAATACGTGTGGATTGTGAGTGAAAATTGGTGAACCAGAGCGAACGTACTATGTGGCTCAGTCATCGAAGCATCTATCGGATATTTCTGATGACAATGGTTCACGTTCACCCGCAGGCGTATCTTTTCGCTCAAACTATGTACCCTACATTTCATGAGAACGAAAACCCATAGTTTGTGCAGCATAGTCATTCACTTAAGAACATCATAAGATTAAGCCAGGTTCCAGGTGAGTCTCCCGTCAAAAACAAACTGGTATGCAAATGAGTGTATTTCACAGTTTGTGATCTTTTTAATATGGTCAACATTTTGGAAAGTTCACCCACCCATTTACACAGTGGTCTCGTTTCGAGCAGATTACTCGTGCAGTCAGCCAGGTGACTAAAATGACCACCATAAGTTCCTAGTGGAAAATCGTGAAAAAATCTAAAATGCCATCTGCGAAATTATCCGCCACCTTTGTCTGGCTTGCTAGTCGAGGAGAAGACGCAATGACGCTGACTGGGCCTGTCAACATGCCATTGAGTGAAGAAATCCCATACTCTCATTAGCATCATGCTATAATCGTGAAAGCTCAGTACACAAATCTTTTCTAAACCATTCCGTGTCCAATATATTGCATCACAAAAAAGGCGAAAATTGCCGCGAAAGGACCGGTCACATCTGTCTGGTTCTTTAAATGAGGATGCAGCGACATTTCACAGACAGGCCAGTGACCGTATCCAGAGAGGGACACAACCTGGTTGCTCAACTGTTGTGTCTGAGCGATTACAGTAAGTACTGATTCAGACAAACTGTTTGCTCCAGTCTACTGAAATGGGGGTATATTTAACCAACTAAGGGTAATAAGTAGTGGCACAAAATTGTAACAGTCCAGAAGGTTAGCACTTTCCATTATTTGAATAAGGGTGACTTGAACATGATGGAGGGTGAAGCAGTTATTCCACTTCAAAATGTGCCCCGCTCACAACTTCACAACCGTCACGTTTGTACGTCCGGACCTTGCTATGGAAGTGTGTCCTCCACTTTCGCTAAGATTATCAATATTTATCAGCATAATTGATGATACTGGTTTTAAATCGGTGTTTGGCGAAGTCTATTCGACATAAACTGTCTTAATTAAGTACACCAAAAGTTCTCTCAGACGATGATGTTTACGACAACTTGCGGATTCACATCGATTCATTTCGTCAAATGACCATTATTTAGTTCTAGAGTGAAGCAGAAATGTTATGCGCTTTGCTCAGGGTAGCAATGCTTATCGTTAAGTATTAACCAGCCCGGGAGGAAGAACAATCACAAAGAACAAAGCACAGGTTTACCAAGAGTGCTAGATATATCCTTATGATGTCTCAAATAGGAAGCAAAATTCCTTGTTGGGATAACGAGACAGTGCCAGGGATAATATGAGTTTCAGCACTGTCCCTTGCGTCCTTATCCGCCAACTTCTCAGGTGGTTTTCTAGGACGCAATTGCTGAACAAGCAGTGACTATAGTACTTTTAGTGTTTAGGTGGGATAAGTTCTTTTTAGGGGCGAGGGGCATCATATGGATTATCTCATCAGCGTATTCTCAGTGCCCTTCATCTCAGTCTGACAGGTCTACACCGCACCTATCCAGCTGACTGGTCGTTTTGCGTACGAAGCACCAATTCGGGGACGTGCAGCTTTTGAACCAATTGAGACATTGCAACAATACCCCCTACCCCACTCAGATATCGGTACAAAACAGCGGTGGAAATGTAGGAATGGCTTACACCAGTTTGACCTCAGTTACGTAATCAAGACACGAAGACTTTTGGCTAAAAGTCGGATCGTCACATTTATCAGAATCGAAATGAACAACCTATTGTCTGATGTATAACTCCAGGTTAGATCTGATGATACCCCCTAAGGTAAACAAAAATTTAATGCCAGCCCACACAGTAAGTTTAATACGCAATACCTAAGCGTAGTTTAGCTGCAAGGAAATTCAACAATTAAAACTGTTTGATTCAGGCAGTTCAAGCAAACTTCCCTGCACGCAAACCCGTGGGGCTGTAAGCTTATCTACTGGGCTTCGTGACTATCGCACCCGTTCCCTTTCTTCTTTACCTATTATCACTTGAACGTGTCTAACGGTGCACTTGGTTCACAAAACTTATAGTATATTTTCCATGAATATTTCGTTCTGTGAATGAGGCCAATTTATGCTGAAAGTCGAGAAGTACTGTGCAACTCTTTCATCGGCATCTCACAAAAATCAATTTTGAACCCTGAACCTTCCAGCCGGTGGTTAAAAACCGTTAGGCCTTGAGTGACTGCACAGAAGAGTGATTAATTCGCATGTAGACAGGATCGAGCGACACTCATAATTTAGTCACGAAAACCACATCAAGTGATCACGTATTGACCGGCTCCTCAAGTTTCATTCGTCTTTTGAAATTCTGTTTCCTCTGAGCCACTTATAGAGTAATGGTAGTGTGAGGGTACCTGGTAATTTTCCACTGAGATTTCTGCAGAGGTTTCCCAAAATGATGAAACAGCTGTACAGTGGTTTTCGATTTTTCAGTATAAATTGGCTTCACTTACAGGACATCCCCAATGAAAATTCCCGGATCTCCTCACATTAACAATATAGCCCTAAAATTAATCGCAGTAGTAAGGCTTTCTCCTGCCTGCTCTCTTCTAGGGCATTCCTTGGAAGTTGTGGTCGTTATTGTGTTCCTCTCTTGTTTATTGGTTTATGCTAATGGGCATCGCCCAACGCAACTTATTTTGCATACGGCCGACGGTTTACAGATGACAACATGGACCAGCCGATGAATCGGTAGATTAAATCAAGCACAGAACACGAAGACGCTCTTTTCTGAGAACCACACCAGAAGTAACCAAGGAAATTCTGTCTACTTTAGCAAGTAAACTGTTTACCGGGTGAAACCAAACGTCTGGTTTTTCAAGTTGTAGACCTAGATGATTTCGACAAAATATTGGAATAGTTTCTTTCCAATTCCGCTATCGGTTTCGCCCTTCGTGGGTCTTATTAGGCAGGCCTAACCCCCGACGTCCTGTCAACCTCATGTTCTACTTGAACACCTAATTATTATATTTCAACAATACCGGAGTGTTCTTCTACGGCAGCTCAATTTGACATAGTGCTCTTGGAAAAATATTCTCTGGACAAACTCTGTCTAGTCTACTGTGTACATAAAATACACCGGCGGCTTAGCCACGACAAGTGGATAGCGCCGATTATAGGGCTTACTTTTCGAGTAGACACCGACTTATTTAAAGCGTACCATTTTGCCGTTTCGGAATTTTTCTCCTTATCTGGTCAGTATTTAGGTTTTTTACAAAGAATAAAATTTGCCGTTCGGATTCGGTTTAGCTGAGTTCATTTGCGGACGAGTCATTGTCTTTTAAATAGCAGTACTATGCCATTCATCCGTGGAATTATAACTTGGGTCATATTGAATGTATGTGATACTACATCACTAGCAAAAAAATAAACGGATTTTGTCCACATCCTGATTGGCATTCAGTATACTCTGAATTTTGTCACGTATGTTTTTGGCACAGACCACTTCCTCATTTCTATGGGATTTCTTGATACTTTCAGTTAAGAAAAGCCTACTAGTGACACCTACTTTAATTTTACAGATTTTTTACTGAGTTTTTCATTGACTAAAGATAGAGTTTGTACGTGTAGTTTTCATCTTAATGTGGCTTGCCTGTTATTGCTCATACAGGCCCCTGTCCACGACTTAGAAACTGATGGGAAAGGTCAAAGTGGTCTGCACACCGTTTTGCAACCTTCACATGAATTAATCATAGTAATACAATAATGAAAAGAAGGAGGGCTAGGTTGTATATTTTCGCTGAGTTAGTCCGCGTAAATGTAACAAAACAATTTACCACAAACAGAAGTATCTCTTGTTGTCCGTGCCAAAAGTATCTCCACTGTCATACAATCGAAGACCTAAGAATGGGACCTACTTTTAAACTGGTTCACGTTCCCTATCCTTGGCATGTTACTGCGTTACTGAGTTAATTACTAACTCCTTTTTACTGCAGAAGAACGTGTTACCTCCAAAAATGGTCAACGAACCCAATCATCAGCTTAGTTGGGACAAAGTCATCAATTAACAGTGGCATTTGTATAGAAGTGACATCTCAAGCGTCACACAACCAAGTGTCGACTGCAAGGTAGTATGTACAGTGTGGCCAGCAAAACTGTCCGAAGGGAAGTCAGATATAATGGATTTTTGGGGATGGTAAAATAGATGGAACTTTCAAAAGTGTTGCCACCATGGGTGCGTTTACTGATAACTGATCACCAAGCTGTACCAACAGACTAACAGCCACCTGAATGGTTACTAGTCGGAACCCTCGATGTATTTTTGAGTGCAGAGTAAGATCTTCTGCTTGTAGAATACACGCCTACCAACAGCAGTTATCCCATTGGCTTAGCTATCACTCGACATTCTTTTGAATACTTACGAACAAATCCCGACTGAACAGGTTTCAGCAGCAGATCGACGCTACTTAACTCGACTAGATGCAGCTACCTAGCTGTCAACCGTCGGTTTCAAATACATATATTCACTACGGCCGCCAAACAAGTTTAATTTGGGGAAGGAGTGATGGGGGAATTTCCACAGATGCAAGTTGGTTTACTCTTCCTTGGTAGCCTTCATTAGTTGTGTGGACTCTATCCTGAATAGCTCATTGGTAGATCTGTATCGACAAGTTCAGTCAGTAATCGTGATTTCTTATCATACACTTCCTCACCAGCTCAGGTACACCATGTGAACTTGTTGGCTTCATTCTGCGCTTTATATAATCAGATGTTTGTAATTGGTCCATCTGTCATACAGACGCCCGAATTTGTTTAAACGTTTAATCAGGAAGATTATTGAACAATGGGCCTCTTCTCTAGGACATTCACTGAATCATCGCCTGCCAGCGATATGACAAGCTTTCGAAAATTAGGCACGAAAAGCCTCTTCGAGAAATGGTAAACTTGACCGTTACTTGACACAGTAAGCCCGCTGTCGAAAGTTAACTAAAAAGGAGTGAACAGAATTGCAAAGCCACATCCCGCTCATATGCGTAAATGCTGTTTTCAAGCTATTTGGCTAAAAGCGCAATGACCGACGTTGTCAAAAAGTTCATGAAATTTATCAAAATTCTCTACGGAAATTGACTTTACATATCGCTAAAAGGTTTCACTATAATTGTTTTTCTTTCGAAAACTATTAGCATTTTTTCTTCCATCCATCGTTTTGTCCTATGAACGTACAGAATAACCGAGTCACCTTAAATTCCTATCATGCGCAAGACCCGGACGGACCGTGTTGTGACATGTGTCAGCAAAAAAGAGGTGTCCAACTTTTATTTTGTTGCGTTTTTGTCAGGATAATTGACGAATCACGCAGTGATTCACCTCTCGATCCAGAAATTGTGCCATTGTTCCTGCTTACATCACTGACAAGCACACTGGCTGGTCAGGAGAGGTTTTTTCTAACACATTTTTATAGACACCTCCTTGACAGTTTTCAAATGCAGTGAACAATGTGGAAGATTTTACGCGTGTGGCTTGAGTTTACAAGTAAAAAATTACTGGCCATGGTAATGAATAGGACGGCGAGCTATCAAATGACACAACTTCAGAAAATATTGTGACAAAGTCTGACCATCATCCTCCAGTGCTACAGAAACTCGTGAGTTACATGTGCGCTTTTTATCCACCCTTGTCGAGAGGATACACAGAAGAATCAAAACAGGTCACTGAGGTACCAGACAAATCACATTTCGTCGGTATAAAATTACCAATGACCAAAAAGATAAATTTCGTAATGTTTTGATGACTGGAAGAAGCTGGTCACCTGGATACCGGTTGATCCTCCAAAGATAAGAGAGAAGGTTTTTAAAAAATCATTCTAAATCCAGCGTCGTTCGCTGGGTCAGGTTGCAGATGATCTGCTCACCTGGCTTGGCAATTGGCTTACAAAAGTTTCGTCACCATGGGATCAGACATCGTCAGTGCGCGAATGAGCAAATGTTACATGGAATGTTACATGTGAATACTACATCGAGTTTCTCTTACGTTCAAATCACTCACATCCGAACAGACGTCCTCATTTCCTGGCGCAATTATTCTGATGAGTCCACACCAAAACTGGGAACAAAAATTTGAAACCGCTGAGGCCGCGATTATTAATTGTCATTGCACATCATAGTGCATGGAGAAAAAACAGTCATCCGTAAAATTCAGCGTACAGATCTTTACATTTTTCAGCTTCATTTGGGTTGGAGAAACGATCCACAAGTTCTCACTGGGACGCTCTTTGAAATAAAGGTATTCATGAATCCCACAAGACGTTTATCAGTTGGTTCCATTCTAGGTATTTTATTTACAGCTGGCAACCAGCACATATGATATCATCGGAAATATGTTCACATCGGAATCCTGGTTACTCTTCATATACATTTTCTGCTAGAATGTCAGTACTTAGTGTGTTTAGCGGGACGCATGCCAAGATCTTGTCGCAAACAACAATATTTCCAGATTAACTCATAGACCGCCAATTAGATCGTGCGTAAACAGTATCATTTCTTTATGTCTTCACGTTTACATCACTCTCTTTCGAACAGTCCTTCTCTTGTCCTGGCACAGTTATTTTGGTAAGCGCACACCGAACGAGGGAAGCAATGTACTCCAGTTCTGCTCTTACAAGAGCTCACCAGCAGTGCAAATCCTTGGCTGTTCCGAGGTTTGAGTTGCTTTCAGACGAACGAAGATGACCCTTTTTGATTGTCCACTGCGGACTCAGTGAACTTCATAACACGCGAGTAGAATGGTAATCAATAAGGTTCAATCAACCTGGTCCCATTGCCGAATATGTCGGCTCGTCAATGACCGCATGCTGATCATCATGCAGATCTGTCGGGTTCTTGACTGCTATCTGATTTTGAACTCAAATGGTTATGCGCTCCTTTGCTCGGACATCGGAATACCTATCGGTTCTGCAAATGTAACTTGCTCGCTAATTGCCTGCGAGCTGGTTTATACGATGGGATATCTCCCCTGCGTGAAAAAGGCGATGACCACTGATTCCGGCTGACAACTCTGACGTCTGTTTGACTGTGTGCTCTCTTCACTGATGATAGTAGGTGTTTAGTTGTTCCAGCGATTTCATTATCCAATTTGGTTGGAAGTTTTATACAGGGCAGTTCTTCGGATACCATGTTAAATATAGGGTGTGTTGTCTTCCGTCCACCGTCTCCTTTACTGAATTAAGGATGGTATCTAGTGCGTCTCTGTAAATAAGTAACTCATTTGAAATAAAATATAATGGGCTAAAATATTCAAACGTGGTGTTTAAGGAATTCTACGTGGTCAGGTCGGTTGATGCGTTCCTCTCGTCTCAGCCTTGTGATGTGAATGTCAGGTTATCTAAACTTTATCCTCACATGCACGCTCATTCATTATTACTCAGATGTTCTGAATTTTGACACTGCCACAGGAGTCGATCGGATGGATCCTTGTTTGTGTCTCCAAGAAAGTCTTGACGTCATGCTCAGGTTAGGCTGAACTTAGCATGAGTTTTGTAACCATCTCCCTTAATCTTGATTGACCAGTCTGTACCCACGTAACTACCCTCGTTCTGTCGTAAAAACACTAAAATATGAATTCTGGTTATTAGCAATTCCAAATAATTGAACAGATACTTTGAGGTGCATCTACCACTTATCAGCTCCTTACTACGTTTTTTTCAAATTACTGAAGACATATAAGCGTTCTAAACCAAGGTCCATACAAATCTGTCAAGTGAGCATAAACTATTCCTAGGATACGTAAGAACACTATTTGTCTCTAACTTTCATCCGGAAGGTTGGTCAGGTGAAAATAAACCGAAAGAATACCAAGGATATAATACAGTTGGTAGAAGTGATTTGACTACAAAGCATGGACATTCTCCTTTACCAAGTGGACGGTAACCACATACTATCATTTACTGGATGTTGGGACTACTCGTAATATGGATTAAAAAAAGCTGGAGCAAATACACTCATTTAACCAACAATTTGGGTCCAAATAAAACATAAGTTCGACGGAAACTCGGGGATTGTTCCTTCACAATGAGCCCCAAGAAGGTGGAAACCGATCATCTGCTGTCGAGGAGCCTCGCGCAACCTTATGAGTAGTATGTTGCGTCCATACACACTAAAACGTTCTTTATTTCCTCCTAAATCTCACCCAAACACTACAAAACACTTTCGGGTATTGTGCGAAACACTTCTATCTGGAATTTTCACCGAGCATACGTTGAAGTTGGAGGGCACAAAACTGGATTAACCTTCAGTTTGAAGGCCTGATGCAAACCGGCTAAGGTCAGGCATTCCACTGATTATGTAATATTCCACTCTTTTTGTATTCAGTGGTGGATGATGACCTTAACATGGCAGTGTACTGTGCGCCCCAACGCATGTCACTGATTGACTGATTGGAGGCGTAGAGGTCAAGGATCACTTATGTGTTTATTTATAACAGCTCTAAAAACAAACCAAAAACATCCCGGGCACAAATCCCAGGCATTTTGGACAAGGACCCTGGTCTGGTAATTTTGCCTTGTCCGCACACCGGAAAAACCTCAGTTAAGACACTCATCTCTACAATTTACCACTACTGGTAGTAATATTTGTAGCTCGTTTAAGGTTGATAATACAGTGGGTCTTGATTATTTGATTGGATAATTTTTATCCACTCTGATAACGACCTTACAAATCATTAGTGAATAATTCTTTATATATAAATGTTCCGCATAATCAGATATGAATACGTGATGAGTCTAGCTGAATTCGGACATCTATTGACAAAAATTCACAAGGAACACAAAAATTGTGCTCCGAAATTGCCAAAAGTTGTCCTGATCCGATTTTGTTGCCCTTACTCGTTCAGGCCTGATCAACCGTGTCATGCACTGGGCTCCAATCGAACATTGGCTCAAATTAATCAACCTGGAAAAGTTGAGCAGACGTCCATGCGTAAGTTTATCTGATGAATTAACATAACGTTGGAAATGATCTGAATTACACGTTGGTCCACACAAGACGGGTGGGAGCATTTGATGTGGGTTTCGTTCTTGAGTGTGCTGAATTCTGAACTCCGGACATGCCACATGGGAGTCGAACCGCCCAAGACACTCCGTCAATAAATAAAAAACAACTCTTGAGTCTCACATCCGAACAAGCCAACATTGTTTCCATTTTCGAGACTATTGTGTCCATCACCGCAACATCCACAAGGAGTTCAGAAGGAATCGACCCAGCATGATGTTGGTGGACAACGGGGTTTTAAATGCCTCTGTTGCTTCTTGACTTTCACTTGGTCACGCAGTTTTACACTCACTGCGATGCTGCCACGTCGTTCGGAAACCACATCAACAATTCGAAACTGTTTTTACTAACAGCCAAATCAGTATGTCACTTGAAATCAATTCACACAGACAGTATCGCTACAAACTCACAAAAAATTTAACGAGTTGCCCAAAATTAAAACCATGCAATAAGACCATTTAAAAAGCCAAAACTTGGACTGACGATAATTGGACTTATCGTGGAATCGACTCAACCCTAAATTCAGCGAATAGTTTCTGTCCAATCCGCCAAAAGTAGTACGTAAGCAATAAAAAGATTTTGGACTTCTCCTTGTGATTTCACTCTTACAATGTAGAATGTACCGTTGCTAGAAGTAGCATGCAGCGAGCCCAACATCCATGCAACTTATCTGAAATCCTTATCATCATTAGATGGGTTGCCCACTCTCGAAGCAACGTCAATTTTCAGTTCACCATATCCGGTAATCAACATGACATCTGTTCACTCAAATACCAATTCAGTAGTCGTCTAAACTCTGGGAAACACGAGCATAATTTAGAGAAAAACGCGTTTCGTCCACCGTGGTCTTCAGTCACGTAGTTTGAACAGTCCCAGATTTCAACGTCAAAGGCGGGTATACAAGCAGGTGCACGAGAAATACTATGGGCGACGTCGAAATTACGACATTTCGCCAGTACATGCGAATTTTAAGAAATGACTTACTTTAACTGCGTTGCGACTGTTTCAATCTGGAGGATACTAATATCTGCAGCGTCCCACGAGCAGCTAACGGAATTGATGATTGCACTTATAAGGGCCCGATTCGGAACCTATTGGCAGATACTGCAGACCAATCACGATCCAAAATGTTCCACATCCGCTTTGACATTCTGGTTGATATCCTCGATCTTACCAAACGTAGCATTGCGCATCAGGACAGAGTGATGGCAATGCACCTGGCTGGTTATTTTGCTACGCTGGACGCTACCAAAGTTTCTGAATAGAATCGACTCACCCAACACCCCGTTTTGTTTGACGGCGCGTCTAAGACAGTATGATCTATCTAGCATCAACCTTGTGTCGAGTCCTTAAGTGGACCATTGATGGATAGCTCAAAAACAGCGTTGCTTCCAGCATAACCTTATCTATGTTCTAGTCAGAAAAGCTTCCTAATTCTGCTTGCAACAAAAGAGGTGCGTACTGTTATCTTATTTCTGGCAACTGAGGTGAGTTTCTCAAATTGAAAATTGTTGTGAGGAGGGTGGTTTCCCTAGTGTTGATTCGAGGCCCATTAAAACTCTCAGAGAAAACGGGCTTTACCCATAGCTACCAAGATCTGCCACCTACAACGATGTGGTACACATGTTCACGATATGTAACTCATATATGCAGGCTTAACTGGACTTTTGGATAGTTTAGCATCCAGTCTGTATCCAGTATCCAGTATGCAGCTGATTCCAGATTTTACGGAGAATTCGTTTATTCCTCGCCACACAACTGAACGGGTCCGTGAGTTTCAAATTGGCACATAAGAGGCGACAGCTCTCGAGTACTCTTGCTACTGGTAATTCATACAGAATGGTGTTGTGTATGTTCGGGAGAATGAGCACTTTGCTCTTTGAAAAATTTAAAGTGCTGGAACTAAGATTAGGCTTCCCGCTAGTGATCAAATCTAAACAAAAAGAGGTAGGTTTGTTGGTTCAATCTATTTAAGTGATGGCTAACATTAGATGGTACCCTCGAAATCTACAGTCCTGGGTGGATTTTCTGAATTGATGCTTGACAGATAATAATCAAGTTGCTATTGGGTAGCCATATCTGGTAACAGAATAGATAGGCCTTAGCTTCAACTCTTCTGTGAGCTAGAAGTCTAATTGGTACGACTAGCGCTATATAGTTTGTCATTTGATCTTATAGGGAGGGTCATCAACTCTGGGCGAGTCACTTGCTGTAAAGTCAAACGTGAGCGTTTAGAGATTTCAAAAATTCTGGTTTCGACCTCACAGTCACCCAGCCAGGATGCACAACCGCTCTCCATGATGAACACTGCGTGACTGGAAAGAGCAACAGAGTTTCCCCTCGATCAGAAAGTTGAGGGCTTGTTTTTGAGAAATCCGCAAAACCTGATTACCCATGAAGTAAACACGCGTTCCACGTTGGCTTAACGAGCAGACTTCGCACTTGGGAGTAATGAAACCGGCGTTTTGTTGAACAAAATGCGGGAAGTATCCGTGTCTCCTCTACTTGAGAAACAAGCTCCATCTAATTTTTATATAGCCATCAGTAACCAAACAGTTTGACCTGGGGAGGTGAGCGGATCATCCAGGAATATTAAAATACTTCTGGTCCAATGACTCATCTTGTGATAAATATGGTAAATGATGAAAATGGTCCAACAAGTACCCTCTGCTTTCGTTCCCGATGATGTTGCTAATTCATTCGAGCAACAATCCCACCGTCTCCATGGATTTCAGTTTTGAGGGCGTACTGATGGTACACATGATCGAAGGCTTCTGAGAAGATATAGTAGATGACGTCGACTTCTGCTCCATTGCCTTTTTCGTTCATTCTTCCCTTGGCATCCGGAAAGTAGATGTGCGCATTGCGTTGCGCAAGATCGGGGATACTGTGTTGCTCGACAGACTCAAAACGCTGTTCAGTATTATGAGTTCGATAACTTTGGATACCTCTGGAGTTGAGTTGCTCAGTAGCCAGTCTTAAATATCCACACCATAATTCTTTGTTCTCACATCTAAGGATCAAAATTTTTTGCACTCTTTGCCATCGCTTAGTCTGTAACTTCAGAGTTCCGGGATGTCCACTACCCAAATGATGGAAGGTGTTTAGCTCTGACAACTCCTTCCGTATAGCCTCCGGGCTGCAAGCCCTTGTTCAGTTGTAAAGCATCGCCGAAATCCGAATGATAGAGGGGCTTTTTACTGTTCAATAGCTTTTTCTGCTTCCTCGACTGTTGTTACCTGTCCCGCAAAGGCTGTTTGTAGTGAAATCATGTCTTTCCCTCGACTTAAGTGTTAGTATAGGAAATACGGTTCTTAGCCAATCTCCGTTGTTAATGAACCTTATCCTCGTCAACTAGTCGTAAACACTGGTGCTGGTACACTGTGTACCGCTAGTTACGGGTATTTATATAGGGGAAAGTTAGGCGGTCTCTCAGTTGTTCACTTCAGTTTGGTACTCCTCGTGAACTGTTCTGTGTAGCTAGGGCGTACTGACTTCGTTTTAGAAGTTTTAACAACCACTGGCCCAGGTTTCCCCACAAATTTTGTCCATGCGGTTTCTGTTTGGCCAGAATCCCAGTAAAGTTTCCAGGATAAGGGAAATATCCGTTTGTATCCCGCTGCGAAATGGTGTCCTGCTGCCAAGAGCTCCAGATAATCCTCCTATATCGTGGTTTGACGCCACACAGTGGCTATGATCTCAGTGTAAGAAATAACCAGATTCCTCTATGATAAATAATAAGCGTAGTTTGCCTCATGATGGATGATTGTGCCACATAGATGGTATCACAGGAGGCGAAATTTCGGTGTCATTAGTTCTTATAAAGACCTGAGTCCCTGTCACTGAAGGGATCTGACATAAATTGATGCCTTATCCAAAGCGAATTCCTTAACCGTCTAAGCAGGTCTCAAGCACTTGGGCTGTGGCACCTAATATAGTCTGTTCTGCGGACCGTGCGGACGTTAATCCATAACCGATGCAACTTTGCACATGCCAGCCTGCTTGGATCCACTGCAGTTTATGTGTTGATAGGGTAATACTGGTAAAAAAAAATTTCCCGCAATTTGAAAGACTGAATGCAAACTGAAGCAACCACAATTTTGTCTCAGCAAAGTCCATTGATCTTTTCCTAGGCCAGGTATTAGTAAAAATCCATTCGTTGGTTTTCTTCAGTTGTACATGGTTCCGGGATCGTAGGACTCATAGTCCCGTAACTTTCCTTTGAACAGCGCTCCAGCTGTCCTGTCATCGGCACACCAGTCACATCGCTCAGGCGTGAACACGTTCGACTGCCTGGTGGTGATAATTCAGACACGCCCAGGTTGTAGTAAAAGTAAGATTTTGGCCTAATATGTCAGATGTCCGCAGCACAAGTCCTGTCATGCTTATTGATATGCTTAATTGATGAGCTGTGATAAAGGATAAAGTGAAAATCGAGTCCAGCGCTCCCCCTCGTTGATTTTCATCACATTTCAAAGTCAGCTGAGCTGGAATGACTGGTACCCTAAAATGACCAGCCAACAAACAAGTAAATTCACACCAGTGAGTGACCGCAGAGTTAAAACAAGTTGAATACAACCGGCTCTGTGTCGAAGGTGTATTTCCTGAGGTGTATTTCCTGAGGTGTATTTCCTTCCTGAATGTCAGGGTAGTAGAAGTGGTGCGAGCGCCAATGTACAACCAGCGACGCAAACAGTGCCCCCAGATGGATGTCAGTTAGTGAGACAGATTTCACCACTTCAAACAAATCAAGCCACATATTCTTTCACCTAACTGGAGCGTGCCATTTGCACGAACTGAACTTCGAATTGTAGAAAACACGCTCGAACAGTGTGAAGCTGAAGTCATCTTCCGATGAGTCACTCAGCTAAATCCACGCGTCTGTCGGCAGTGTGCACACACACACGCCTGTACACACGCATACACACATACACACATTGAAGGGCGCACAACGTTCTACCTCCCAGGCCACTCGGCTAAGACAAAACAGCAAACCAGATGATACTTGAAGTTCTAGGAATTTTCACGCCGCCAATGTTGTTCGCTTAGCTGGTAGTCTGTTTCGAACGGTGCACTGTTGTTTGGCACACACACCTGAAGTTCAGTCCGAGCGATCCGAACCCACACATATGTTCGGAAGAACAGCGGACACATGCCACTTTTGAGCTAACGATCTGGTGGAAGGTTTGGATGCCGGAATAAAGCAGAGATTCGTAATTATTTTCGTAAAAACTGGTTACGCGGTGCTCGCTGCGATAACTGAGAAAGCCTGAAATTTGAACCTTGAGACACTATGGTGGAATAGTGGATTATGTACTGCTGTCCTGCAGACCAAACGCATATATAAAATTTAGACGAAACGCACAGACTGGCATACCACACAACACAGATGTCAAAATACAGGTATGTACATTTCGTAGTTTTGTATTTTAGAGATTTTCATAATGTACAGTACCAACACTCTTCAGAAAATTTGTCAGTCTAATGATTGGTGCTAATGAACAAAATGTCAACTCTATGTCAGTAGCGTTGAAATTCCTTCATGAACATGTCTCTCCTTATAAATTGGACAAACTGTAAACACGATTTTTCTAACCATAATCCGGTACGACTTACGGATAACTCGTGTCCCCTTCTGTGACTCAACGGAACACCTTATTACTCGAAGCGGCTTATGGTTCACGAAGCATTCCACGGCTGATGAAGAAATATGGGCTTCTTGAGGCTATGTATATTACTGTTGCTTTCAGCCTGTCCTTTGCATTCAGCGAGATCTGGGGGGAGGTCTGAGGCTGTTTCAGGTTTATTAATCGGCCAAGTTATCCGGAACTTACCTAATCTGTGTAAGATATGCTGTAGCTAGTTACGTAGTTTCTCAACTTTTTTGGTTGCAGGGACAATATATGAAACAATATATCCCACGGTTTTATTGCTTCGACATTGTCAAAAAATATACTCTACCCAGCCAATTGCACAAACGTTTTCCTCAAGTTAGTGCCCTCTAATCTCAGGAATCAGGAACTGGATGTACACAGCCCTAAGGTGTTATGCCCTCTCTATGTTAGACACTTCAACCCAAACTAGGTTGACCTAAGTTGTCAAGTGATTATCCTTTGCTCGAAAGCACTACATTTAAGTGATTCAGTGTGTCCGGCTAGCAAGCGTATTTTTGAACCGTAAGGTATAGAAACCCAGTATCAATCCATATCCTCATTGCAGTCTGTGGTGAATCATCCACCTTTCTTAGTCAAACAGCTTCTAGGATTTCCGTAGGATTCGTAGTATCATCTTTGGCTTGCAGTTCTTCCCCCTCCTTAAAGACAGCAACTCTGAGAACTGGCAGAATCTGATCTGTTCTGGAATGACCTCTTCCGTCTGAATACGTTCCGGGAATCTAACCAAAAGTGTTTCCAGTTTGAGGGTAAGATCTTCAGGGAGGCATATGTTCATTCATAGAAAAAACGTAATGATAATCTAGAAGTATCTGCCGTTTCAATGTAAGAACCAAATTTTTTCTTTAGACCAATTCATGTCAAATATGTCATCAACCGTTTTTTCCGGTGAAAAATGCTAAAAATGACTAGCGGTAACAAATTATAGCCCCAAAGAAAAAACAATTTCGAAAATCAGTTGGCCCACTCTCACCGGAGAGAGACCAAAGGTTTTGGTCCTTTTTCGAAAGCATTCACAACCAACTATAAACCCCGCTCTCATTCTCATACTTTGTTTAGTTTGGGGCCCACAGACACAGTGCTGAAATACAAGGTGCCGCCACTACACCACCCAGTTCACCTGAACTGGTATCTCAATTGCTCCGCTCAGAGAACAGATCAATGGTCACTGTAGATTATGGGTCAAGTAAAGAAACCAGCACAGAAGCTGTAGATTTTACGATTTTGTGAAAAAGTGATTTCCCGCGCGGCTTGTTTAGGGGATACACAAGGGATACATGAATACTACGCCAACGGTCTGCCATAAGCTACTTACCTTACTGCAGTTCCACTCCCAATGGTGGCACTGAGGTTTGGTTCAAAGAGTGCGTCAAGTTCCACAATGCTCGGCAGGTACAGTGGTGTCCAAGCGAATCACTGAAAATGTCAGAACAACTTAAGAAGAGGCACAACGCAGATAAGCGAACGCATCGCTCAGGGTCTATAAGGTAATATTAGTATGTCGAACTCAAGGTTGTTTATGTTGTGCGGTTAAACACAACTGTGCAGGATAATGTCGACGGAAAAGATCAGACGGAAACGATCAATAGGCGTTCTCCGAACGCCCTCTTCGTCACTCGCCAGACATTTGAATGACAAGAGTTTCAAGCCTAACCCAGTTAGTTCATTTACTACTATATGACGCAAGCCCATGTCTCCTAGCCACCTCCAAGAAATATAGACCAAACGGTTGCAGCTCATTTCATGCATTCAAAAGATATCCAGTCACAAAGTCATTTTACTAAGTTAACGACTAACTGGCCGTCTTACATGGTACTTGCATATACCAGGAATTAGTTCTTGAGTCGTTCAACCGTTGCTAGCACACGCATGTTTGGACCTCGTTTTACGTGGTGCAATATCACGGCGGCTTAGGAAATTATTCGAAATCCAAACATCCTGTAATGAGTTTTCGCCAAACAAATAAATGGAAGTTAACGTTTTCAAATTAGATTAGTAGATTCCTTATGAACGAAAGTTTATGGAATACAACAATGCCCCCAAGGGAGGACACCATCAGGAAAACAGGCACCTAGGCCCCTCAGTGGTGTTGCTTCTTATGTGGGAATCGTATGCTGATTTTTGGTTGACGAGGAAGTCCAGGCTGGTGGCCGCTCTCCGGAGAAGTCTGCCTAAGGAGGGAATGGTGGGCAAAACCTGGTTACTATATGAGATACTTACATCTGATAGTGGTAAGTGTTTAAATATTGGACTAGCCGAACATATCTCCGTTAAGTCAGACGCTGAAAATGCTGAACATCAGACTTTGCCGTAGTCCAAGGTGGCCTCTGTAAAAATTTTTCTGGGCCGTGCGTCAATCCTATGTAGACATTTCCTGTTCCCCTGCTGCAGCTGTTGAATAATGTACTATTCACCACAGCATTGTCAAAAGATCTTGCATATGTTCTCTCATGGCACTTGCTTCGATGTGTACGACATAACCAACTCTTGATATTCCTTTCACCATTCACCAGCTGAAGCGTTGAAAACATTCTGTCGATCAAATTTGCCCCAGAAATGGTGCTTTTTAGACAGTGTTCCCATCCTTGGCCTAAAAGTACAGCTTCCTTCAATTCTGGCAAAATCCTCTCTCGGTCCATCTGTTTGTTGCATTGTGTCAAGTTCATGAGGTTGCCTAATTCGTTCGTCGAGGTTTGCGTTTCGAACTAAGTGATTTTCTTCCTCACAGACGTCTCAAGACACCGGCTTTTTTCAGACAACACCGGGGAAAGAGTCGAGAACTCATTACGCGGGATTTGAGAGTGTTGAAGGGCTGAAAAGTTGTTTCCGTGCCACATTGCACTGAATTCCATCAGTTAGCGAAGGAATGGTTTGAAACAAAGTTTACCTCGTCATGTCCAAAGCAGATTCTGGTTGTTAGAGCACTATTCAATCAGGGCGAATCGGAAATCTCGGAAGGGTCAGTCCACTAAGCAAAAATCATGAAAGTTGCAAATCATTTGCAGTCCTTTGGGTGAAGGCGCTGGAGCTTACACTGGTTCACCTGGACGGGCAAGGTTTTGTACGGGATTATATAAATTCTCCCGGATATGACTTTGTAGCTCGGCTATAATAAATATTCTCTGTGAATTTACCGACTTTCTTAAATAGACATACGACCAATACTTTTTGAGTAACAGTCGTCATGAGTTAAAGCTTATATTCAGATAATACCAGTTAAAGAATGACTGGTGGCAACCTCCTCTTGGTGCCCAGAAAGTTTTGGGAAATTCAGTCATACGAACTTTAGTCTGAAATGTCGTGACACTTGCCAAACCAGGTACGCACAGCCCTTTTTCACTTGTGCAGCCTGCCGTCCATCTTGTCACCTTATTTCCCGTGAGCTGAATCGCGAAACTACAGCTGAAAAAATTATATCGTTCAGAGAAATTGATTGATGGAAGTCTATTTGGAGGACGGACACGCTCGCTTCAAGAGTGAAACAAAACCAGCCGCTCAAGGTTTCCGAAAGACCGTAGCTGCTTCTGATCTATGGGTTATGCACCTCCCTCTTAGTTTCTAATCGGCAGTCTTAACCAAAAATTTTACTACAGCAACAGTTGAGCTGTCAAGCTTTGTCAGTTTACGGAAGCAACATTCAAAGAATCGAGAGACAGTTGTCTGCTGAAGGCAGAAACTAATGATTGGTGAAGGGAACGTCTGGTTAACGGTGCTGCGCTAAATAATTGGACGCGCAGTGCGGTTAGCCGATAATATCTAAACTCTCCTGTTTTGCGGATCACATTTCTCCTGAGACATTCCTTCAAAAAATTGTCCATCATCCATATGGGTCACACAACTCGGTCTCCTGGATCTACTTGCAATCAGGGATGACCAATTCGTAACAAAACAACACAACAGTTTATTTTGTTTTCTCTATGCCTAAGCAAGGTGCGCCATTCTGCACAAGGCTTCTTACCGGAAGGAAGAAGACACTTCCGTCGAGACTGGAAAATAACTGGAACCTGATTAAATTTGCTGAAAGCTTCAGAAGTAGGGGCCGATGCACAATCATTTTCAAGGACAATAAAGTGATACTATGCCAGATCAGCGTTGACATGAAAGATAGGTTTTTCGGCTCCCCTAACAAATCTTCTCCCTTTAAGTCTCAATAAACAGTCCCCCAGGTGGGTGAAAATCAGGTATAATTGGTCTGTCTAATTGCTTTGAAGTATTCACGAAAAGGCTTACTGATTTACTGCTGCTGGAAACGCGTTTACTGCAGCCTCATGGTTGTGGAGCGAACTGGCATCCTTGCTTCACACACCTTCGGCTGTCGCCGGTTTCGGTGCACTATGATGCAGATTCTCTCCTTCAGACGACATAAATTCCCCACCCTGGGAAATGTTCATGGATAGAATGTCTAGTGACCACTCAAGGGATTCTCTTTCATCCAGGTGACGCATGATAAGCGCAAATGCGCGGCTTACCACCAGTTATTCGAGTGGATCGAATAACCGGTACCCTTTTTGCAAGAGCAAGCAATGAAACAATCCGTTAGCTTTACTGTCGTGTTAACATTGCCAAAACCAACAACAGCCTGAAATCAAAACCGCCATGCTACGTTGATTCGGTTTAACCTCCAATGGTCCGCTGGGTGTGTTAGTAACACCTAAATCAGCCTTTATTCTCGTCCTAGGAATGACACCATGGTCATCTTTATTTCCTCTGGGTGGGTGTGTGGACATACGTGTTGGCAGGGCCCAGACCAGCGTGAAGACATGATATCATAATTGGACTTTGGTTCTGCCGCAGCAACCCCGCCATTGTGTGTTTGGGAAACGTGGAAACCATGACGTGATCAATCAGTCTCACCTCCCACTGCGCACCGCATGTCTTATCCCCATCCCAACTAACGGCATGGCCTGGCATAGTCATCCAACTTTAGTTGTGCTATGACATCTACAGCATGGGTATTCGGTTCTGTCTCCGTTGCCCGGCTAGACATACTAACAACATGCTAGATAGCGTGATGGGGTGCCGTCATAACAAGTCGTTTACCGTTGTGATAGTGGCCGAAAGTGTGAGAAAACCGGGCCGGTGACAAGTTGAGTTCACATACGCAACAGTTTATTGTCCTGGCAACTGTGCTCAGCACGCCAATAGACCACACGTGTTCCCAAGGCGCTGAGCAAAAATTCTCAAAGGTTTAAAAACTGAATGCTAGAAGACTGTTTGGCTTCACCCATTGTGATATCGCCTTCTTTGAACGTTATCTGTTAGTGCTCTTAGTTTACGGTGAAAGCAGTGCTCCCCCACGGCCAGTGATTGGTCGCTGTGTGGAAATGATGTTCACTCCTTCGGAGCATTCATAACGTTTCTAAAACAAGCAGTTTGGGAATTAACGAAGGGATTCCGTCTTGATTGGTCAATATTGGAGAATGATGAATTGGAGATGAATTGGAGATGATGAATTTGTTATCACCAGGCTCGTCGAAGTTATTTCCTGCAGTGCTGATTTGACAATTAACCACAGTGCCAGCATGAACATTCATTCGCCTTGGCAGAAAAACCGGCTACATTGATAGAATGAATGGGAATAAATGGGAGTATTTACTTCAGGGACAAAAGTTCCCTTTGACAAGATATTTTAATGGCTCCATACAAATGCAAGGCTCATCATTAAGGATCCTAACAGAACATCTCGTGGTGAAAGTATGAGTTATATAAACCGATAGTCTCAGATGCCTCTCGGTCGTGGCCGATCATGACCGTCGTAGACTGGTTGCAGTAAATTCATTAAAAAGTGCTTAGATTAGGCAATTCTGGATTCCATCTGGCTGTCTAAATTAATGCATTCAACATAAGTAGTCCAGCATCAATTTCAGTAGTCTGGCCACTCTAGACATGTTAAAGCGCGTTATTTGCTCACGTGAGCTGGCGTGATCTGATAAAAATGTCCCGGCTGCACGTTAGAATGACCAATATACATCAAGATAACAGCAACCCACTCTGTCACTCCATCCGATTAGTAAGTTGCTTGGACATCTGCGTTCTTAAATGAAGATGATGCAGGTTGCCTGTGCTCACCAACGCTATTGGATTGGAGGCCGTTCAATGCAACCATGTTCCTATAATCAGTTTCTGTCAAACTGAACCCTGGAAATCCATGCGTTTGTTTTAGCAAAGTACTTTCGATAAACTGGAAATCGTACCCCAAAAGTGTAATCCAACCACGGCTTTATGACCTACAAAAAATCCATAAACCCGGTGAGACCGACAGTAGACGGAATAGGTCCCCCACCGCATGAGGTAACCAGATTCTTGGCAGGTATTTTAAAACCCATCACCGGGAAATCGAGTACTTACATTAGGAATTCATATGACTGCCAACAAAGTAGTGAGTGTCACCGTGGAACGTGATGACATCCTTATAAGTTTCGATGTCAATTCGTTATGTACAAATGTGCCAAAAGGGGACTTTTTAGAAACAGCCAAGCGACTGCTACTAACAGACACCACCCTTTCAGAACGGACATAGCTTACAGTAGATGAAATAGTGGAAGGGATAACAGCATGCCTGAATCTCACCCACTTCGTTTGTGACTCCGTAGTTTATACTCAAGGACAATGGGATCTCCAATATCCCCAGTTTTGGCAAATATTTTAATGGAAGATTTTGAACAGAAAGCTTTAGTCGGATTCTCGTATCCACCCAATATATTCTGGCTTCATGTAGATGACACTTTCGTCGTGATGAAACGAGACAAGTTCAGTGATTTTTACAAATACCTGAATGACCTGCATCCACACATGAAATTTAGTATGGATATAGAGTCAACTTCGGGTACAGTGGCCTTCTTAGACTGCATGACAGAAGGTCGGGGGAAAAGTAAAGAACACAGTTTACGAGAAGCCAACTGACACTGGAGCAATTTTGAACTGCTCGTCTGCCCATCCGAAGTCGGCATTCGCTATTATTGCTTCATCAATGTTTAGGCGTGTAAGGGTACTGTGCACAAAAGAAGCTGATCGAACAGCGGCCCGAACTGAAATAAAGAACAGACTTCGGGGTAGTGGATATCCAGCTAGCATGATTAGGCGTCAGTTACGAAGGGTGTTGGTACCGGTGGCAAAACCCAACAGGGGGTGAATTGGGACTGCCGTTATTCCATGTAAACTAGGGACATCGGAGCAGCTTTCCAGAAGGGAAACACTCTGCGCTCTGCACTGGTGCAATTAAATAATCACCTACCGGCAAACAGAACCAGGGACTGCGTCTACAAAATTAAGTGCACTAAGGTCTATATAGGACAGACGGCCAGGGAACTTCACACCAGAATCGGAGAGTACAGGAGAAAAATAAGCAGGCCGCTGAGGAAGGCAGATAAATATCGAGAGTTACTGAAAGACTCAGCAATGGCGCAACACGCACTGGACACGGAATACAAAATAGATTTAGAAAATGTTGAGGTTTTGAGGTGAGGACTACGTTCCACGCCACAGAGATTAATGACCGAGGCGGTGGAAATCGCCATGCATCCCAGCGTAAATAGAATAGAAGGCGTAGAACTGGCAAGCGTGTGGAGCATGGTTTTGGATCAGCCGAGCTGGCACGTGTGGCTGTGATCGGGTATCAGAATGAGGAGTCATCAACACAGTTAGCTTAGATCTGAATTGCACTTAATCTCAACCACCTTCCCTCCCCCAGCTAAATCGTCGTAGCACTCACAAACCCACACAGACTAACGAAATCTACCAGTGGCACCCAAGGTGAATAAGTAGTTGAAGCACCTTGAAGTGGAATAACCAAACCCGATGAAAAATTATTTGAAACTCCACCAACCCATCAACCGCAAGATTTAGGCAACCGCACTAACCGACAAGATTCTTTAATTGACATTCATCACTGATTTAGTGTGCTAATCTGAAGAGGTCTGACTGATTGATTCTCCGTCTGTCTTAAAACCTGGTGAACTTGGTGACCTGCTCACTTGGCCTGATGAAAGTTGTGTCAAAGGCGAAATGTTGTCCAGTTAAAAACTACCGATTGCTTGCCAAGCCATTCTGAAAAGAAAAGTACTTCCGGTTTCCATGTCCGTTTTAAGCCGTAACAACATCATCACGTTAAATGAACCGTTTTGGCAAGTCAACAATGAACAGCATAGTCTAAGTGTTTTTGTCACTGCATAATAAAGATATTAGGGTTTTCGCCTTCGGAAAAGTTTGACAACAATCGGTAGATTTATTGCTGGGCAACGTTTCGCTTTTGACACAAAAGCTTCGTCAGGCCAAGTGACTAGGCTACGTGGTTGGTAGAGAATAAAGGCGGAAGGAGAAACAATCAGCTAAGTCAAGCTAAATTTGTGTTAGGATTTTACTTCCTTTCGATGTCAAGTATACACTAGTGCTTCGTTCATACCAGTACTGTGGAAGAGTACATTCCTTGAGGGCCAGTAACTTGTGCAGCCTCCCTTTATCTTACAAGTAACTAGACATTTTGAAAAGATTTGTGCATATGCACCTGATAAAGTTCCTTCTGTTTGACGTAGACGGTATTGAACAATGATTTTATATTCTCCTTATGTGATTTACCTTCTCAGCCGAGGCTGAATTTCGGAAGTTCGCTTCATAATCATAAGTGTTCTAGTTCGAATTTACTGTTGTACTTTCGCTCCGTTTTGAAATAATTCGGATAGACAGAAGTTTCGCTGCTCTCAAGTCTCCTCAAATCACTTAGGGAAATCTGCAGGGAGGTTTAGGAGAGCAAATTCCCTTAGCTATTTTGCATTGAGCTGCTACATAATTCCTACAGCTTAAATATATTTTCCCGATTTATTTCCAACAGAATACCCGATGGTTTCATCCACATATTTAAATGGAAACTCAGGTCTGTCCGGACAAATAATGACCACTGGAATGAACTGCGGTTCTTATCCAAATTCTGTCCCGCCACCTTTATGTCGTCGTGCTAGTTCGTTAAGCTATCGATCTCCGTGCTCAGTCTTCCAATCTCATTGTTCCAACTGGACAACTACATCAAAAGTTGAATCGCAGTCAACATTTCTTCCAAACTCTTCATCCGTTCAGCCTTTCAACCGAAGGCTGCACAGTGGGAGTTTGCGTGCACCTACACCTACATTCGGACTCACCTCCCATCCATCCCAGATGCCTCAGTCAGACGTGTTTCTGGCTCCACAGTCTAAGTGTGCACAACAGTTTCCTCCAGGTGCTCACTGTGCATCCACGAAAGGATCAACTGCCGGGCGCAATGAAACCACTCCTACGTTGGCCAATATGCCACCCCAGATGTTACAACATTTTAAGCAGAAATCTCACGCTGGTGATTCGCAAACAGACTTTGCAAGTGGTTCCAGTCTAAAGTATTCAAATGCTCCAAAACCGCCCGTAACAAGCACTAAAGAATCATCTGGAAAAGTCAGACATACTCTAAAGAAACGATCGAAAACACCCACAGGACATCGTGAAACCTCTGCGGACTCTGTGATTCAGGAACCTTGTAAATTGAAACAGCGCAAGACTAACACTGCCATTGATTATGTTAGTAAACCCGCTGGAAACGAACTTCATAGAGCCCAAAATAGGCCCGAAGTAACTTTGTGCTCAAGTGATCATAATGATTCGGTACAGAACGAAACCCAATATGCCCTACGTGAAAATATTAAGAAATTTCACGGCAATCATCAGACTGGCCAAGGAATTCGACGACAGAGTACTTCCGGCAGCAGAAATAGCGAACCACGTACTATGCCTCACTATTCTCAACTAATCAGTCCATTTGCACCAAACAGCCAATCTACCACACCTCAACGTTCTAGTCCAGTCTTGTTGCAATACGTCCCCCATGGACCAGTTACTCCTAATCAAACTTCATCTGGATGTCAGAGTGGGAAGACCACAGGCCCACCAATTTCGACCTGCAGCCAGATTCCCTCTCCAATGCAAAACCACCCACCCAATTCATGCTGTACATCACAGTCTGTATACCAATGTCCCTCAACACGTACTGACCTGAAAACTCCCACAAGAAGCTTGAGAAACCCAAGTTACTTAGACCATACCCCCGCTGGAATCCCGTCTCTCCTCACTCCTCGTTCAACCTCCTTACCCATATCAAGACTACCACCAAAACAAACAAGCATGGATGAGATTAGTAGTTTGGTGCAAACACATTTCAGTACTGATTACGCTGCACCACCCTCTTCCAAGCTAGCCACTTTGACCAGTTCTAACTCCGCCAACTCCAGTCTGTCCACAGCCGATGAGAAAACATACTTTGATAGCGGTATTTCGTCTTCGTCCTACTCTAAAGACAGCGTGTGCACCTCACCCATGGAAGTGCCAGCACAGCCTAACGCCGTAGCAAGAGAACTTGCGGTCTCCCTTCAAGAATGCTCCGCAAACCGACCAAATCTGCCGAAAGCTGTTGCTGAAACAAACAGATCCGATCATACTGAAAAGCAAAATTGTTTTAGAGTTAAGTCCACCGAACCGGCCATAATCATAGGCAGCCAATTCCGCCTGCCTGAACAGCGCTGTCAGCTTCGAACACCAAATTCACCACCGTCCCTACCAGCACACAGTCCTTATGGTCAAATAAGTGAAAAGTCAAAACAGATTAGCCGTCAACGAGCGCGAGAACTCTACAGTTTGGTCAAAAGTAGAGAGGAACCAAAGAACACACATCACGGTAACCGACTTTATACAGTATATTCAGAGGCCGATCAACGCCCCCTTGATATAAAGCCTCCAACAATGACTTCCCCTACTAGGCCGCATACTTTGACAACACAAGGGAATGCGTGCGCATTCACTGTGAACACACACACTCACTCTAAACAGTTAGCTTGTCAAAATTACAACAAACCACAGTGCCCTGTTTCAGGGACCTCGAATGAAGTAAATGCATCCATCGAAAGTGAGACCACAGTTCGTTCTGTTGAATGTGAAGAGCCAAACTGGGATGACTCCGCTCCAAACTGCAGACTGCATACATCCACGTTCCAGTTGAGTTTACGTGAATCCCCAGCGACTGACATACCACTTCACACTTCACTAGTATACAGTTCGATAAATAAACTATCTCAATGGAATCCTACCCTTCCAGGAAATGCGGAAGACAACATCAACTGGACCCAGCAGACCAGGCAAGTGCAATAGACTATATGGCTTCTGCCGTTTAAAGAGGGCCTTTGCTGATGTTCATTCCCTAGGCGCGAACACTGAACATAAGTGGTGCTTGACGTCAGTAGAAAATATCGACCACCATCTCATCTGAGTGGAATAAGAAAGCCATATGTTTTTTATGCTTACTTAGTGCACTCCCCAACACATAGACCATTGAGCTTGAGATAAATTTATGCTTAAGGTGCAAACTTACCGGTCGGAAATTTCGTGGCTCGAACCCAACTCCGGCAACTCGACTGATCCTGTCTAGGCTTGGGCAACCTGGCAGTAGTTCATCCCTCGTGGCATGGCAGCAACGCACCAAGAATTTGTTATAGCTGGACGTTTATCTTTTCACCTTACCTTGGTTATCCTGTAGAAATTGAAGTAAGTGCTCATAACCCCTGTATCAAAATATGAGGCTCATAAGACTGTTTACCTCGTGTGACACGACTGTCTAATATTTTCACTTTTATCGAGAAACTTTAACCTCAAAGGGTTACGGTCATTCCCTTCAAACTCATGCAGCCAGTTACGACAGTATGACCCAGTGGTCACAAAACCAGTTCAAACATCCTGATGAATGTGCGACTATGCCAGGAAACGTGAACTGTCACGATAATTCTGAGGCTTTCTGGCAGCAACGAGGGACAAAACCTCAAGAAAGAGCTGGAGGTCTTATAAGATTGATTTTCGTTTCCGTTTTTATTTTGTCTACCAAGCTCGCGGGTTCAGTCGAATGACAACGATGAATGCATATCTCGTCTGGTTCAACTTTAGAAGGTGAAATATACTTTGAATTCTCTTACGCAGTGGCGTTATGGACAAAGTAGCCTATTCAGAGGAACATACTTGCAGCTAGTGACCTCTCCTAATTTAAACGCAACACCTTTTACAGCAATAATTATAACTGTTTATTTATATTCTTTCACTATTTTTTTGTTCCTGCTTCGTTGAATATACTCTAAACTACTTCCTATTAACGGGTTCGGACAACAAATCGCTGAATAAAGCGTCACAATGTCTCCCTTTCCAGGAGATTTTAGAAACATTGTGATAACAAAGCTACACTGGATTAAGTGACCAATGACCTTTCCAGCTGTTCTGAGAATTGCCATTCAGTAGTGTGCGTTGTTCGCACCACTATTTCTTAATAGCACTCGCACTGTCCCCTTTAGAAGCGCACTCTTGGCTGAGTCGTGCGGCGAGCAATTCGTAGGCCTACGTTGCTGCGAAAAGCCAATTAATAAGCTGTTGCGATGCACAGGGTTTATGACGCTCGGTGAGGGTGGATCAACAGTCTGGTAATTCTGAACAGTTCAGTGCGCCTGGCCCCAAGCATTAGTGACAGAACCGCTATTCTGTCCAGGAAACCGTCCTAGCAAGTGCACTGTTCTTAGTTGAGATTGTTTGATTTATGCTTTTTTTACGAATCACTTTTCCCGATAGCGACCCAAATTCGGTGGCCGCCTTGATGAAACCCGTATGCAGTACGGAGACATCGGTACAGCATTATTCCACATCAAATGCAGAGCCTAAATTGACCAACAGCGCATCAGTTACTCGCCCATCCATAACTCCTTCGGAGAACTTTGGAAATCCACCAACAGCAAAGCACCCATTTTTGAGTGAGAACAAACCACAGGAAGATAGCAGCAAGGTTGGCTTACTCTGTCTAGGCTCAGACTGCTCAGATCCGGAACAACTCTTGTCTTCTTTGTCTAAGCTAACTCTAGATGCGAACGACAATAGTAACTTCTGGGATGAAAAATATTGTTTTTCGGATGTCGAGAGTGAATATGCTGCACTGGAGCTTCTCATTCCATTCGGGAACTCTTTGGCAGATCCTGGCACTCTCAAAAAGCGTCCAACCCCGAACCTGCTTTTACGTCCTCGAACCACATCAGAACATCAGCCAACGGCAACCCTGGGAGAACGTCGTTCAAATGATACCGAAACAGCGCAAACCAGTGATATATCATCTCGACCTAGACCTTCCACAGCCCTGGGTGGGTTTATTGATCGCCGGACTAATGATAATCCGTTCACCCATTCCTCATCGAATGGGAGATTACCGGTCGCCTCGGTGGCCCCAATTATGGCTACGGGTAGACAAATTCGAGCATCCAGTGCGTCGTTGAATCCTGCCTGTGCGTATAACGCCAGCAAATTCACAAACTGTGTAACAAACAATGCAGACGATCGAGATCAGAAACCTGACAACGGATTGGATAAACAGTTGCATCTGGGATTAGACGGACTGTTTTGCTTTGAAGATGCTAGGCGGTCTCGATTTAAAAGTGTGCAAGGTCCTGCAACTGCGATTTTAGGTGAAAAACTAGTCAGAGGCAGTGGTTTGACTGGGAGTTTAGATATGTCTTTGCATAAGCCAAACGTGCTGGACCACGTCAAATTACCTTATCCAAAATCAGCGATCCAGGCATACCCATCATCCCTGGCACAATCACCAGGACATGCAGTTCGTTTGAGCCTATCGAATTATGCGCTACAACATAACGACCATGGAATGATGACCAACGGAATTCATCAATATGCGGGGGAAGCTACAGCTGAAGAAACGACTCAGTATGGTGAGTTCGCGACCGGTAATGAGGCACTTTTTCGTACCACGATTTTCGTGCAGGTTTGTCTGGATTTATCTCATTTAAAACGTGAGAAATTTTCATGGCTTTGATAGCCCTCAGTCTTTCATTGCAATGGGTCTGACGCATAAGAGTGCCCATTTCGTTAGAAGGTTTAGGAAGGTTGTCTTTTTTTTATAAAAACGGTCGTCGGTCAGCTTTGTTTCGCCCCGAGTTTAGAGGTTGAAACTGTGATATGTGCTGTAAAACGAGCAGATTTAGATACCTATCCTCGTTTGAGTGCACACAAGTAGGTGTTTATTCTTCTCACTCCAGCGACGTCTGTTATCATAAGGGTCCAGAGTATCTAAGATACATCTCACGGAAGAGCGACGCGATCTGGCCATACTGGACCGACTCAAGGTATTCTCACAACGTCTAACCAGATGTGGTATCCTGTAAAATATCAAAACTTGAGTCAAAATCAGTTATTCTGGCAAGTCGTTAGCCTATCTCCTTGGGTAAAATAAGTCAAAGAGACTTGAAAATCCTCGTTGGATGACAGTACACAGGTAAAGTATTATCGTTATTGTCATGATGGCGCTATGTACTCTTATAAACACATTGGGTACGGAATGACGGTTCATCCCTCCTTCAGAATTTAAATGACTCTCTCCAAACAAAAAATTCTGGTCACAGATCGACACTTCCTTATTTGACTGTACCGGCCTTCCAGTTCAATTGTCCAACGGCGCAACGATGTAGCATGGCAACCATGGTCTGGATGGTAATTCAGTGTAAAGCCGCTGGGCCTAGGATTTGTGCAGGCAGCGTCACAACCAAGCAAGCGTTTTAGTATTATCTGTTTGACCCTGGCATAGTACTGGTCGAACGTCCGAGCGTGCACTTTAGGTCCAATGCTATATTCCTTTTCACAGTACCAAGTGACAAAGATTGCGACCGAGTTTAGCACGAGTAGGCATGGTACCATACCATTGTTGGGGGTTCGAAATTCGGGTAATTGCACGAACCACTGCCGATACTTTGAGAACAAACATAGGGGAATTTTTTTAACCGATATTTGAAGTTGGCACCTTTCCATCCCAGTTTACCCGGGCAGACCTAAATAATTCACGAGGAAGACAACTAATCAAACATAGCAGCTCATTGTTCCCGCTGGCGCATCTCTAGTTTAAAGCCAATCTTGATGTGCTATTTACAAACCCCATCATCTGCATACTGAGCTGGCTTCAGTGTGAGACCTGGATGAATATCTCTTTTGTGGGACTTTTCTGCCGAGTGTGAACAGGCTATCTCGAAGTTCATGATAGCCGATATTCAAGATATTGCATTTTTTCTTGAAGATCATCATATGTCCAACTAAAGCCCGACGGAATCCTGTCCCCTCTTTCTTCTGTTCACAGATTAGAAGTTGTCTCACTATATTTTCCAACCCTACTTTTAAATTAAGCATCATTAAACGTCAATTAAAGCCATTTGTTGAAAGGTCATCGCTAGCATGATATTAGATGCACTTTGAAAGACGCTGATCTATGTTTGTAAAATACGAAAAACATTAGTTGATTTTTTGGACCGTGTTCATCTATGGACCCCTAGCCTGATCAGTTTATGATCAGTTTTATAAATTCTACACACTGCCTTTGAGTAGCTACATGATTCGCTTAAATTCTGTCCGCACCTAATAAGCGCACTCTGATATTTTGCCAGTGTCTTCATCAGGCGAAGTTGATTCACACGTATGCAGGCACGGCACCACACCTATTTAACAGTACAGAGAACAGTACAGAACAGAGAACTCTCGTAATTTGGTCGAGATGATTGACTCTGATTATCAGTCATAAGTTACTTTGGAATGAAAATCATCTAAATTCACTTTTCAGCGGAATCTGTGAACTCTGGAGGCTCCCTCGTGCAGCATCAAGGGCAGGTGGGTTTCACGTTTCACATGCTTACCCGGAGTTATAACACCATATTAGTTGTCCACTATCTGCATTAAAAAAATCTTTGGTTGCCTTTTAAGTGGACAGTTGACAAGAATTCCTCGCACTGGATCGGGCTTTCTGATGTTGCTTTCAAAGCAATTACGTGAGAAAGTAATAGCTACTATCAGTGGACATATAACGGAAAAATTAAGACAGTGGAGTTTGCCTAATTAACTTGTGAACATGATTGTTTTTTGTCACCTCCAACCCTAAAACAAAAGAGGTAGTCCTGATTGCAGCAGCAACGAAAAAACAAGCAACGTAAAATAAGTAAGAAGTAACTGAGAAAGCTGTTTCCAAATTTCTTAAGCTGGCAATCATTAAACGCGGGAGAGAAAAATATTTCTCGGATAACGTCCTTCCAGCTTTTCCGTTGCCAAAAAGACGCTCTAACAATCTACCTACATTCTCCGTCTAGCTGGCTAGAATTTAACGGTAGGAATGGTAAAAGCGCTGGCTGAGGTACAGATCTTCCAAGACAGAAAGCACAGTATGAATTTCTGAATGCTGCGTCTCCGTGTAAATTGTTTCGTTTCAACGTGTGCCTTCATCAGCCCACGTTGTATGAAATGAAATGAGATCTAAGCAAGTCTTCCTGCACACATCACATAGTTTAACCAGTATATGAAGGTGCGTCTGTGTTGTAGTGAGAAAAGCTCATTACTTGGGACCTACGCTTGCCTCATCGCTCCAACAACTCACTCTCTGGTGCCTTCAGCACAAACACTCTAGAAGGCTAAGTTGGAGCCAACTTCACTGTTATTTAGAAGGGATATTACTTGAGGACTCGTAAGATGTTGTTCTGGAAGAAAGCAATCATGAAGGAGTCGCACCAAGTAAAAGTTGCTTTTGGTCTTCCGGTACTCATGTTTTTACTCCCTCAATTACAGCCACATACTTTTTACACCTACGGTTTGAGTCTAGCTTTCGTTTGCTCAATTTTAAAATGTCGGCGGTGAAACTCACGATGAGGATCTTTTGCCTATAGTTTTCCACTACTTATTTTTTCAAAGTAGCATAGTAATGTCGAAGCTTGCTTCACGAGAAACTAAGTGGGTGAGTTTTTTTCGCAGTGGGAAAGTAGGCAAACACAGTGTGTCAAACTTTGGAGTGTGTTAGGCTGGATAAATGAACCTGTAGACACACGGTAACTTGGAGAAGTTTCGCAGATCCATTACCACCGGATTTTGTCACATTTGCATCTGTAATCGATGTTTAACTGTCATACAACTTTCTTCCGACGTCGTAGGCTGATCCATTCTTCCGACAACAAGAGGTAAGTGGAGGTTCACACTGTTTCTGATGCCCCAGTTTTTTCATCCCGTTATACACGCACTTCGCATAATACCTAGTAAATGTGGTATTAACCTCACCTACCGCTTTATGAATTGGTATCCTTTTGACACATTTTCTTGGTCACGGTTAAGAACTCTATTCTATGGACTTCATTAAGCCTATTTCTTCGTTCACAGCTACAGTTAAGTTTGCCCTGACCTCTAAACGTACAAGTTTTGCCCACAAATTACGTCGGCAATGAGAAAGAACAAATCTACTGAGGACCACTTGTTTCAGCTCAGGGTGCTCATTGTTGGATTGCATCTAGAATTTATTGACGGCCACCTGCTTTTTGTCTGAACCGAACGGGCTTTTCCCATACCAAGTAGAATTCGCCTGTCATCCTGCGAAAGTATCTTCTTTGTGAAGATTTCAGGTCGCAGCCCTTTATCATAGTATCCTTTCTGTATTCAATGGAGTAACGTGATTCTGACTCACTACGGATACAGTAGAGCTCCCTGAATCATGCAAGTGGTTCACTTTGAAGAGTCGCAAATGATTGATGTTCCTTCTGAGTAGCATTCGTCTCCTGTCTTTAACGGTCTTTTTGGGCCCTACCATGCAATAAGCAAACTTTCAATTGTACTTCGAACAACTCTGTTATTTGGGACGTCGACGAAATGAGATAGTCACAAACACAGTACGGAAGCATCCCTCCCATTCTAGGCGATCACGTACAACCTCTTTACCTCCGAATTTGTGTTTACCGAGGACAAATCCTCATTCCACGACCAAGTCTGACCGTGACATAAATAATCGGATCCACTGGCCCTTGCAATCCTCCTGTGTATACTAATCCCTTTATGCATATGACTTCTGCCTCGGTCAAATAAACCTCCAATGTAGTAGTCAGGAATACAAGTCAGAGCAAACTCCTTCTGGTCTCTGTCTCTGAAAGTCAAATGTTGAAACCCTGAGCGACACAATCTCATCTCTCAAAAACTATGACAGTTCTCTTTAAAAAACATTTCTCCCACTAGGCACCTCAATCATCTGCTCAGAAGGAAATCAAACGACAACTACTTGCAAATTGTTGCTAAAGATGTCCGGGAACAGACTCAGTTAAACGCTTGTGGAATTGGCGAGCATTAACCACCTGACAAGTCTGACTATTGTTTATCCACGCCGGTTTTTTGCTATAAACTCACCTGTAGAATAATACCATAAATCGTTCTAGTCAACATTTGTTACCGGAATGCCCATTAGTGTATTCGGAAAGCTGTCCTACGTTTACTGCAAAGTGTGTATCAAGATGAAATCCAAGCAGTTTTCCTCAACAAATATCGTAAGAAATTAAATTATGGACCAGCTTGACTTTTCATCGTTAGTTTCCACGGTGATGCCATAAGTCGATGGTTGATATTAAACTTTGGGAACTGTTTTAATATGAACTTGGCTCACATGCGTGGTACATAGTCAATATAGTGAGTACCGGTGCGATTCCAAAACACGCCCGTCGATTGTTTGCTACTGAAGTTAATCTACCCCCGAGCTGTGTAGAATACATCTAGACTTAAAAAAGCTAGTTCTGGTTTACTGATCTAATTTTGTGCTGTCCATTTTACTTACAGGTGGAGCATCTTCGCCAGGAACTGAAAAAATCGAACGACCAGATCACAGCCTTGACATTTCAGTTATCCTGTAAAGTAAGTAATGAGTTTGGTGTTCAGTGAAAAATCATTGTCCCTGATATCATCATCAACAATAGCAGTATGATCAACATCGCCGTTGTCCTTATTGCAATCGTCGTCAGAGAAGACAGTCACTTTAGCAACCGCTCACATCCACTAACAACCAGTTACGTTAGCGTCATCAAACCCCACTTCAATTCTTGCCACAATGACACGCATTGAATCATTTTGGATTGCGACCCAGTTTTATGCAGATTACAACGTGATGTGTCTACCTACCAGCTGAAATTCTTTCTGGCGCTTACATGCCTGATAATTTCATGACTACACATGAGCACAATAACGGAAGTCTGATTTTGCAAGCAAGCAGAGGTCCAAAACTGCTTCGGAAAAGTTTCAGCTTTTCAGACTGAGGATCATCTTATTAGGATGTCACGGTGTCGCAAATAGCCCTAAACGTAAACTCAAGTTCCAACCCCTCAGTAGATTTACTATGGAAACCTTGTGAATGTCAGTCAAACAGAAATTCTGTTTTCGGGGGAAGATTTCCTTGAAACTAACGCACCGATAGAAAAAAACTACCTGCCGAATCATTACGTGGTTCCCACGTGATTGGTCAGAATCACAGCGCTGATTTGGGTTCATGCCAAAAATTGTTGAGTATGAGTTGACACAAAAAACTGTCGCGCAAGCGATGTCCAAAAAAGACGATCTGCCGTTGACACTAAAAGCGAGCGAGATTGGAAACCGCTGGCGTGGCGAACCTTCACTTCGAAAACAGAACAAGTGACAAACTACCGGTTCATGATGTGTCCATTGTCATCATGCGGCTTACCTAATGTGCAGTGGCATGATATTTAAGACATGGTCGTCAACTAATCAGAACTTCTTGTCCTAGTTTGCTGGATATAATGGTGGTAAGAGCTGTCGATCAGAGTGGGATGAACCCGATGATATGCTTAATAATAAAGTGATATTTATTTTTGTGAGCGGAATTAAACTGTGCACAATGCTCCGGTCTCCTAGTTTGACTGGATGATTGACTTCTTACGTGCTGACAATGTGAAAGTAGCTCAAAACTGTTTGATGAAACGATAAGGATGATCGACAGTTAAACCGAAGGTAGTCATCCTGAATAGTATAGAAGAAGACACACCATGTTATGTGTCCGTACGTCGATGTTATTTTTGGGAAAGTGAAGCACAATCTACCCGAAGTGTCATCTTCTTGGTAGTGGTTCCTCGTGGGGCTAATAAATGCGTGATGATGAAGTCCCAGTGCTTGCATCTTGGTGCTTAAACCTACTTTGTGAATGTATGTCCGGGTCTATTGTTCCAGTTGTTTGCCACTGTCGCGAAACCATGACTGGTTCATTAGCGCAATGTGGTTAACCTCTGGAGCGGTGTTCTAGGTCATTACGAGAGACTACTTTTGCCAGATGCCAAATTAAACTGAAAACTGCATATCAGTACGAATGGTATCCAAGATATATTCAAAAGTATCTCGAAAACATTAGGGAAATTTAGCAACTCGATGAGTATTGATTTGTCGAGCGCCGCATTGTCCCGTCCTCCAAAATGATTGACTTCGATCCAAGTGTGCTGTGTGCACATTCGAACCACAATTGCCGACCGGATTAGGAAAAATCCAATCGAGAAACGTTCGCTGATTTGGTGAGATAGTGAGTCACCACTGAACAGAATCACAGAGGCATGTTTTCTTTGCAGCGTGAAATTTCGCGGAGTTTCGCGTCAAACGAAAATTGATGGAGATCGCTGTAGTTGAAATTTTACGGAGGAAAACACCACCTGTGGGTCTTTCGGGGGTAAGCAGGAAAATTACTACAAGCGTACCAAGCTTTGGGGTTAATTTTTGACTGCCTTGAATTTTGTCAAGACAAAATGAATCTGATTTTTATTTGCTGCTGCTGAATAAAGTAAGTCAGGTTAACAGGAAATTATTGGAAATATGAGGAAATTTTCAAATGAGTCTTCATTCTGTAATTGAAGGCAGTCTATACTGAAAAGCCGAGCAAAACTGTACAGTTGTTTCATCCTTATTGGGGACCATCAACAGTGCGCACCCCTCCAAACTCCTGGTATCTTCGAGCCCGCAGCCTCACGCTTAGTAGTTTGAGCAATTTATCGTTCGGCAACATGCGGCTAATCAGCGCCGTTATTTACTCGTGCTGTGTCTCATCCTTCAATCACTGAATCCACGTCACGTGGTCACGTGTTGACTGGCTGATTGAGTGACGACTCATCAAATGGAAGTTTGAAATTATTCTTCCCGTCCTGGTGGCAAGAAGGACTATAAACCAGTCACGATGCTGATAAGCTGCTCGTAGCCGAACGGCTGTATCCCAACTTCTAGCCGAAACATCGCAGATTCGAAAATACCTGGAGTTTTTTCAGATGCACACTGGTGGTGCTGAAAAAGCTGTACAGTGCTTCTCGGTTTTTCAGCATAGATTGGCTTCATTTACAGGACGAATTTTCAGTTCCAGTTGACTGAATCTTGTCGTCCACTGATCAGAACTGTCCAATCAATATAACTAACGTTGCCTTTTTCACAGAACAACTGGAAACCTAGCCCATTATATTGCTCTGTGATACAACTTCCATTATTAATTGACCTACCGCCAATAAACCAAACCTGACTGTATTTCCACCCTATCATTTAAAACAGTCTCACAAGTATATTGAAAGTGAAAGTTATTCGACGTGAGAAATGTGACTTCCAGTAAACATTAGGGTCGCGCTGCCAGTGAGACAGAGGTAATCATGTTACTTCACTTCTGGCATAGAAATCGTGACGAAACTTTCTCCGTATGTATTTGGAATGAATAAGACTGACTGAATTGAAATGGAATCATTTCCAAAAAGTATAAAGAAGTATAAAGAAGCCACCCTCTATCCAACTACAAAATGGCCGTATCCGAACACAAAAAATTTAGGACACCTTCCTTCAAAACCCTGCCTAGATAGTGCAACCAGAATTTTCTGTTTTTCGCAACAGTTTTTAGAAAAAATGAGGAAAAAGAAGTTAGCGAAACATAGTTTGCCAACGATTGGCATGGAAATGATCAAACGGAGACGAAGCAATGAACCATGACATTCCGCAGCACAAAAAATGCAGAAACTTTCAAGATTCAACACGGAAAAAAAACTAAAATTTTAGCGTGAAAAATACGCGCCTCTGTCTGTTCATTATTATTTCAACATGACATTCAGGAAGTAACCTCGTTTTCCCTACTGAGTGCAAGAATGTTTACCCTCTTTCCGTCCTGGAAGAATCGTTCCAGTTACTGCAGATCAACAGAGGCCCACTACGTGCCCTCTCACATTAAACTAGGCGGGCAGTTTTACCTGAGTACTTTAATGTAGATGCGGAATTTTCAGAATGTCTATTCAAACCACTGTCACCTGAACTGTCCATCTCTACCACTGTTGGGATTAATAAATCTTCGTCAGTGGAAAAAGGCGTCCCCATACTTGCAAAAGCTGATCCTTGAAGCCAAAACATTTGTCCTACTTTCGGTTCGAGGTGTTTTTTGCTTGATACCCATACAGCTGAAGTTTTTCTCCCGGTTGGTGTTTATTTTCACTACGAGGAAGGGCCGCACATTAACGTGAATCTGCGTTAATCTAAACATTAGGCTAACTAGACGAGGGACCACATTGTTCCGTTACCTCGAAATTCATTATTGGTCTGATGGGTAACACAGTAACCTTATGAGAGCATCTGGAAAATCCTACCAATGTCATTCCTACTTCTTCGTAAAACGAACCATTTTTTACCCAAAGTCTCCAAAAGCGAACAATATATGGGCATATTAGCTAATGTCTGTTTGGCTCAGATGAGCCAGGATGCTCAGCATCCAGGTTTTGGTCTACCGGTCAACTAAGAAACGAACAGCCGCTACTGTCGAATAAAACTGATATTTATTACAATAGGTCGGCCCATGGGTTGGCGTGTAATCGGCACTAAATGCGCATCAGAGAATTGTTGGTTCAGTCGATCGTACGGCTGGTAATCCAGTTGATTCGTTTGGGTACTTATGTGATCACATTATAAGAAACGAGATGTTCCCGTGTCTCACAGATGAAATAAAATAAGTTTGGCGCGGTCAAAAAGACGTTGCAGACGACAACCAATCAATGACAGTATGTTGAAATTATTAGTGTGAGCGCTACATTATCGTCGCAAAATATTAAGTCGAGGGGCTTTTACTTGCTTCTTCTGAAGGTGAATTCGTAAATGTGCGTTTCATTCTGAGAACCACCGAATCATGCTGGTGGAAGCTGAGTTGATTATCCTGCTTTCGAGTGCTCATCGGAGCTGTATGATACTACGCAAATCTAATCGGTTCTGTAAAAGTTCATCGAGAAGAATCCTATCCCATCGGCATAAAAAAATAGTTCACCTTTCAAGTAGATTACCAATTAGGTTGTCTGTATAGTGAGCACAAATAGATCCTTTCAATAACCTAAGCATGAAGAGCTAGTACGACAGAGAAATTTCAAGTTTGCTTCATCCGGTTCGGAGCTCTAATTTTGCAGCGCACCAACAAACGAAACCAAAAAAAGACAAAACTACCAGAGAGAATGACAGAAAACCAATAGGTAAACAGGAAAGGCACAGAATTTATTCGACTAATACTCTCATCCGCATGCCATTTTGATTTTTGCAGGATCCTCACCTTGGAGCCAGCGGAATCTCTCGTTCATGATGTTCGATCGTGGGCTGTCAAATTGCTTTCACCAACCTTGTGAGTAGTGTATAAGGTCTATACAATGTATTGAGATACCTCGAATGGTACCTCGAATATGGTACCAAATGACACACGAGGTGAAATGAAACAGCACATCCGGTTGAAGAAGAACATCATAGACGAGGGATTTGCCTGGGTTCCAGTTGGGTCTCTAGTCAAAAACAAACTGGTATGCAGATGAGTTTATTGGCCGAATTTCGAGGAATTTGGGTTCAACCATAACATAAAGTTGACTGAAACTCGGCAACTTCGCCTGTCTGATTAGCCCCAAGATGTGCGAAACCAGTCGTGGGCTGTCGAAGAGTTTTCGGCGACCTTATGCATAGTGTATTACGTAAATACAGAGAATTTATGCTTCTTGTTTGGCCCCATGTGATGACATATCCGACGACGACGGATCGAACAACCGAAAGGAAGATGGGTAGTAAGCGACCACCAAAAAAGACGCACACTACCTGTTTCGTTTAATGAGAATCTGCGAAAAAGTGGACATTCAGCCCTTAGGTTCGACCTCCGAGTTCGGTTATTTTGACCGGATAATATTTCACATGAAGGTGCCAGCCGTTATATATCGGCACATAAACGATTCGTTTGTGACGTAAAACTAGGGATTCGGTTATTCCTGAAAATGGATACCTCTCTCCAACCAAGTCCTATAGATTTTATCTATGGGAAAAGCCAAGGTTCATATACATGCCGTGACAAACTTTCAGGACTATCTATGTTTATTTTCGTACCTACATTTATATTCAAGAAATTCTGATTGGAACTTGACAGATTTCTGATTCAGAAAAACCGTCAAATTGTCCGTTATTTCGTAGAAGTTTGTACATTAGACAGTGGCCCTTCTCAAGTTTAGCTCAGAACTTTACTCCTTGGACGATGGCCATTTTCTTGTTATTCTCTAAATGGCATGTACGAAACAAACCACCCTCAAGCTCCCTAGTAGTGAGGTCCAAGGGAGCACCGCATTATGAAAGCCACTTGTGAGGGTGCAATAACAATCTAACAACTAAGTGCCTCATATTTGTTTGCCTGAGACCATTGATCCACCTAAATTTATGGGACAGCAAAGCTCCATATCTCTGGATGATCCTCCCACCAGTCAATATAAGATATCACGGGGAAATTTCAGTATCCTTTTGGTTGCAAAGATCCGCCCTCACAGCCTTGCAGGAAACCGGTCAAAGTTAATCGTTTCGGTTACTGTGATAGCACCAAATCTGACGCATCCATTGGGAATGATAATGATACTGGGTTTGGTCACAGGACCCAATGTTGCTCAGAGTCGGTGAGTCAAACTTTTCTGACCTACCTGGGCTTTGCCAAGTGGTGGCTGAGGTGTATATACACTGCCGCAAGTTATTGGTAATGCGTAGCTTATACGCGCGACCCAAACAGGTCTTCATTCAGCTGGTTGTAACTCGAATTTACATGATTCACCGTTTGATTAATGAGTTGCAGGAAGGAATTCTGACCTGCAGTCATGAATTTGTGCTGCCGATAACTTCCACCAATAGAAACGCTTTGTATTGTTCATGTTCTTTTTAAGCTTGCACTACCTTTTTGATGGTTTGACTGGACGAGTTTTTCTAACAATTTAATCATCTGGAATCTGACCTGTTGCTGACTATTCCACAAGTATGTAACAACCACTCATGAAGAACTAATACTTGCTTCTCGAATTTAAGCAATTGCCAAATGAAATAGCAATACAATCAAGTTTATCTCCATTCCAGTAAAAAAAATATTGGACAGATTCTAGGCACGGAATTAGGAACCCCTGAAATTCACAGCCGACATGCTAGTATGAATAACATGAGTTGGGTAACCGGACAGTTGCTCTACTAACTATGCTGCCAGGAAGGTTAACTTTCATCATTTCCATGCACTGGAATTGCACTACTGACACAACGGTTTTGCATAGCAGATAGACAATTTGTGTTCATCGGTACCTTCATAGGTTCATCGGTAACTTAGCTCATACGCAACTTCCGCAATAGTACTTATCGACCAGATACTCAGAGTAAATCGGTATCCACTGGTTGAGTAAAAGTGATTCTTTCATAATCCTTCCAATATGAAGTCCATTTGTGGGGGAAAGAGGCGACACTGAACCGCAGCAGGGCAATAAAAGGAGACAATCTGGTCAGTCAGTAGCCATTAGGCTTCTGTTGGCTGTCCGTCTGTTGAAGTACCGGTTTTCCAATTGCCAAGACCCCCGTGTGTTTTTAACAGACCGAATAATTCGCGCCTCTACCAAGTATTTTCAAATTTAACTCATCAGCGCAAAGAAAGTTGGTTTGACCCGTTTAATCCGACATTGTGAGAGTGACTCCTTGTACGACTGAAGAGATGTAAAGTCGCCATTATCCAACGGTTAGTTTGTTGGCTAAGCCTACTACGATATCTGCCCATTATATTTTGTGGCACATGATAATCAGATTCATCGTTTGCTTAAGACAAGATTTTGTTATATGTGAGATGCCCTTCCGGAATGAAATATCGAATGTTGTTGAGACTACTTAGAAGCACGGAGGCTGCTAGATTGTTGCATCCTGTTCATCGTGATTCAAGTAATAATCGGGTCCCCCACAGAACTCACAAACACCTAGGCATGATGGATTTGGTTGTATGTCAACGCCTATGAGAGGCGACTGAGTGTGGAGCAGATTTGTTTCAAATTTATCTACTGGTTTGTTGTACACCATGTCCAACTGTGTCAAGGAATAGGTTTGATGTTGGTAATCGTTTGGATGCACACCGTTTCATGTGAAACTAATGGCACGTCCCGCGGTACTGACTCCCTACTACCGGTTCAGTCTACCGGTGTGTAGTTCGAATGAACAGGCAAAGCCAACCAATCAAATTAGCCAAATGGCAGCTGGCTACCGACAAGTAAGATAGATTATATCCCTGGACAGGCCACATGCATGCCATTCCTCTTGCTGTGTTTTGCTGGAATCAAAACCTAACTGATCATGTGTTTGACTGACTGAATCATGGAGCGCTTCTATCCCAATTTTTATTCATACACCAAATCGCACTATGAACCGCTCACTTCAGGCAGTCTCTTGAAAAGATCTGAGTCTATTGCAACTGCGATTGGTACAAGTGAGAATAAGGTCGAGTCAAAACATTCGAATTCGCTGTCGGACAAACATTCTTCCAGTTCTACAAATGTGGCAGTGGAGGCGGCCACCAACCGAGCCAGTTTCCTAAGGCCGTTCAACGATGTCCTCCGCTCGGCTCGCACCTCATCTGTCAAAGGGTTCAATGAGGCTGGCACACGGGAACAGTCGGATTCTCCATCGTCTGATGTCGTCAGTGGAAATGCTCACCTATCAAATGTACTACCGTGGACTTCCTACGAAGCGACTTCTTCCGGTGAACTACAACATAGTTCAACTTCTCCAATAATGCAGTTAGGCTCGGCAGTCCCATCAGAAATGACGTGTTCTGCCTCCTTTTCTATTCCTAGATCGAAGCCCTTGTTTGCTCACAACACTGACAACTGCAGATGGAACTGTTCGAAAAATCCACCCTTAGCTTTTAGTGAAGAGGATGTAGTTGATCCGAAATTAGTCAAGAGTAAACAGGGGTTAAATGTGATCGATGGAACTAGCAACACACCTCCATCGTCAACAAAAAAGTCGAAATCTGATTCCAGTCACCTTCCAGCGCAGTGTGACAGACTGCGCAGTGCGAGCTTCAGACTGGGGCAGTCGGGAAGTAGGCCTCTTGGAACTAAATCTGCTCGCACTCCATCCCCATGCGTCACGAATAAACTTTCCCAGAACACGGGATTCTGCAAGTTGGTTCATCGGCAGTCATCACAATCCAAGAAGGTACCAAACAAGACTGTAAACAACAGGTCGAGTAATGCGACGGAGATCACAGACGGATATAAGCGTCTGCGGGAAACCGAAAGAATAGTGCGTCAAGAATTCTTTGATCAAAAGTGCAACGGTTGCAGGAATGTGGCTGGCAAACCATCCTTTTCCAGTGCTCCACAAACGCCTGCATCAAAACATAAGTTCAGCCATAAGGAAGATGACCCACCTTGTGCAGTTGTTTTACCAATACGAGTGCAGTCAAAGGCATTGGCTTTTGAAGACCAACCAGTTGTTGGAGCCAGTTGTCAAAGAATGACAGAATCTGTCATGGAGATTCTGACGCAAGGCTTCGACTCTAAAACTAATCACGGTATGTCCCGGAAGTTATCTGAGGGGCCTGACCTAAAAGTGAGTGTTTCAAACAGTGTGTTTGTGACTATCACTGCCTGTTTTTTCAACTTACTGTACAAAGCTCTTCATTTTCTATTACAGTTTGGACTGATCAAATAAAATCATCCGTTTTTTATTTTGTTCAACATAAATGTTTCGAAATATCGCGCATCCAAATTCAGCGTTGTCACTCTGATTTGTGTGATATCAATTAATCCTCAGTGAAAGAGAGAAGACTACTGTGAGGTTATCTGACCATGAAGGTGCTTCAACAATACAACCTGATCTCCATATCCATTACGTTTCCGCATTCAATGTTATGGCCCAAGTGAAACATATTTGAGTCAGTTTAAAAGTAGACCGAAACTAATTCGAAATGGGGATTTCATGCACAAACATTTCTCAGTCCCGTAAACAGAAAAGTGCAGTTCTTGGAGGCAAACCGCGAGGAACACTACTGTTTTCCCCAGTGTGCGTTGGTCCAAAGAGTGACCGCTGAGGGGAGAGGCCTTAGTGTTCCGTTGGCTGAAGTTAGAACTCCTTAGAAGCAAAAATCAGTGAACCTCTGAACACTTAAGGCCGCTCTCTACTAGGACAGCTTGTTAGCAGCAGAATTCCTAAAGCTACTGAACACTGAGGCAAGGTTTGTCTGCTAGAAATACTGAGTAGCAGTTTTGTTCTCACACAGAGCGAGGAGACAGTTCAGTTTAGTCCTTACTCAAATCTCTATGGTGCTGTGAAGGTGACTGCTATTTTACATATTGGCTGTCTGCTCAGAGTCCCAATGGCGGCAAGAGACTGAACAGACGGTCTTCCTACACCCTACCCCAACGGATTTAGCCACGAAATGGTACGGCTCACGCAGACTGTTACCCCCATTAATTCCCACGCACCTTTTGAGTTTGAACTTGCTCAGTCCGAGCGCCGAATGCGGATAATTCCCTTAAAGAAGTACATGTTCTCAGTGAGTTCACACTGAAGTTCAATTTGGAGTTCATTTTCGCCACTAGTAAAGTTTGAATATTGATAGATAGAAGCCCAAACAAGGATGGATTTTTTGGACAAAGTAAATCCAAGCTGAAATTTGAAAGATCGATTAACTTGTTGGCCTCAGACTGGACGACTTTTGCCACTCTCGAGGATGTTCGCTCTTGCAACATCAAGGGACTGTAACCGCGCTGTTCCCATCGACGTGTAAAGAACAGAAAGCTTTAAAGGCCTAATCGAAAAAAAAAATCTAACCTTTCCAGTGAGTTCAATCGCACATTCCCTTGGTCCTGCTAGTCAACCAAACCAACCGCAACAGATTCAGTAATTAGCAAAATGGAGTATTTCGTGTGCACACCAGAATTATTTGCGTCCATCTTCACTACCTTTTGTTACTAAAATGACAGTCTCACGAGTAAAATTATAGGCACAGCTTTTACTGAATTTTAACTCTAATGAACTTTTAAGACATGGAAAGGAACACTAAAGATGACTACAGAGCGGGTGTCAAAACACGCGGAGGCAACCCATTCATGTCGTCGGCTGACAGTTGAATTCAACTAGTCTTATGCCGGTCACCTGATTGTAGGAAGGCAGAAGCTTATGTCTGGTTGAAAATATCTGTTCTGTACCAACTAAACAATCTAGGAGGTATCCAGCTATATAGAGCAAATTTCAGAGAGTGAATATCAACTAAGAACTCTTTAAAGCGGTGTTGTATATACCGGAGAGGAATTCGGGAACCATGCCTTTTGTTTCATTTCTTCATTCTATAAACGCTAATATTTCTGTGTTTACGTAGGTAAGAGAAGAGGCCACACTGGATGAGACCAGAAATACTCTGACTTCCAAGATTCAACAACTGACCACGCTGAACACAATAAAAGTAAGTTAATCATTTTAGAAAACATGTTGTGATGGAATTTATTCAAATCAAAAACTAATTGCTCCAAATGACTTTAAACTAAACTGCCTTTCTACAGGTAGGAGTCTACGCAATACCACCGACGCTCTACCTACTAAACTAAGAAAGCATACCTCGCAAACAAACTCGTCTACTGACTGAAAACAAGTGAACAATTGTGCTAAATTCAAGGGCCCGCAAATAAGTAGACTGATTGATTTTCGCGGCTTATCAAATGTGAAGATGGTCCAAAAAGTGAAATGTCGTCTTGAAACAGTGTTACTGATTTTGTCGAACGAAAGTTCCTTTCGAACGACATCACCCTAGTGTGCTGGTAAATCAGTGGATATCTCATTTTACAGAAACGTTTGTCTTTTTTATGACGCGCTTTGATATGGAACAAATTCAAGAATGATTCAGAAATGACTCATTCGCAAGAATGCCAGTCTAGACAAATCACTACACGAACCGACCACCTAGTAAGCATCGTGTACGGGTGGACTGACGGACCCTTCATCAGCTGAGGATCAAAGAAGCTTTTAATGCAAAAATAGCATTCTACACTTTTTAGAAACGGAAATTGATTGTGAATTACGTTCGCCCACAACAGTGAAGCAAACTCTGTAAACACAATTTTCCGATAATAAAGGACCAGATAGAAAACGAATTTGTTTTCAAAACTTCTTTGATTAGTTGGGCTAAATGGCCCAAAAGCGTGCAGTATAAATACGAAGGAATCAGACAGTATGTAGGTTTGTTGTGGCACATCAAAGGCACTTGTCCCAGGTATACCAAGGTCTCTGACAAACAATTCGTATACTATTTCGCCCAGTCCATTGGTTCTGTATTTAGCCAGTTGAAGAAGTCTTGAAACTGAATTCACTTTTGCCATCCGGTCTCTTAATGTCTCTCTCGAGACTACTCAACACTTTGAAGTATACCAGTTTTCCGACAGATGAATTAAGCAACTAGTTTTAAGGATGAAGTAAAAAGGTGTTGAATCCACAAATATTTGACTTTTTCGCAAGTTCTGATGGCCAAGATTGTTTTTCAAGATTTGCGACGCGATTTTTCTCATTCATGCAACCGCAAATGACGTCTTCTCTGAACAATTCAATCTGTCTTGCCATGAACTTGTGAGCTTTGTTTCGAGGATAGATTGTCCGCGACCGTTTTAATACCGGACAAGACCTGGAAAAAGTTAAACTTCTGTGCATTCCGCCCTTCTACTACAATAAACGCTGTTGGTTGGTCCTGTCAACAACCTCAACTCTGATAGCATTTGGAGGTCCAGTGCCCCAAGTTACGACCAGAATGCTTTAACGGTTAATAGGTAATAAAAAGCCTTTTATGGAAAGTTGGGTTTTACCTATTTCTCACTCCCTCGCAGGGAGTTCAGACTTCACGAAGTGACCATTTCAGATAAATCCCGTACATGTGCACAGTAGGGAATACTACACTTCAGTTCGATACGTATGCCGTCGTCAAAAGAACCTAAAATTGTCCCAAGTTTTCGATTTCACTAAACGATTCAGTATTTCCTGGCGGGTCGAAAAGCATTGGTGTTTGTTGTCTGCTGGGACTATTCAAGCCGGTACAAAGTGAACGATTTTTGAGTAATCGAAGATTCACTTGACAGAGACGTCAGTGCCGTTTTCTTTGTCTGGACTCCATCAACTACTCTTCTAGTGTCGAAAACCTGTTGAGGGTCTGCACCAACTGCATTGCCGCTTGATTTGAGTCATACCTGTTGTTGAACGCTTAACTGTGTAGCCAGCGAATATCAATCTATGTAGTGACTAAATTAGACTTGAAAATGCTAAAGGTGCTACCCACCTCCAGTACTTGATGTTAACCAGGTTATTCGGCAATGAAATGTTACATACCCCCGTTAGTATAAAAAGCTGTGGTGAAGTCTGGTTGTTTGCGAGTTGAAGTCATCTCATGCTGGAAATGTCTGCACTAGTATTGAAGGTACTGTCTGTGGCGACTAGTCGGCCGTCTGTACCTCAAACTATAAGTGTCCGATACACAACACCACTTAAGATTCCTCTACTGCGGTACCCAAGGAAAGAGTTTCAGTCGTATAACTGACTTAGTCACATAGAGAAAGTACGAGTTAATCACAATTTTGACCATCTGGTCGCTCAAACTACTAGCCGGAAGGTCGTGGGTTCGAAATTCCCTGGAGTTTTGTGAACTGCGCATTGCTGATGATTGCAAATAAGGATGAAACTGCTTTTCAGTATAGAGTGGCCTCGCTTACAGCACGAACTCTCCATTGAAAACCCCAACTCTGCTGTCACTACCAACGCATACAGAAAGGTCTAGCTAAACTCCCCAAAATGTTAGTGCCAGCCACATCTAACATCGGTGATGTATTTCCACTGTCCTTTGTACATTCTGCAATTGGCTGGTTAATGTCCACCTGAACACAGCCAAACCCTTTACACAGAACATGAAAAACAGTAGGTGAGGCTGATTTATTAATTAGGCTACCAGATTCAATTTGTCCTTATTTTAGCACCAATTTGTTACGTAACAGTTCCAGAATGGCAGAAACGACTGCTGAACTGTGCGCCATTTTGTTCGACAAAAAAAGCCCGGCAATTCCTGCTGGCTTAGGTTGGAGCTGAGCAACACGAATAACTTGCAGAAGTAAGAATTGAGTTTCAAGCCCTTACACAACAAAAACCAAAAGTACAGCAGAGCACTTCACTTGATGTGGGACTGTCCTCAACGATGGCACAATTTGGCGTCGATATTGGTGTTTCTTATGACAGCGAAACAACAAATCGGAACCACCTCTACTCACCTACTGGACTAGGCAAATAAAAGTTCCCTTGTCTGTCCATCTTCAGAAGTTTTTGATGGATTTCAGCAAAACATTCTGCCACAACCGGAGTAACCATTCTAGATGTTCAATAATCCAGAATATCTGGATTTAACATGAGCATTATTACCCTACTGTGGTGAACCCGTCTCTGTCACCAGCTTCTTTCAACTGACCATCAGTAATGTGCTTTTTGTGTTACGAAGCTGGATTGGAATCAAACCAACAAGATAAGCCTGGCGCATATGAGTGCTATATTTTATCTGGGTGATGGAAGCAACTGAAAGTAGCAAGGAAACCAGCCGAAAACTGTCGATTTATTTTGGCTGGAAACTCCACCTTATCTGCGTGCCTTCTATTTGACGATAGTTCCGATTATCACGATTATCGCGCCAAATACACACCTCAAAGTTAGTGTTTTCCACTTCACAAAAGGTACGTGAATTTAGCTGTCCATCAAAATCAGTTAGTCAAAGACAAATAAGATCGGGTTATTCAAAGACGGAGAAAAAATAAACTGTTGGAAACATCTCTATCTTTTACTCGAGAAGCAACTCAGAAGCAACCTTAACATAGTGATTTTACATTCATGTCTCCTAGCAGATTCTGTCAATCGTTTTGCTAGCCCTTCGGCGACTGCCTGGGAGGCATTAGACGACACATTAATAACCGTAGGCCCAATCGGGACATTAGGTTTATGAACCTTCATCAGATCACACAAGCGCGCTGGTTGTGACCTTAACGGAACTAGGTTGTCGCCAAATAAACGGCTTGGCAATGGACCCACCAGTCAAAGCCGAATGTGAAATATTGTGTAATTCAGTTTCTCAGTTTAGTGTAAATCTTGGGTTCGTGGTCCCTCAAACCAGTCATGCCGGTTTGGTTAGTTTCCTCGATTGAAAACTGTCGATAGTTCAACCCTGTAGCATCCAACTGGATCATATTTAGTCTGTTTTGCTTGATGTTGTGCAAGAGTTACTTTAAAGGACTCGGTAAGCGGATTCTGTCAACTAGGGAGATCAGTGCAATGCGGATTACAACAGCCGGAGTTATGCAGCCAAAAGCAATTGGTCGTCTTGGCCTCAAGAAGCAGGACATGTAGGATTTGTCTGGCCTTTGTTTATGTTTTTTGGCCAGTCCATCTGTGTTTTATTGGTGGCATGTTTATCAACTGGTCATCAGATTGAAATATCATGAATCCGATAAATGCCAAAGATTTGTGCGCTACCAGAGTCACTTTGTTGCCATATTACTTCCAATTCGTATCGGAAATACACTGAGGCACTGAAATGATGATGCTGTGCCTTTTGCCTTGATTTTTAACTGTCGCGTTAGATGGATGATATTCTCAATAGCGCTTATGTGGTATTCTCCGGCACCGATTGGCGACTCTCAACTGAGCTTGGGCTTACTGGTAGCTTAAACAGTGGGCAAAAGTCATACCGAGAACCGTGAGTAGATATCATAGTATTGCTGAAGATATTGGCGGTCGAGCGTTAAATCTTAGTCATTGACACAATTCACCACATAGTTCCTTTTTGCGAGGGCTGCAGTGTACAACTTTTCCGAGTTTGAAAATGCCGTTTCTTATTTTCAAACTTTCTTATACTAGAATGAGACGCGTTAGCTTATAACGATGTGTTATTCATAAACAACACGATTCCACACTAAATTAAGAGGGTGATTGGTCCTACTCAACAAGAAACTTCTATTTTCATACATAACCATCCTGTTTTCTAATCGTTACCCGTGATCAGGCTAAGAAACACTGTGAGCAGTGATATGTTAGTACTCCGGAGGTTTTTTGAGGACGGTGGATGCACAGTGGAATACATAGTTATTTTCAACTTCTTTTCAAGCTGGTCAGCGGAATCGAATTCATTTAAAGCGACTCCATTATTGGATGGCTAATATTTTACACGATTTTAGGCATGCGCATTCCATATACCATATGTACGAATACTTTGTAAAAACCGACAGATAAGTTGTTTCTTTACGCTGGATACTATAATCGCACAGAAACTGCATCCAGACTGAACTCGTCTAACTGTCACCGTTTCATCAATCAGTTGCTGAATTATTCAGACAGGATTTCATGTAGGGTAAAACAGATATCAGTGAAAAAGAAACACTGCACACAGAAAAGTATTTGGAAAACTCAAATGAGTGACACAATGTGGATGTCCGCATTGATGCTCGGTTACAGAAAAAGCCGTAATTCATCGCAAGTTCCTGCTGAATTCAGGAACCAACCGGGTTGAGCATGGAGTTAAATAGTAAGGCTTAATTAAGCAAACAGTTAGAGGACCCAAGCACCATGATTTCTTAGTGTTTACTTGCTTACGTAAAAGACAACTAAACGTATCTGTAAACGGTGTATACTACTGATAAAGCACGCGAGTAGTTTATGGCCTGGTGTCCAATCTCCGTCCGCGCATCTGACGGCAGGTGAAGTTTATTACGGAAACTGCGGAACAGCTTTGCGGCGTTTGTTTACTATTGTGTAATAGTCCATGAATATCCGTGAAAATTCAAGAGGATGCGTGAGAATGTTCAGTTTTTAAAAACTATGTGCATGTGAGGTATTTACTTTCGTGTCTAATGGCTTGTAACCTTTCACTTCGTGTTTGCTCATTGAAGACTTCAAGCGAAGGGCTTTCCTCCTTTCACCTCTATTGAATCAGATGTGCTAGTGTCTGGAGATGGTCTATTTACCATAGAAAAGTTTCTGGTCTGAAATAGACGTCGTATTTTGCCTCAAACGGTCGACAAAGATAAACATATTTGAATATGTAGTTGCACCTTCAAAAGAAAGTAACACTCGAAAGGCAGCGAAATGGTTCGGTCTCAAATTTATTTTCACTGAGAGAGGCTGACTTCTTCCAAAGAAAGTTGTTTCCAAGGAGAGCTCATCATTTTTACCCAGGGCAAAAAGTCTATCTTACGCATACGCCACTCCACCACGGCTTTGTCTGCTCAAGCGGAATGACATCATTGAATATCCACTCGAATCCTCTCTAACTGGATGTCGGTAGTGCTAGCAATGTCACAGAATCAATGAAAGAGCCCCCTTTTTGTGCGAAATTACCTGGTGCAGCCAATGGGGACAGGGATCGTCTATCCGTGGAATTAACGTCATGGGATGCTGATACATACACAACAGTCCAACAGCTTGTCATCAAGATCATTTTGCTTGAAAGGACGCCCAAGTTATCTACATTTTTTATTGAACTGAGCTCAACTGGACATAATTTTTCTCTCTAGCAGCCTGAGGAAAACGTTCAAGTCAGCGTCATATAAGATCTATCTGGAGAATGCTATTTTCTTCACATAACGTCGTAGGCATAACGGAATGTGTCAGAAAATGGCTTCTATCCATTTCTGCAGAATGTAAGCTCTGAATTAGATTTCGATGTTGCACAGTAACCCCTGACGAGCTTATCTCTGCAACAACCGTTCAAGTTGCATAGAACTGGACAACTTCGGTTGGTTGTAAAGTGGAGAACAGCCCATCATATGTAAGATGAATCTTGAGGAAACAAGCAGAAGGATTAAGGCTTTCCGTATTTTACACCTGTCTGTTTGCTGGTTGTCTTACTTTATTTACAAGGGTTAAGTAAGCTTACGGCTAGATTCATTCAACACAGAAGCATGGCTGTTTCTCCGTTCCTCGTTGCCGAAGGTGACTGTTCAGTTTTATTTCCGACAGATCAAAAGAGCAGTCCTTTTATGAAGTTTTTCCCGTAGCGGCTCATATCACACTCACCTGTAAATAAAAATTCTTTGACGGTGAGGCTCAAAGAGCTCTTCCCTGAAAAGAGCAAATTGGCCAGACTTGAGGGTGCACTGGGGAGGCTTACATGGATGTAAAAGATAAGATAATCGTTCAGCTGAAACACCCTTTCGATTCCTAGCTGCCGTGCCGCCCAAAGGAAGCACGAGGGCTGGGATACTGCCAGGTTGCCCAAGACTAGACAGGGGAAGTCGAGAGACAGAGGTCGGGTTCGAACCACTGACCTTCCGTTCAGTAAATTCGGACTTTAACCACTGAGCCATCCCGCCCCATACATGTATGTACAAATATATATAACTGGAAAGCAACTCGAAGACAAGTTGATCGGTTCACTGTAGCTCCAATAAGATACTAAGCTTGGTACAATTCGCAGTATATGCAACGACCCGGGGAACGAATCTAACATTCCTCAACAAACAGCATGAAAAAAAGCGTTTAATTTGCAAACGGCCTCGTCAAGCAGATAACGCGTACAATACTATGGTCTGTGGAAAAAACCCAAAAGTAAATATTTTGTATTCCAGTCCCAAAAAACTACCCGCTGTCTTTACAGGACTCGGAAATCTGTGAACTTCGAAACACCATAAATCAACTACGATCGGATATGCACAAACTGCAATTAGTACACGAAGCGCAACAACGCCGTCCCGGGCGATCGAATTCCTATCGCACCGTACCGGAAAATTCCAGCCAGCGTAAGTGATTCATCGTTTGACGAATTTTGAATGATGCTGCACAATTCGTAATGCCTCCTGACTTGTTTGCTACCGCACCTAACCGGACGAAACTGACAGTCAATCAAAAGCTTAACCGTTCGATTAGTGATGGACAGGTTGGCCCAAACTTGTCGTCTGAACGCTAAATCGTGTTACTACAGAATTCAAGTCAGCTTCTATAAACATTTGTCTTGTCAGATCTCTTTCTGCATTTAAGGCCTGTTCACCCGGTGTCAATTAGCTGGGCCGATTCCCAAACAGTTGCAAAATTCGGTAGTACTATTTATGCACAAGCATGGGAGACGAATGCAATATCCGAATTCCGTAAGACGCTTTACACGGGTACACTGAGACAGTCATTGGAAGTTCCCTAATGGATTCCAACATATGGCAGAAACTCATTCTGAAAGTAACGGCACGATTAGCGGAAGTTCGTGATACCACCTCATAATAATGCATCATCAGATTAGGAGTGGATAATAATTTAGGAGAGTCAGGGGGATCATGAATCATCATACGGGGACCGCTACAGCTTATCAGATCATAATTCTTTACTACTTCCAGGTTGCGTCCCTGTTTATGGGGTTACATCAACTTAGTGCGACTTCGTCCCAGCTGATTCGGTCATGATCATAGCAAGCAGTGGTCTTCTCCCTCAAGGATACAAGTCGTTTACTACGGCCTGTACTGAAATCATGCAGCCGTCGAAAGCACTTTTTCAGTCTATGGGGCAAGGTACCATTTTAGGAGAAGAGGTGAGTACAATCGAGCAATCGAGTGTTCCGGCTTCACCTGGCATTTCAAACTCAGTTCCGAACGTTTAGGCTCATTCTCTTTGTTATTGCTGTCCGATTCACGGATAAAAATCCTGTCGGTCCAGAAGTGACTGATAATCCTTCAACTAATGAAAAGAAGGATGTGTGGTAAGGTCCCTCACTTATGACTTGCATGAAGCGAAAGTGAGACTCCAGTCCATAAAATTCCGACATCCGATTGTCCTTCCCACTTCAAAAGGAGTTCACTTTAACCCTTATATAGGCGGAATAAATGCAGTTCAGTTGGGAGGTTCCGGAATATGTGTATATTAGACAGTTCATAAAATGAATGCTCAGGATGAGTAGCTGAATAGCAATCATAATGTTAGGAATAATGGCAGTTGGCTTTTTACCATGATAGCGTAGGACGCAAGTTGCAAAGCCGTTGAATTGTCTAAAAACTCCTCATGGCTACTTCAGATCATCCAAATCAGGCCTACCACCCAGCCCTCACCTGGCTGCCTCCAGTAGGTCAGCTTTTTGTTGAATTTTTTTCATATTTGAAATTTAACTGGATTGAAATTGCTTTTTGTATAATCTACTCCGATATGATCTACATACGAAATGCTCAGAAGACGTCCAGGAAACCATAAGCCTGAATAGCTTGGCAAGCGGTACAAGCAATGGCAGTCAGGACACAACTTCAGTAGTCGGGCACACTGGTTCGGACTCCAAGGCGACCACGAACTCGGCTCAGTCTCCAGACACACCTGAACATTCGGCGGGAAAGCGTTCGCGTTGGGTAAGCCATACACAACTATTCAATTCCTAGAAGTTTTTTGTACTCAACTTAATTGTCCTTCTGTTTTCCACTTGCGCCAGTTGTACACACAAATTGTGTACACAGATATTCAACCATTGGTTTTCACATGGCACACTTTTATTAATGAAGAAATGTGGCCCATTAGTTCGCTAATTGTAAGGCAAAAACTTAGAAAGTGATTGATGTCCACTGCTTGGAATGACCAAATTTTCATAAGTTGATAAGATCACTTGCCACCCGATGCACCCGGGCATAGTTACCAACGGTGCAAACTACTCCAGCAAATACTAGTCCTCAAACGATTATGTGAATCAAATAAACACACAAAATCCGTAAAGTGCATCGATCGATTCTCTTGTAAACTATCTTCCATTTGGAAAGAGTGTGCCTTCCTAAAACAACATTTCATACGATTAGCTGCAATCCAATTTCGATGACAGTGTTTTTTGTTTCCGCTTTCCGCTTTCACGCAACACACACACACACAGGCACACCCTATTCGTCCTCCAGCTTGCCGTCCGCTTTTGACCCACTCTTTGTTTATATACTGACATTTTGGAGCACTGCACCGAGTGCACCTGAGCCACAGATTTCACTTGTGCATGCGTGTGTGCCACCCGACCTCCCCATTCCTTCATGGCGCAAATTTTGTCATATGTATTTACGTTACACCTGCTTGCGCGCTAGCCCGTTAGACAGTGGCATCAGGCCCTGGAAAAACGACCTGATATCCAAGAAAACCCATATTTGTATACAATTATTCAGGACATGTGTAATCTGTTTGCACTTTTCTGTTGAAGAAGCAAACCCAGGCTTTAGCAAAATACACTCATTTGCATACCAATTTGTTTTTGTGGGAAGACTCACCTGGAACCCAGCGACCTTATGAGTAGTGTATTACGTCAACCCAGGCTTTGCTTAGAAACGAAGTCCATCTTTTTCGCTTTTTTCATATTTTTATCCGACACCATAGCAATTAAGGTTTTGTCTCTCTTTTCCATTCGTTTCGCAGATCCGACCGACACTTGGAAAAGCCTTTAAAAAACGTTCAAAAAGCAGTATGGATACAGGTGATCGGGATAGTAGACAGAATGATCCACTGCGCGTGACGAAGTATGTTTCTATCAAAAACGCTCACTAGGTAGAAATAGAAGTGCACCAAGATGAATTTGGAAATGATTATGCTTAGTTTATGATATACGTATTCATCTGTTCACCTAAACGTTACAATTCAACACCCTGTTTTGTAGAGCTGTCGCGTACTGAATCCTTTCAACCATATTGGTTTGTGACTAGAGAATAATAAAAATACTGAAAAGTACACCAAACTTTCCGCGAAGTGGCGGGCCTTGGTTTTGCGACAAAATGGCAAATACAGTGACCATGTAAACCGGGGAGGGGATACAGAAGAAAAACGCAAAACCATACAAACAAAGTGTATGGGAAGACACGTTTGCTATTCGCTCCTATACGATAAACTGCATATTCGCATCATAAGTTGTGTGTTGTGTGCTGAGTGACTTACTCCTGTATCGGTGAGAGCCTGCCGGCCGTTTGACTCCTTTGTCAGATGACAAACCTGTTCCACCCAAGTAGATCCAGCCCACTTAAATTGGATACCGGCTTTCCACAAAATTTTGGAGGGCTAGTCTCATTAAAGAGGCGCAGATTGTCTGGCCTGACCACTGTCCGGCTGTTAATAGCGAAGCTGGAGTATGCCGACATGAATGGTTTGTAACGAGATTCACACTGGTGTAGGTAAGATAATTTCCACATTAAATACCCATCTTATTAGGTGCGCATTCTCGGAAAACAGCCAACATAGACGAGACTGGGTCTCTCCTTTCAAGGAGGCTAGCTGGACGACACATTCTGAGACCACCCTGTAACGCTTCGTTTTTGATGAATTTGAGTGGTACCAGTTCAGTGTTTTTCCAGTTGTATCTTCGTTTTTAATTTAGAACACACACATTGTAGTCATGCGGTTTCGATGTGATCTCTTCAGTCAAACATATATAAATTGTTCAATGGTTTTAAAGTGAGAGCCAGTAAAGTCGTTCTACAAGTTGGAGAGCCATTTACGGTTCAGTATTAGAGACACTTTGATCTGGGGAGTTGGTGGGTTGTGGCAGAGTAAGTGCTTTCATTTGACGCGTCTGGTGACAAGTGATCGGCTGTCCTAGCCGAACAGCCATAGCTATGGCTGGAAGTAGATTTCGTCAGAAGTCCTCTAATTGGTTCGATGGCACTCGACAGATTACACTGTCGAGTGCACGATTCTGCCGACTAACATGGTGATTAGTATTGATCAAGCGAGTAGCAGTTGTCCTAAAGTTAAAGGTATCTCTAATACGGACTATAAGTGGCTTTGCAATCTGACAAAGTTATCGAACGATTGTGTTGCAGCCTGCCCTCTTTTTTGAACCCTCACCTCAGTTATACGTGTATTCTTCTGACTAGACCATATCGAATTTATGTGACTGCGACGTAAGTGTTCTAACTTATGATAAGCATTTTACCGGACCTAAAACGTGCAAGGACCATCTCGTCATCAAACAACTCAAACTTTTTTCTGAACTTCGCATTTGCAAAAACTGATATTTATTTTATGCACACGTGATCCTCCTCATCCGAAAGCGTACTGGAACTTTTTATACCCACAGTAACCCAACAGCAACCGTTTTCACCAATATTCCGGGTGCCCGAATGTCATTACCACTACCAGATGGTAGAAAGCGTGGAAATCTGGACCCTTTGAAAATCGTCTCTCCGCAAACAGGAACAGACCAAGCAACGCATGAATTACTCTTGAAAATGAGATGGGAATTGAGTTATTTGAAGGCTGACAATCAACGCTTAAGACGTCTCATAACAAACAGTCCGACCTTGTCTGACATCAACAATGCCGAACACCAAGAAGTGAACTCCACAATCAGCTTAACAGGTATGAACATATATCCGTTATTATCATCCCTGACAACGTGATTTTATTTCTTCTGACGGCCTAGATCAAGTTAACATTGGGCTATACTGGGGGATGTACGTGCGGTACTCATAGAGTCACTCATACGAGGTTGGTCAATTCTTAGCGGTCTGGCTAACACAGTCCCCTGGTCCTCTATGTTGGGGGATGGAATGTGTGGCGACCCGTTCTTTGAAAAATTTAATGCACCGGCATTGAACCGCCAAACACCGCTGCCAAGCCTGCCTTGCGGTCAGGCTTGTAAGCCAAAAGCTTTGGTTGAGGACACTAATCGCTCTTCCCTCTAGGTCTGGAAGCCGTGGCAGTAGCTCAGCCCATGTACAACCGTGATTCTTATAACTAACAAGGCTCTCACGCCACATCGGCTCTCGTGTGATGTATGCTTGCTGCAGCGAAGCATCAGTGTTTAATTCTAATGTTATGCTATCGGTGATGACGAGGAGAACAGTGCTCCTAATTACTCGTCCTCCTCATTAATGTGGCTGTCTTGTGCGCCTCGACCATATATCCTGAATAGATAAATTCATACCCGAGCTATGAGGCGATGGATGTCTCAGCGAAATAAGTCGGCAAAACCCTCCAGCTCATGATTCAAGTAATACAACCAATCAACTTTCCACTTGCCGATACGAGCCACACTTGGCCTGAAGCAGGTGACAGAGAATAGCAGTGTCACCATGGGATCACTAACTTCCAGGGGCAGTTCTCACATCAGTAGTTGTTGTGTGACAGGAGGTCTATACCCTGATCGTCGTTATCTTCATCGGACTCCAATGATACTATGAGGATCATGGTGTAATTTAGTGGTGATTCATTCGCTGTACTTATTAAATGTTTTTGAAGACTAAGTGATACTGTTCACATCCTACAAAGCAATCGCCTTCAGGTCAACATTTAGTTGAAATTTGTACTCGCCTACCGCTTTAAGTCCTATGCATCCCGTGAAGCGAAATTAGTGTATTTTACAACTACTGCCATGTTTTCCAATCCATTGCCGGGCCCCCAAACAGATCTTTCAGTGCGCCACTGTTTGAATGCGAAACAATACGTGCAAGTATACATTTATCCAGAGCCTATCTCCGCAGCTGGTAACATTCAGACCTCAGAAGAATGTCTTTTATGGGACATCCGATCCCGAGTAGCCTTAACAAAGCTACTGAAAGCTGGATATATTGGGCTGAAAGAGAGTTCAACATGGAAGGACCTGGATAACTCCTTGTCTGCCTTGATACACGTAAGTGTGTATAATACATCAATTGCATTTCTCATTTGCTTCTTCCGTCTCCACTCTCCACACTCTCCACTCTCCACTCCACACACAGATGTGATCCGCGCATAATTTATCACGCATAAGGGTCAGTCGTCATCGAACGTAGTGAATAGCCCCTGGACTCATCCGAAATTAGACAAGACTCCATATGTTACATTCAGCTCAACACTCAAATAAGCTTACTCGCGCTAAAATGTGCGTTTACATCATGAAGAGAATAGGTGGTATTTTTTATTATTCTGATGGGTTACAAAGTTTGAATTTGAGTTTGCGAATAGATCAAGGGAAGAACTTACTCCCGTACGCTCTATTGATGTCTCATATCCTTGGTATTAGAATTATGGGGATCGTAGATTTGCTTTACGCCACATTCACTTATCACTGTCCAAACTTAAGTAGTGCACTGTGTATACCATAAGAATTAGGATAAATACATAGGTTTGGTTGGGCTGCATTGTGCTTCCCAAGCTAGAAAGTTGGAATGTGATGTGCACTCACGCTCAGGGTAGTAAGCAGAAAAGCAGTTACCATAGAAGCGTTCAGTCTGGTTAAACATGGGTATAATAAACAAAGTAAATTCGTTTAAAACCAATCTAGGAGAGAAATCGTGGATAGTGTCTACCGGATCGCACGAACAGCAGTAAGATTATGCGGATGAAGGCCCAATGTACAAGCCAACGGGCGGCTGAACAGAATAGCAAGATCCAATCTTGTTGAGCGACAAACCGAGAAAGTGCCCTGTTAGGAAACGACCCCGCACAGTGTTGCAGGTACTATTAGGTGGCAGCGCTTTCCAAACGGTAGATTCACCAGGTCTCCGTCCCTCATATTCTCTATAAGGCAGTGAAGTAGTAGTGCACAGGGAATTAGTGAAACTTGTTTAGCTCTTCGATCAGTGAATGTCTTGGCTCTCTATGCGTGTTTGGGTTCCATGAACGGTAAACTTGTTCACTCTTAGGTAGAGGGTACCAGAAACACAGATGAAGTTATTGTCATGCAAAAGAATACCGGCGGTAATTTCACAAAGGGTTACACTTACACGTGCGTTGAATATCTCTAGTTAGCCCCAAACAGAGTGAAACAGATCTTATGATGCCAAAATACATGTCCTGACTGCACATTCACCGTCAACAAAACTATAGACAGTTACTAGTCACTAAAAGAGGAAAAAGAGAGCACAAAATAAGTGAACATAACTGTTGCTTGACTCGAACACCGACCGATATTTACCACAGTAGTAGTTGGTATCTTTGCATCTGTGGTCTCCATCCACCTGAATCCTTTGGAGAAACAGCCTCACCATCCTTTACAAAGAATGACTCACTCAAAAGCAGTGTTCGTCCTTGTTTTAAACATAATGGATCCCACATAAATGCCGTTCTTCGTTCAAAAGATATTGAGGGAATACTCAGCTGCTCAGAACATGTTACCGGCAGACTAACCAAAACACAAAATGAAAAAAATGACGCATTATCTCCTTATTCAGACCGAATTGGTGTGGAGTGTTTCAGTTGGCTAAAAAAGCTGCTTACCCACAGAGTTCATAGCTGGAAGTTGAAACTGTAATTAGTTGTATGTGATTGAGAGATTTGTAGAATGCATGCTCTCATCAGTCTTGTTTGAACAGTCGTTCTCTTGTCCCTGCTCAAGTATTCTGGTGAGTCCACACCAAATGGGGGAAGCAGTGAACTCGAGTTTCGCTCCTATCAGAACTCATCAGCGGTGCTTACCCTTAGCCGTTCCGGGGTTTGAACTCTGCACATCAGGCATGTGAGGCCAGAGTGTTACCACTATTCCACTAACGCACGCTGGACGTCCTGGATTTTCATATCTGACAGGTGAACGAGTTGACACTTGACTAATGTGAGTAGTAGGCCTGACAACTCGAACTGTCCTGCTTTTGCCAATCGATTGGCCCGCCTATCAGGAGTTCCCAGTCAGGTAGTCCCGCAGACGTTTGGAACCTGCTGGACAGTTTTGGTCAAGGATGTGCACTGCCGATGAGTTCTAATAAGAGTGAAACTCAAGTGCAGCGCTTCTCCCTTTGGTGTGGACTCTCCAGAATGATTGGACCACGACAGGAGGACGACTGTTCAAACGAGAGTGATGTGAACATGCAACCACCCGAGACTAATTTTGGATTGCTTGTAGGTGGTTGTGCGATCTGTAGAATGCACACTTTAGATGCTGAAGCACCTTCGCGACTGAACTGCACAAAATAAATGGGTCATGTATGTTCTTTCATGGTACTTAAACAAAGTCATAGTACTGAACATGTGGCCCCCATCGAGCCCTCATAAAAATACATGGCTACTAAATCCACCAACCGATAAGACCCTTAATCCGGTCTGTAGTGAAGAAAACGACTATAACCCCTGACCGAATGGAGTTTACAGCCGCTATGTTGCTACTAGGATAATTGTAAAAAACAGAAGGCACCTTTAAGCATTTCACTCGGGACGTATTCGTAAATTGTCCTATACAGGAGAGAACTAGTGCTGGTAATAGGTACTGTCAGAAGGGTACAACCAGTTGAGGCGCACAGAACTCAAAGAACTGAAACAGTTGCGGAAAGTGTCAGATTGTCCCTATGTACGGCTGTCACTGCTCGAGAAGCCTCACTAAAAATCACCATACTCAAAAACCTCAACCCCGATAATGATGCTGAAGACAACAGAAGCCTTAAACGAGCTGCTTAAAGACGGTGAAACTTTTTTCATCGAAAAAGTTTTTTCCTCTCAAAGCAATACCTCAATCTTACTACAAGATCAAAACGTTGTACGGTTACAGCTGTTTATTCCTTCGCACATTGATATACCAGCAAATTCAAACCCAAGCCAGTGCTCCTAAGGTGAGAACTGTATCTACGCACCCAACGAACTCAGAAACGAGCTCAGTTCATTAGACTGATGCTGAATTGGTACTATATTCAAATATATATATATATATATATATATATATTCAAATATATATTATCTCACATTGTACAGAACAATAGGAGGAAAGGTTGGCTCAGGATGCCTACTGATAGCTCCATAACTGTCATCCGGTAACCAACCCCAGAACCCAAATATAGGTCCAGCAGGTCCTTCTCCGGTCTTTACTACTTCAAGAGTTCAAGATCATATCATTGCCTTGCTCGATTTGCGGAAACTAAACTTTCGCGACAAATGGTACCATAGCGGCATTTCTGAAACAGGATGACCAGTCGGGTACCCAATGAAACAGTTCGAAGACTTTGTCACTGTATATAAGACTGATCATTTAATCCTATCAAACGTTGACTGAAATGGATTCGGCATTAGTTCTGCAGGTCAGCTTCTATTAGAGGTGGCGTTTTCGCCCAAGAGGTCACTGAAAAGTTGGTTATCTACTGTCAATTCGAAGTTGATCAGTTTGGCTCACAAAACTGCGTCGTTGTTCGTGCTAATTGTGCCGCAGGTAGCCAGGCATGGGCCGCTTCAAAACGCTGTGTACTTGGGGCCAGACAATCAGATAATTTATAAGGAATGAAGTCAACGATTTCCTGCCTAACAGAAAAGTTCCTCACTTGATAATCCAGCAATCAACTGTTTCGCCACACCAGTGTACCGACAGAATTTGTCTAGGTTATAGTAATGATTGCAAACCAAGTGCCCCTTCCAGTTTTCATGTAAACGTCAAAAGAATGCCTTCGAATTCTGTTTATGCAAGCTTTGATTAGTGACTGTAAACTTGTGAGTAACTCATGATCAACCACTTACCGCGGTTTTGTTGAACACTGCTCGGTCAATAACTTTTGAAAGCCTGTATTTGGAATTCGCTAATCTTCTCCCTGTGAACAATCGCCATGGGTGCAGAACCAACAGATTAAGAAGATGGCAATTTGTCAGGACATTGGTGGCCCTGGAGCATTAATTGGTAGTTGCTCAGATGGTCGTTGATCTGTCCGCCGAATTTGGTAACTGAATCGCAACTAACTTGCAGCAGTGAGTGCATTTATTAAGGCTCCTCGCATGGTGACCAAATGTTTGCGGGCGTATTAAGAATCGCCCAATCAATTACCAACGATGATGACTTACTTCGGCATTCAGTGATGTAGATATTTTCGTCAAGGTAGTTGCGGGATCAGCAAAAAGATAGAGAGCATGACGATTTTGTGCCGCGCCTGTGGCTCTAAGATACAAATAAAGCCTTTTTGAATAAAACCTGAAAGGAATTTCATCGTTTGACTTCAAATCCTCCATTAGATAGGAATGAAACCGAAAGAAAAACAGCTTTGTTGTTTAAAAACCAACCGCTACACAGAATGTGAATTTTGAAGTCCATCATCAGCCGGCTTATTTGAAAAATTTCCTCTTTTTATCATGTACAGTGCAGGCACAGAAGTGACACCAAAAGAGAACGGGGCTTTTTGATCTCTCTTAGAGTGATCTGTTCTCCTGGGGAGGAGGGACAACAATACATGGTGGCTGATAAGGAATATTCGTGTGTCCTCTACAAGGAACAGGCTCCTCGACCTATATGCCTGAATTACGTAACTCGCATTCCTTTAAGACTCACGGAATATACTAGAGTAGTCTGACTCGAGTAGGGTTTACATATATGATAATCACTATCTTGGAAACAGCTGTCAGTAATTGGATACGTATTGCTGCCACGTTCAGGGGTGGTCGAATAAATGAAACGGATACCTAGATTAGCAGGAAATTTTTTGATGGGAGTATAAAGGTCTGGGCTGTTTTAATAGTGGATTTCATTTGGCAAAACGAAGTCAGCCTCTGCTGAAAAGTCTAGCAGACTGCGCACATCTTCATCATTGTTGGGAATCATCTGTCAGGCGGAGGATTCAAGCATAAGACTATATGTGGCTGGACAGCAAGAAACAGTACCACTTTTCCGTTAGCGTTTCAGATTAAAGTCACGTGATCTGGTCTTGACTATCTCCTCGGTTTCTCAGAAGAAAGCCCACGGGTTTTGAAGGAGCGTTTGCGTTCCTGGATGCATCGTCCATATTTTCATCAGCTGTGGGGAGATTTCGAGTAGTACCGTTGAGCCACGGATGGCTTACATATATAGGTTACTATTGTTCTGTTTAATGATACCCATAAATGAGGTCTAAAAATTCAAGTCTATCGGAAGACGTTCGGTGACTATGCATGATAAACAGAGTGGTACAGAGTGTAACTTAATTAGGACAGATGATTACAGGAACGGGTTTCAGGTCGTTTCAGTTGTTGAAATAATCCGGCATAATATAACCTGAAATGTAGTGTTCAAACAAAAAGTCTTCTATCAGTTATTCCTCTCCCTGTAGATATCACTCAGTTAGCCATATGACTCGACGAGGAGAACCTGCAAGAGGGCTGCACTGATTCGCCTTATCCGCAGTTCTGGGTTTATAGGAGTTCCGTATATATCGCCTTTTCTAAACTTTCGGACAACTTTGAGCTAAGCTAACAAATATACTGAATGTGAACGATTTCTATCCGAAAGTAACGGACTTTCAGATTTTCGGGGGCTAATTAATAACATCTGTTGGATGAACTTACGCTTCTCTGCCTTTGCATGTAGGACCACCTCGCTTTCCTGGATCCCGAAGAAAAATTGGGTTTCCACACGTTGGCTGTGGAAGCCTATCAGCTGGGCTATCGTTTACAAACGCCTTCAAATTCCAAAACCATCATACGCCGACGATCTGTCGAAAATCCAGTGGAATTCACAATTGAGTACGCAGAAGATTATGCCGAGATCCAAGAACCTTTAAAATGGCTAGAAGAGATTCTACACATGGAGAACGAAAAAGCCATTCTCTTGCATGTGATTGTCTCACTGGCTGTGGCAACCGATCCTCGGAGAATCCAGTCAGTATCTCCTGGAAAACCCGTCGACTTTAACAGCTCTCGGTTGGGGGATTTCAGCCTTGTGTCCTTCGAAACACTGATTCCTGTGCAATTGCTGCAACATTATTTCTCCGTTATACAGAATAATCAATTTAACATTCTGTGCGGACCCCCTGGCACAGGAAAGCTACGAATTCTCCGAGAACTGGCCAGAGAGGTGTTGAAAAGGTTAGCTGTCCATGGTATTGCCATAGATAATATCTCCGACCTCCATTAACTTTATGCTGACAAGAGAAATTTGGGCGAAATTTAGCCCCCGAGTGATCAGCTCTACTTATAATAGCGCCCTTTTGAGGTTGCCGTTTACCACGCTTTCGTATGTTCGAAATCTTTAAAACCACTGGAATTCCAGTTTAGTCGGGGCCGGTGGAACATGCATACCAAGCGTAATCGTTCAAAAAAAGCTAAAGGAACCTGGCTGGGGTCACTGTTTTTTAAACCCGCAAGCCCAAAAAGTGCTTTTGTTTGTCAAACGGTTGGTAGCTATGATATCTCCCTGATACTCATAACCCTAGTAAATGAGCTTTTGGGTAAAGAAAGGTGATTTTCTGGTGACTATAGTACCAAACTGGCTTTTTAAGTCTTCGTAAGACTCTTAGAAGTAACTTGCTAAGCCGAACACAGTAGGTGTGTATGCATTTCTCCCTCTCTACTCACTCTGATGCTCAAGGAAATGTTTGTAAGACATTTTACCAAAAGAAATGCGCTGAGCAGATCTTGAGTTACGCAATTCGGTGAACTTCATTCTCCAAAGACAGATCAAATGAGCAGAGTGCTTCGGCCTCTTCTGATGAAACGAGTGCTCAGTCTAATTTGGCTGACTTTCCCGTCACTCATAGCTCTAGCCAGATGCCTGGATTTTGTTTGAGTACGAACCAAGGAACCGTAGTTCCTCAAAGCACTCACACTGAGCTGTTATCACAACTCTGTGATAGTTAGTACATAATGATATACTCCAACCTCAGGTATATCACACCAGACCGAATGTGCCTCCTCCCAATGGACGATGGCGTCTTTAAGGAAAGCATATAAAATACAAAGGCAGCTAACAACGCTGACTGTAGGTCAGGTCGTTTGAGTCACAAAAGTGTGCACACCTGAGACGCCCGACTATCATTTGTGATAAGATGTCGCCGGTTCAGTGTCTGGATTCTACAGACTAACTCTGTTTATTGATGAAGTTCTGCTGACCGACGTGTGTCTGCGACGTAGCCGCATAAATTTCGCAGTCTACTCCACTGTATTACCTTTTGGAAAGCGCTGTGGTGAAATCCATGAACTGGGTTGTAATACAGTATGGCAAATCAGGCGATAGCCACATTTATGGATCCGCGCTGCAGCCACGAATTTGAATCTAGTGGCAACGAACCCGATAGTCTCCTATGAGGAAAATTCGATTGGGACCAAAGAGGACTTCCAATTTTCCAGAAGTACTTGAATGACCAGCTTTTTTGACCGAACAGCTTGCTGATTAGGCAGTTAGGTAAGCGTTCAGGTGAATTTTCGTCTATTTCGGGGCACGTTCCAACCGATACACCATGAAATTGATGCGAATGACCCCACCGGAATTCAGTGATTTCACAGACTCCATGGATGGTGATATTTTAAGAATTGCTTTGTATTAGCGGGCACTATCAATTAGAAGTAATCAAACAGATAAAGTCATGCTCTTCCTACTAGCCATATCTGAAAAAACACCGGCTGCAATGTGAGCAGTGAGCTGGCTAAGTAATGTTGTAATCCAAGCACGGTGCGGTGTTACACTAGTTTCCATCCCTGTTGGAGTTAGACACCGATTTTGTGGGACATTTATAGTGGGCCTACAGGTGACGAAGTAAATTTTATAGAGTTGAAGAAATTGCACTTCATGAGGCGTGGTCTCTCTTGGTTTCAGCATATTTGGAAGGAGTACGGACCTCTTCGCCTCTTCGTCAGTTTGGACCAATACCACTGCTGTACCCGTCTGATATCACCATCGAGCTAGTGCTTATCGGTAAATGTGATAGTCTTCAGGTGCTACACCGTTAGGTGAATAGACAACGGGGTGCTCTGTAGGCTCCAACTGCATTTTTGACGTCTGGAAACTTTGTGGCCACTCAGCAGGCAGAACATCTAATTGATAGACAGGAGGCCTTGTGTTTTTTCCGCTTCCCTTCATAGGGAGGCATTAGCTTTGCTTCGACGCCAGTTGTGTTGTTACATAGATGGAAAAGTAAGGAGTAAACGTGGGATGTTCCGAGATAAGTGGAAAAAAGAGTGGGCCTTTTCTTTCCTGGGCAACTCTAAATTCAAATGACCACTAAGCTATTCATCGGGTAAAACTTCGGCCATTCTCATTAGTACTAGATTATTTCGGCTAGAAAACAGAGCTCTGTTAGCATTTCCAGTTCCGTGTGTTCCTTAGTAAAATTTACCTGCGTATGTAACCCGAGGGCCTTGTCGGTACAAATAACGCCTACTATGCCCCGGCTGTTTGAATGGTCAGCGGCTGTTGCTGAGTGAAACCGATAATAGGTGGACTTCTTTCACATCCTATCGTTGTGTCATAATTTTTCCTGGATGATTAAAGTCTAGTTGACTTGTATCTCGCCTATGCATCCTTCGTCATATTCAGATAGTCTATGGACGAAATGGTGCCTTCTCCTGGCCTTGCGGCGCAAGACGAAATTTCGCTCGTTTTTTTAACTACTTCCCAAATTCAGTAGTTGAGTTTTAACCCTAATTCCTACAGCTGCCAATCTGAGGACTCGGTGAGGACGTACTCAATTAAACCTGGTGGGTCAGGTTTGCTCGGAGAAATAAAGAAATTCTTCGACGAAGTTATATCAAGCGGTCACAGTGTGGCGATCCTCGAGGACTTGCATCATTTTCCCGGACCCATAAAAGAACTTTTGGACGTGATCTGTAGTGAAGAACAAGAAGCCAGGTAAAGTGTATGCTGGAATTATCAGCGCTAAGTACTCTATCACATAATTTGTATATTTTCGTTAATGAAATCCACAGAAAGCCAAATATTCAACTGGCTGGGGTTACTTAAAATCAATCAGAAATGGAGGAAAAGCTTGAGCTGTTTTAACCGGTTAAGTAATAAACCTCAAACCGGACAACAGGTAAATGAAGACTCGTGAAGACTCAAATGGCCATAGCCGATTACACAAGCTTTGTAGGTTCCCGGTATCGTGATCGATGCATATGCAATGGGGCACCATCGCCCCTAGAAAGGGCTCCCCACAACTTCACTCAGTATGTTTGTGTGACAGCACTCCATTGAAAAGGCTGTCAGAACCGCAATTTCCACCCTATGATGAATAATTTTCATCTCGGGCTCCTGAAATACCTCGTTACAATGAACCTTTGGAAGTGGAAAGTATGCTCTAAAAGCAGAAAGCTGGGTGGTTGGGTGCTGTAACGATTTTGCAACTTGCCTCAATTGCAACTTCGTTCCTAAGGTTTTAACTTCGCCATGAAGGTCAAGGAGAGCAGCTGGACCGACAGCGGTGAACCGTATACTGCTAAAGGCGGTTTGGGGATAAATTCAATGCTGTTTATCTAAAGCAAGGATGAGCTAGAGAAGGTCAATCCTGAAAACTGCGTTTATGATTGCCAAACAAAGATTGCCGACGTATAACCCAATTTTACTTAAATCCAGAAGCGGTTACAGAGGCATCTCCTATACGCAGCGATATCGGAATTCAGGCGTCTGTCAGTTACACCCTGCGCCTTCGGTCTTCCACAACCTGCCACAGTCAAGTTTCTCGGGCTACTGAGTCAGCGGCTTCTGAAAGAGTTATGGGCTTTTTCCAGCTAGCAGGGGTTTTCAAATTAAGCGCTTAAACCTTACCAATTAAAAACCATTAACTGCAAATCGGTGGTGGACTCGGTTGACTACGTTACAGTTAGCTTCCGACGGAAACCCATAATCCAAGGTTGTTATTCATCCTAAGGGTACGCCTCTTTATTCCGTGGGAGCATGAATATCAATTCGCTCACTTTCCAGATCTTTTAGAACGACCTTCAACCGACCAATGGATCACTTCCAGTAGGGTTTTGCTCCACGACAGTATCCTAATGAACTGGTTCAGAGGTCGCTGGAGACGATCCCAGAAACTGACGATGACGGCCACCTGGAGGAAAAATATCTAGGCGTCACATCTACGGTAGTCTACTCAAGCTATCCATCACGGTTGAATTGGCGTAAGATATCGTCACAAACAGTGGTTGATATTGATTCCAGGAAAACCATAGTAGCAGTCGACAACTTTGATAGCCCACACGGATCACTCAAAAGCGGGGCGTTTGAAAATTTAAGATATGGTAGAAAGCGCTATATGGATGTTGATGACAGAAAATAGTGAATAATAAACAAATAAACGAAGAAAAGTAATAAAATTAGTGGATGGATACAAATGAATAGTAAAAATAATTAATATAGCAGCCAAATAGTAATAAAAGAGGGTGGAGAAATGTTTTTGTAACATGCACCCTGTCTAAACTGACTCGATAAACCGGAATGAATAAAGCTGGTATAAGCGAGACCATCCAAAGAAGTGGTGATCAGCAAACCACACAGAAATACGCCTTTTCAGCGCTGGGCGGAATAATTAGAAGCACAGTTCAGCTAACCTCATCGGACGCAAACTTTGGGGACATGAATTGAGCAGCATTGGAATGTGGACGTTAATCTTCCATCGTGTCAATGTCACGTCAAGAAACACCACGTGAGACTTCACTCCCCAATCGTACTAAGACTTCAGGACCTTTACAAGCCTGCTATAAACTATTTGTAACCAGGAAAGGATGCCGGCATACTTAGGTGTCCCCATTTTGATCCATATCCTCAAAATACCGAGGAACACTCTGAAAATTCGAAGCATCAGTCTGACAGTCGCGCTAACCAAAGTAGGCCAAGGCATATCTCGTACGGACGGATCGGTTACCGTGAGTCAAACCCGTAAAAATCAAGCTGCGTTTCACCTTAAGCGAGGATATGTTGACCACTATTCAGTACGGCAGGTGGCTGAACACTTCTACGGCTATGACCAACCGACAACAGCTGTTTTTCCCAGCTTGATGGTTGTCCCGGACTCCGCTCGTCATTAGATGCTGTGATAGTGTCGGTTGACTAGAAGTATTTCATCAAAATTATCCTGTGTCCTAATAGCATTATATGCCAAATCTTTCCGGTGCGTACGGGTTCACCTGACCTTGCCAGACGCCCCGGTGACATGTAGGACTCTCTTCTGTAGGCCTTACGTTTAAACCTCGTTATTTAAATGACAATTCAACATACTGGAGTTGGAATGCTTCCGAGGCTCGCAGACGTTCACTATGCTGGGGATATTGTTCTGCTTGGCTAAAGTCCATAAGGATTTGAAATTCTTCTAAATAACCTATCTAATCCGGCCTCTTTGCACCCTTGAACTGTAGAGTGGTGCTGTAAGATCAGGTTAGATCAGATCAAAGCCTCACCTATGTTGATGATGCAGTGAATAAACTGACTTGCCTCGGTTGCTGCATAGGTCCTGGTGGACCGACGAATGATGATAAGGCTTCCCATACCGAGAAGACCAATGTGACATTTGTCAATCTTCGACGCTGTCATTAGGAAAGAAAATGTGAGCAAAGGTATACTCCTCTATATCTCTTCTTCTGGATCGGGCATACATGGAGAACAGAAAAAATCAGCTGACAGTGTGAACCGAGATGAGTCAAGCTAAAAATCAATAGTAAGGGGGGAAAGTGTCCGTCAGGACTGATATGGTGTTTGAGTCATGTGGGGTTAAGATGTAAATATCAGTAGCTGTACAGAGAGTTTCTGAATAAAACTTTGAGGACTGTGAGTATGTATGCCGACGGTTTGGACAGTGGCTAGACCTGGTTGTTTTCGGCAATCTTCATGGAACTTCGTAAACAGGTTTAAAAGCCGTTGCAACGTTAATTTCCTGTATCCAGCAGACGGTTCAACACTGAACTACTAAAAACACACTTGAGAAGATTCTCTGGAGTGACTTCAAACATCCGTTTGGATGGCTGCATCGCCGTTCGATCGATATATGTCTTCAAAAGGAAGACAAATGCATAAATACACATAGAGGTAGTCCGAATGAAACTATAGGAAAAAAGTGTCGGCTGAAACCTTCTGGCTGAATAGTGGAAAAACGCCTTAATGAAGGGAAGTTGGAAACTGGGGTCACAATTTTTTTCAACGATGTTCTTGTGTTACTATAGTATCACTGAATACGTACTCTGAGGCAAGATCTTGGTGTTAGGTGGCTACCATCAAACTGAAATGATAAAAATCAATATCATTCACAAAGTTTTATTTTGTGTGAATGGCTATCAAAAACACTCTTCGTGGTCTCCAGCACCGAGGCAATTCAAATGATTGTCTATGGCGTTTGTAGTGGAAAGGAATATATGAAGATGGGCAGTTGCTATGTACTGTGCAGTAACTGGTTCTTGTACGTAAAAACTTCACCCACCCACAAACAGTTGTTTCATTTTAAACCTTGATTGGGTCCATTGGTGGCTTGTGGCTGCTTCTCTTGGAGCCGTGGGAACTCATCCTACCATGGTCACTACAGGAAGGCTGTTGCTCCCTGTCCGCATGACGTTTTGTTGAGGGTTTTCCTTGTATGTATCATCCGACGACGCTGGGCGAACAAGTCAGACGGTATTCCGGCTGATCCAGTCTAAATGCCACCCCTGACTTTAGGTCACAAATGGCGTTCCCCGAAAATCCCATACTTCATCAGCATCTTATCGTAACATGTCAGAGAAAACCATAAGCATGTTTCACTCCTCCCGAAAAACCCGTTACTAGTAACATCCGATCACTGGTTTACGGTCAGACTATTCTATCGTAGCTAGACCTCCTCACATACAGCCATGTGATCAGCTATTATCTTTTGAAACGGCAGAAAATTGTTCCGAAGGGCAAATAATGTGTGCTGAAAAGAGGCACTTCCCCAATGCAAGTTGAAGGGCACTTGTCGGACAATAAACTTAATTTGGCGTAAAGATTTCAATCCAGCGAGCATTTCAAAATCACATACTACTGGGTCAACACCCAATAAACGGTAAAGAAGGATTCTAGTTCCCGAAATGCTCATTTGCACACCAGTTTGGTTTTAATGAAAGACCCAATTAAATCCATGCTGAATAGTATGTTCCGTCTGAGTAATGTATTGCGACACCTCTAATAACGTGCCAAATGGAACATCAGACGGCCTCTGTGAAGCTGCTTCAGTTGAGAAATATCCTAAACACGAGTTTCAGCTGAGATACAGTTGAGTTAGTCTCTGGAACCAAATTAGTGCGCAAATGAGTGTGTTTCGCCGATTAAGTCCAATTTGGGTTTAAGCTGAGCATAAGTTTGATGGAAACTCAGAGGCGACGCCTACCTGAAATAGCCAAAAAATGGCGAAACTGGTCAAGGGATGTCGAAGAGTTTTCAACAACCTTATCAGTAGTGTGTGCCATCTATACAAGGGTGCTATTTGTTTGGAGTGGAGGTTGGCTAACTGTGACCCGCGATCCAAAATGTTGCGTCAGAATCAGACCAAACTGGTTAGTGACCATACATCAGAACGGAATTCCCCTTGGATCGTACTGATGCACGACGAGGTAGTATTTTCTTCATATACTCACTAAGCGTACTTAGACTAAACGTGACGAAAACCGGTACCATAAATTCTATCCAAGTGCAATCAGCGAACTGTCAAAGCAACACACTCGATTTTACTGGAGTTTTCACCATTTGGCCAATCACTTCAATGCTTTAATGTTATTTTCAGACCCATAATCTTGGCTACGAGCGACGTGCATAATGAAGAATTGGAAAGCTTGCAAGAAAATAATCTGGCTGGGTGAGTTGTTCATATTTTACACCAATGGGGTTGCTGTCCATTCTGTTGCCCGGATTATACGTCAAGTGTATACAAACGTCTACAATAACATGGTTCCCAGAGTTTCTTCCCTACAAATCCATAATAAGGCTATCAGAATCATATACACGCGCGTTTTAGCTTTTCTTACCGGTAAACATGTTACCTCTAAAAAGTCCGCATTGAACCGAGTCCCGAAAATCCCAACCAAGTAAGCCATTTCGTCTTAAGTAAGACTCATCTGGTGGGGATAGACGGACCGGACGAGTGACCCTTTCAAAAACAGTCTTAGGTTGTTAAATCTAGACCACCCGCCAATTTGTGTTGCCGGTGCATTTCCCTGGGTGACTCTAGGATTAACCAGCTGCTGACTAATTTACCTGGTGCGTAGACAAACGACTCCTTAGTAGTCATATGACAGTCTGAACTGACCAATAATAGTTGATAAAAGCAACTATCTACAGAACAACTTGTTGATAGATCGACAACCAGGCCTCAAAAAGAGTGGGACCAGGATCGGACTGTCCACAGTTCTCATCCCCTTCTGAGTAGTGTCATATGAAGTGTAGTCAACAACAAATTTGACCAAGCCCCCGTTGCACTACATAGGTAATCCGTAATTGACGGTTTCCTCTCTGTGATGAAAATGTCCTTACAAACCACGATAGACACGTCACACAAAAAACGTCCGAGAATGATCATTGATCTCCAATGACTGCAATTCCCATCTTTATGAAGCAGGGTTATACATACCACTGAAGTTCTTAAAAACACCATAAACGAGAGATTCAGCTGGGTTTCAGGTGGGTCTGTCGTCAAAACCAAATTGATGTGCAAATGAGTGTACTTCGCCAATTGCATGTAATTTGGGTTCAAGTAGAGCATAAGGCCGACGACGGGGACTGCGCCTACCTGATGAGCCCCAAGAAGGGCGAAACCGGTCGTGGGCTGTCGAAGAGTTTTCAACAACTTTATGAGTAGTGTATTACGTCTATTAATGTTCATACTTAGTTCACCAAATCCGACCAGGTAAAACTCAAAGTTCAAGGCCGCAATGAAGCACCAAAAACGATTCAAAAAGATGTCCGTGGTACGTTGAAACATACTGCATAACACTAATTAAACAGCGCAACAGTACTACATCAGTTCAGAGTCGGCAGAATGTTGATCGAACAGTACGAGTTCTGATCTGAGCTCAGCTCCGTGGTGGCCAGCAGGTGCGGTGATAAGGGGGAGATAAGGGTGGGTACTGACGTTCTACAGACCGGAGTCTGGTCCCTCTGAACCAGCCTATGTGGCGCGAACAACACTAACTTGCAATCATAGTGAATAGGAACGTTACCTCCTTATTGCTCGCGTGTTGAAGCTTAGGAAGATAAATGACAAAAACCAGTTAGCACATTACTAACCAAGTGAAATTCCTTAACAACTGAGTGTAACGTTCGCCACCACGAGTGACAAGTTAACCAGCGGAGATGGGTATCGTTAAGTGGGACGAACTAGGAAATTTACCGAAAGCCGGACATAGTACGACCACCTTAAAGGGAGACGCCTAAATTTTCACATGTTGGGAGACGACCAGTGAGATCCATTTCATATATATTATGCACTGGGATGGTGGAACTTGAGTAGTACCTGGCTGTTTAAAACGATTATCATAGAGGTTAATTAGAATTCTTCCATTGCCTGAACTGAGCGCTTTTCAATACTCATGTATATCAGTGGCTGACGCATGATAGGAAAACATGATGGACCTGTACAGTGGTTGGCAGTCCCCGTCATCTACAACTGATGTTTTTTCTATTCAGATAGACCTGGACCAGCATTGCCGAACAGAAGAATTTATCATGAAAATGTATTCTCATTTTAAAAAAGTGGTAATTTTTGGGGGCCTCATGACCTTCAGTCAGTACGACAAATGTGAAATGATGCGACAAATGGTGTTTCGTGCGTATCGTAAGTCAGGAGTTCGCCGACGTGACGGAGTAGTGAGTAAACTGTTCGAATTTGCAGTTCACTTATAAAGTTAGCTTGACAGAAGAGGGCATTTTCGTTGCGCCGTCTTGCCCTCAGGGGTTGAAATAGTCAAGCGGGGAAACGAAAAACGCCCCCTCTTTGGTTCTCTGGTGTTTGCTTACTTGAGGAGATTGGAGTGAAAAACTCCGTACCCCCCCCATCAGAAAGGCGTTGATCAATGCACACTTCTCCGTTGTACAGATAGCAACATTTTAAATACAAACTTTTTACATTCACTGCACAAAAATCAGGACATCAATTATCAGTATGCTTCAGTACCACGTTTTTAATAAACAGCACTTATTTACATCTTTTTCAGGATCGTCCAACATTTGACCGACTTAGATACAACTACCAATTTTCTCGGTTGCTACCTACGTCGAAAATTAGCACAAACACGATTGTTTGAAGAAACTACACCACAGACCTGCACAGCCGCCAGCTCACACGAGGACCAAGCACTCACACATCTGGTAAACTGGATCCCAAAAGTGTGGAATCATCTGAACCGTTTGTTCACCACACCACAACAAAAGCAGCGTTCAACCCTTTTTGGTTTGCGCGTTTTCCTAACCTGTCCTATGGATATGCAATCCTCACAGAACTGGTTCACAGATTTATGGAACAACCTCTTTATTCCTTTCCTTTTTCGCACTCGTTCCACAGATCAGATGTTGTGTACATCGACCACAAGTACCTTGTCTGCTTCATTTGATTGGATAATGGCTACTTGGCCTTGGTCACACGCCCAAATTAACGACTTGACTGTAACAGGGGTGGCAGAAAAAAACTTGAGTGAACCAGTTCGTCTAGGTGAAGACCCAACTCCCACAAGCGCACAAACATCTTTCCCGCTCGTCACTTTTGGAGCGCCGAAGTCCCCTCAGGCCCCAGTCCAAAGACAGCGTGCGCTTAAAAATCGTTCTAGTTTAGATTCCGGGATAGTCCCAGACGGATACGCTGCGGTCAGCGCAGCATGTACCACACAGCCACCATTTGAAAGTCGACTGTCTGTCGGGTCGGAGATTTCCGATCGAATAACCGTGACTGACCTGCTAGCGGAAGTAACCAGCAAGTCCACTCGTCAAGCAACGAACGCAAGGGAGTGTCAGGTCAACAACCGTGTGTAACACTACATGTGCACTACAATTATTTCAGCCAAACAGTACCCTTTATCTTCGTTTGTAAAGAGCTTGTACATGAATCCTTTCACTATGCTCCCGTTTTTAACGCGCCTTTCTTCAATTCTTCGTGCTAATCGATACAATCCCAAATTTGCCTTTTCCATGAATGTTTTATAAAGCATAATAAAACCCAACGAGTTATTGCAGTTGTGGCTCTGTAGCTTTAGGAAGTAAAACAATAAAAACTAAGCTAAGCCTTGAAACCACAACACGATTCACACACAGAAGTGATCCAATAAACCTCACCTATCCGACGGTGACCGCCCACGCACCTGAACTAAACAACTTTAGTCAAGTCCCATGAAATTTAGTTTGCAATGGATACTTTTACAGAGGTCACTCCTCAAATTCCAACGAAGACCACTTGACATGTATTGCAGACGTGAATCCCTTACCCAAAACGGATGAAAATCTCGAGGCAAGAAAGCATGGCGGCCATAACTAACAAAGCCAGTCAGTCGTGTCGTCAGTTGCCGTCTCCCTGGACGGAGGCCGTGGGACGGCAAATACCAACGGCTAGTGACGCAGACAGTTTGGCCATGCAGCCAACGGTATCCATACACTCAATCTACGCCCTTTATGAATAGTTCTCCACTTGATCACTATGCGGTTCACAAACCCAAGAGGCCAGCTCTCTCATTCAATGCGTAGATGCGCCAAAATTTCAACATAATCGGTGAAGCAAACTGTGGCAGCTAAAGGCAACGTACAATCAGTACATGAATTGAAGTTTATGAAGAGTCTTATCAAAACATGTTGGTACCCTGAAAGTAAGATCAATGCCCAATCAGTTCTCATATAATCGCTACGATTTTGGTGCGCATAACCTGTCTGATCATACAAAAAATACTCCCCTTCTTCCAGAAAAATGATTATTGCTGACTTCCGCGAAGACCAAACGAAAAGCTGCAAACCATTTTCAAATGTTGCGGAACTATTCAGCGGTTGCAGCTTTCTATTAAGTAGAGTCGCCAGCAGCCTTTATACACTATTGTTTCTATGTCAAAGATCCCGTTAGACTAACGACTGTCGGCAAGACTATCAATCTGGGCCAGAATAAGACGCAGGCCAAAAGAAATGCCAGTTATTTGTGGAAACATGACACGGCCAGCCAGATATTTGGTAAGCCTATGATCGACTCCCCTGCATCCACCGAGCCGAACCCAACTAGATGTCATTGCATATACAGCGGTAACTGACCTGGAAATGGATCATACTTACACAAACGTTGGGCCATTGTTTGGTTTCATATGCGAGAATCCGATCGTGTGTACAGTTTACCATTCGGCTGTAGCACCCTTTCGGTGCTTAACTGTCATGCCACCCGAAGGAAGCATGAAGGCTGGGATACTGCCAGGTTGCCCAAGCCTAGACAGGATAAGTCGAGATGCAGAGGTCCGTTTCGAACCACGGACATTCCGGTCAATAAATACCCAATGAGCCATCTCGGTCCCGCACAGTACACCAACATCAAGCAAATATGCTGCATATTATGCATTTCGGCTGTACGTGTAAGAAACATCGTCTGTAAAGAGAAGCTAATGACTGAGGCGTTGCTGTCCTATACTGTATACAACTCTTACACGGAAGATACCAGCCCTTCGGAACAGACCACTTCTGATTTGTTCCTAAAGCACATTCCCGGAAGAGGCCACTTCAGACCAGTCCTTTCAGCTTCTCTTCAGAAGGAAAGCGTACTGTAATTACTGTATACGGCAACTCCTCTTTACGGAGAAAATTTTCATATAAGAGAACGATCGCTTTTGGTTCCGGCTGTCTCACCACTGGGTTCAGTTCAGAGACAGTACTTTGCACGAGAGAAGACCAGACCAAAAGTTTACTATGAATTGTCTCGGTCATGCAGATGCACGTTACAACAGCAAAAAGGCTTGTGATGGGTTTCACGCAGCAACAAATGCTGAGTTTAAAAAAGCATTCCGTAACCGACCTAGTTTTACCTGATCATATCAACCAGGTAGTGGTCAACATTGAACTTCGCTCATGGCTGAATAAATGAAGAGCCCGATAGAGTTGTAATGAGCTTCTAGTTAGAATGCCGGTAGGAAAATCTGTAAATTCGACGTTGTTCCGTCATTCTGGCGGAGTAACTGATACTGAACATTAATGGACAGACAAAAGATGAAATACCGAAGGATGTTACCGCTTGGATACGATGTGATGGGCTCGAAGTGATGACAAGATTGGTGAAGAAATCTTTGAGGAATCACACCGGGGGTATTTGTACAGACTCAAGGGAGTCTTCAAATGGACAGACGTTTCATAATTTTTGCATAATTGCCCTTTTCTGTGCGGAATAGCTTGTTATAATCAACCGGTCTCAGGGTCTCACAAAATCTCACGTATTATTACCGGAAACACATTTATCGAACTTGTACTATGACGGGAATGTACCCGAGAGAATTTATCGCAAGCACAGTGGGCAAGAAAGAAAACATCTTACGAGTTTGCACGTTACACTGAGACGACCCAAGACCGACCACATTGCCGATTCTCCCAGCAGTCTTGCAACGTTATTTGGTAGCATGAAAGCTTGAAGATCTTTCGGCACCGTTAGACCGCAATGGATGAAGAAACGCTGGAGCACTTGTGCTCCAAGAGAGTTGAACTTGTCTAAATGTTGATGACGTGGTCCCACTAAGCGAAGTGCCGACCTTTTACCGTTCGCAAAGGGTAAGCAAAAGTCAACAACTCACTTTCCGCACGGAATAACAGTCACGCGAAGTGAAATTATTTGCAGAACATTGGTAGCTCGGGTGCATTAGTTGGTAATTGATCAGGTGGCTGTTGATCTGTTCGCCGAGCTTGGCAATTGATTTGCAAAGGTTTCGTCACCATTCGAGGAGACATCTTCAGTGCGCTGTTGAAGATGCACACTGAAGATGCCTCCTCGAATGGTGACGAAACGTTTGCAAATCAATTGCCAAGCTCGGCGAACAGATCAACAGCCACCTGATCAATTACCAATTTGCAAAACAATTTGGTGACAACGGGAGGCTCAACCGAGTCCTGGCCGAGCGTTTTCAGCAACACCATGAGTAATGTGTTCCGTATTCAAGAACACATCTAGCGGTCACTAGAATTTACAACTGGGAAGTGCAATCATTTCTTCTGGTTCGAATTTACTGCCAGCACAGGAAATATCCTCTATCGATTCTACAAGCTGGATACTGACACTCCAGTTCTGAAGATCTTGTGCAGGTCGATCTGAACAGGATCGTCCCAATCCCAACCGATGAAACCGAAAGAATTTCTTTTCAAACCTTGCGAACATAACGGGCAATTTTATGAGTCATTGGGTTCAGTTAGGGATGGCGCTTATTAATGGAAACTATTACGCGCGAGATTACAATTCATCAGCATCCCAGACATAATCAGGTGTAAGCTACGATTGATCGAGATGCTTGCCTTAAGCAGACTCATTCTGTTTTGATCGACTTCCAAGATAGTCCTGCGCAACCGGTTGATTTGGTCATCAAAAAGTGACTTAAACACAACAAAGACCGGAACACAAAGAACCTGTACAAAGCAAGAGATTGCAGAAAATGTACCCAAAGTTTGAATCCGAATAGATCTTTGTATACTGCAATTTTGTCTTTTTGGGTATATTAACAAAACAGGGTGTGGAGAGGCTGACTGGGAGCAATCAGCCAAAGTGGACCTACGAGGAACCGATCCTGCTGGACTTTAGGCATTGCCCCTTTTTGTCAACGTCAGCACCGGCAGATAGTCGTAGCGACCTTCAGGGCAGCCTTTTGCCAAATTTGGTGTTTACTAGAGCCCAGCTGCGATGATTCGGTGTCTTCAGAAGTGACCATGCTTCTGTCACTTACGTGAAACAATCTCGTTGTAATTCTGCTAAAAGGTCCATGTGAGTTGACGTCACCGACACTATAGTCTTTGAGTCCTGACTGTAAACAGCACTTCTCATCGAACTTGCTTTCGCTAGTGCTCGTCTTTCGGTTAGCTCAGGAATCCGGTTATTCGGTGATATCCACCATACTGATTCCCATCTTGGGCCTTCCATAATGTGCCACTGCAGGTGATTTCAACCATTCTGACACACTGACTTTCCTAGGCTTGAGCCAGCACATTAATTCCTCAACGTACCTTACCCTTCAAATGAGTGACTAACAGATCCGGAATCCCCCAATCACAAACCCACACTCTTTTGTACACTGACCAGTGAATGTTGGCGCTGCTTCTCAAAGTTTATGGTATGGAGAACTACCGTATTTACTCGCGTGATTGTTCCAGGACCGCATGAAAAAGGGCTTGTTCGTCTGAGAACCTGGTTTAACGAGACTCGAGGGAAATATACCGCGATATCACGAATATCGTACCAACTGAAGCAAGAGGATTCCAAAGGAATTTCTCGTTTAGAATGGTCTTCAACTGAGTGTGCTGCACAAAGGCCGCCTAGCTTTCCAGCTGGTCCGATATTCGAGATGTCACGGTATACTTTCTTGAAGGGAACCACCCATAAGATTGCCGAAAACTCCTCGACAGCCCATGACCAGTTTCCCCCTTCTTGTGGCTCAACAAGTAGGCGCAGACCCCAAATCTCTTATTGAACCCAAAATCTTTGAAATTCACGGAATACACTTTGTCGCACACGAATTTGGTCTCAACAAGAAGCTCAACTGAATCCCAGTGAAAGAAAAATACCGTAGACGAGAAGTTGACGGAAACTCGGGGGCTGCGCCTACCTGATGAGGGTGAAATCAGTAGTAGGCTGTCGGAGGGTTCTCAGCAAACTAATGAGCAGTGTATTATGTCGAGAAAAAACCCTTCTTAATATCGCGATCCTTCAAAATGATTTTAGTGCGGCAGGATTCTAGTGTGTTATTTCGGTTTCTCGTACTAGCCAGCCGACAGTAATCGAAAATACTTCAGTTTCACACTGCTAACAATCTATAGGTATCTCGGGAGGAAGAATAAGGCGCAGTCCGAGTGAACCTTCCATCTGATAAATCATTTTCCGTGAAGCCAGGCTGTCGCGACCAGGTGATGTGGGTTCCGCAATTGAAGAATCAGTGGCGCTATACCCTGTCTGAGTGCAACTTAATCACACTGCTGATCAGCCGCTCATGGCCATGGAGTTTCGTGAGATGCGCACTGCTGATGATTCTCAAAAAGGAAGGAACGGCTTTACGGTGCTTCTCGACGTAGGGTGACTCCACTGTAAATTCCAAAATCTCCCTACATTAAAAGCTTCTGAAACGATGAGAAGGTAGCCAGTCGGAACCTCTACATCCTCTTCTGCCTCCCTAATCCATAATTCAATTGGGTTTTGGACAGTTTCATGTCCTGTCAATCTCACAAGTGGTTGACTCCCTCTGTATACTATGCATGTGAACGTGTAATTTACCGGTGAATTCGGTCCTCTGAAATGATTGCGTTACGAAATATGGTTTATACAAGCCTCCATGTCACATGGGCTATAGGGTGATGATATCAGCCAGTCGCCTTTTCTGCCACGTACAACAAAACGGTTAAGCAAGTGTGCGGCTGCTGACATCTCTGCTGTCCCTATTATTGATCTGTCACCTACAGGTCACAGCCAGTCAACTAGAGTGACTGAGTGCATGTCCACATTTATCGCTTCGCTTAGTCACTTTCCAGCTGTTCTCCTGTCATTGTCGCATCGTGTAACGTGCGAATCCTCGAACAATTACACAGACAGACATCCAGTGGTCTTGTGGTCGAATTTGGGAAGCCGGATAGACAGCACTGAGCGCCACTAGCATAGCTCCTTTCAAATTTTGTTATGCTTCATCCACCTGTTGTAGAGTTGTCGAGCTCAATCGATCAATTTGTCAGCTATAAACCGTGTACCAAAGGCACATTGATTCCGGCTGCTACAGTTTTGAGCACCGGAAAGTGGGAGAGTGCGGAAATACGGCTAAGCCTTGAAGGTGATGGCATGTTCAATTAGTTCGGGAATTGGGCAGCTACGCATTGAAGGCGATAGCTTTGATGCACGAGCGCCACTGACTGCGCGATCGGGCCATTTCTGTCGATGTCATTAACCATTGGTGATTTGAGTCCCGGTGTCTCCATCCAGGGAGGCGGCAGTTGCCCACCCGACTAAGTTTACTGGTTAGTGTTTTCGTACTTCGTTGCCAGGTCATACACTGTTCACCTCTCGGTCGCTTCCACTCAGCACAGGGCTGGGCGAGAAGAGCTCTTTGAGGTGAACGGTCTTCTGGCATGCGGAGCACATGTCCTAACCAGCGCAGCCTATGAAGCATGCGTAATTCATCTATCGCGGGAGAGTTCCTTCTTCCTAAGACCATCTGGCGTACCTCAGCACTGCTAATGCGATGTTACCACCAGACCTAACCAATGCTTCGGAGGCACCGATAGTCAAACACTGACATCTTCCGTATGTCCTCTGCGCGTAGAGGCCACGCTTCTCATCCATAAAGCAGTATGGATCGCATCATCGCAGCGTAGACTCTGCCATTGACAGACAAACTCACGTCCCGCCACCGCCATAGGTGTCGGAGGTTGGCAAAAGCTGCCCTGGCTTTCACGGAACTTATACAGCTGCCCAGGTAAACAAATTTATCCACCACATCGATTGGCTCGCCTGCAAGCATGACGTTTGGGTTTGACCCAGTCTTGTAGGAGAACTTTACACTTTGCAGGAGGGAGACGCAAGCCGAACCGTGCGGCAGAGTTATTTAGGCTAGTAAAAATGGTTTGCATTTTTGAAGGACTTGAACCAAGGAGAGCAATATCGTCCTTATACTCAAAGCCTGTGAGCCAACGTCCTGGGAGCATTTCGACTCCGAGGTTTCAGAGTCAGGCAGAGAAATTTCAAGCAGCACATCAATAACAAAGTTGGAGAGGAAAGGTTAGAGAGAACAGCCTTGTCTTACACCACTAGACGTGGTGAACTCAGGCGAAAGCTGCCCGTACACTCGGACGCGCCCACAGAAGTCCGCATACAGTTCGCATACACCTTTCCTCGCCGAACACTGCCAAAGTTTCTGACGATCGACAGAGTCAAAAGCACCTTTCAGAACAAGAAGAACGACCAACGTGGGACGTCTGAAGGAGTGGTGCTGTATAGGAATTTGTCTCAAAGTAAAGATATGGTCGATTTATCCTCGACCAGGACGAAAACCAGGTTGATTTTCACGAATCTGTCTCTCCCGATAATCCATCAAACTGCGCAAAATAATGCCAGAGAGCACCTTAGATGCGACGGATACCAGGCTGATACCACGATGGCTTTTACATGACGTTCTTGCGCCCACTGTGAAGACTGGGGTGACGGTCGAGGAGCTCCATTCGGCTGGTATTCTGTTTTCGTTCCAAATCTTCTGCAGTATGGTTGTCAGACTGTTCACCAGGACCTCCCTACCTTCTATGAAGAGTGCGGGGTGCAGACCATCCGGGCCAGGTGCCTTGTCGCGCTTCACGATTGATATTTCCCGCTAGGTTTCGGTTGCTGATGGCGGGTTGGTGTCAATGTTCCATTCGGGTCCGCTGAGTTCTTCCAGCAGGAGACCAGAAGGAGACCAACTGAGCTGTTCTTTGAAGTCCTCAGCCCACCGCTCAAGACAACCACTGAGGGAGTGACTTGCCGTTCCGTCTTTTCCGCATACTGTTTCACATGCCTTCTTTTGACCAGTTGATTGAATGAGTTGAAACACGGCGCGGTTGTTGCCTGCAGCGAAAGCTTTTCCAATCTCCTGGGCCTTCGAAACCCACCACCAGTGATAACCGGGACCGCACGGTGGCATGAGCAGTGTCAAGTTGCGTACACCATAAGGTAACTGATAGCAACATGGTCCAATTAAGTCCACGACTATCTTGGGGTAGGTGGCCTCCAAGTAACTCGGTGTCAGCGTTTGTGTTAGAAGCTCGTACTGGCCGGGAACAGACGTTGATCTGCACACAACTGAAGAATCCGCTCCCCATTATCCGTACGCTCAGCATCGACTCCAAATCTAACAGCCAACTGTGCTTCTTCCGAACTTGGTCGTCCAACTTGGGCATTCATATCACCCGCCAGGATTACTATATCCGTCCTTGCCGACCAAAGCAGTCGTGACGGATCTTGATAAAACTCTCAGTGTCAGAACTGCAGTCTGTTGGAGCGCATGCCGCTACGACAAATAAAGATCGTTTACCGCATCGACCTGCATTCATCATAACTGAGCCACACAACCGTTTGCTGTTTACTGGAATCCAGTCAAGTAAGGCGCTCTCAGCCTTGGGGAAGCGCAACTCCCACACCGTAGATATCACGAGCATTGCGTCAGGATCACCGGATACCCGAACATCTGAGTCCATCCTAAGTGGCTTTAGGTGGACAACCGAAGTGGGGTCTTGTATGCGTGTTTCGAAGACACAGCATACATCGACAGACAGGGGAAGCAAGGTTTCAGCAAGAGATACCTGTTGCCCAATTTGACATAGAGTACGGACACTAAAGGCTGCAACGTGGATCATATCTTTTGGGGTTAGCAAGTGATTATTTTGGTTTATTTTTTCTGGGCGACGGTTTAAACACTGAACAGTGGTTAGGGGACCGGCAGATGGGTTGGTGGCACTGTATCGTTCGATGGGTGGAGAGGGGGGCCACCGGCGGTGACCGAAACCTCGAACAATAAACCTCGGTACATTAACGCTGTATTATTCCATCACACTCCGACCAAAATAAATGTTCCACACAAAACTCAATCTTTCCGACATCATTCTCACTTAATTTGCTGCGGATATTCTCAAATCGTAGCATGAGCAAGGGACATCTGCTGACCAACTTGACAAAAAGTGCAGACATTAAACGCTACTACGTTAACTATCCCTTCGCACCAGCAGTGCATCTTCGGTTTTCATTTTTCTGCGTAAATAGTGAAAAATTTATGGAAGCGGGCAGGGTTGCATTGTCGGTGGTGGTATTTACAGCCGGAAGGGATAGTCGAAGGGGAATAATCACTGCTCCCATACTTTGTGGGTAAAAGTTACTACTCGAAAAAAGGAGATTGGTTGAAGCGCATCACACTGAGCTTCCGATTTAAAAGCTCAAAATGTAGGGGTTTTTTTTCTTGAGCCCCTGCTCATAGCTTCTGATCCAACAGTGACCCGCGAGGTACTTGTTAGGGTTTTTGTGAGGCATTCTGCGAAGCCAGTTGCCCGAAATTTTGACCCGCTTGACCACTCGAAGAGCTTGTCTAGCCCGAGAGCGCAGGGGTTAAGGCACAAAAATCTAACTCCTAGTGCTACTAGGCTTAATGTGCAGCGCTGAACTCTTCGCTTTGTTAAAGATTTCAACTGGACTAGATAATACACCGGCAATCACGGTCAACCGCTATGTGATTGAAATGCAGTGTTTGAGACCGACCTTTTCTAAACCGTCCTTTCCCAGGGAAAGGCAGTGTAGCTGTTCCCATAAATAAGAGGCCCGCAGCTCGGACAGAACGTTTTACTGCAGTCACACGACTATCGCAAAACTCGTGACACGATCAATCTTAATTAGGTGCCTTGCTGATCGCTGTTTTGCTGCGCCCTTCATCTTTCCAGGTAGCTTTTCACCCTCAAAAACGAAGTTCCAATCAGTGTAACACTTAAGCCCAAACACTGCGTCAAGACAGCTCTTGGTCCAGACTATAGATCCACGTTCTCGCAAACAAATGGAAGAAGTAACCGAAAGATAATGAGTCTGGGTTTACTGCCCTTGAAAGAACGACCCGACAATGAACCTAAAAAACTGGAGTTTCTCACTTAGCGTGCTAAAATCGATCATGCCTAGGAGGTCGCAACGACTGATAAGCTGAAACGTATGAACGACTAAAATGTCGTGTGATCAGGTTAGGGAACGAGTGCAAAACCCATATGCAACAGGCTAAAAGAGGAGTGTATAACTAAGTATATTTAAGGCAAAACTGATGAAGGACCACTAGTTGTATAAATCACGATTTTCGCTCGTAAGTTCTACATCCTCTTGGCGTTTGACTGAAAGGAAAGATTGAGAATAGGAGGAACTTCACACACTTGAATAAAGTTTTTTGTACTTAAAGACGCGCTCGACACCAGCTACTCGATGATCATAGTGTCTCTTCATGGCAACGCCACAACCTAAAGATGTCTTAGTAGGAGGGAAAAATTTAGTAACTTACAAGCAATTGCAAGTGGCACGATATACACCATATGTGGTGCTCTGTTTAGAGCCCTTATAAAAAACGCTCGAACGGCTGCAGGTCCACGAAAAAACAAAGCCATTACACAAACCAGTAGCTGTCTGGGAGAGAACCCTGAATGGTTATGTGTAATTAGATGCGCTGGCACGCGGCAGTAGTCCAATGAAATGAACCAACAACGGTATGCTGTAAAGAAACATAATGGTAAAAGCTTGATGCACACAATTGGTCACAACTCAGGCCATCCACCAATTTGATGGAAAGAACTGCTGTAACAGAAGTTCCTTTCTGGTAAATGGACCAGAAAGTAAAGGCGAAATTGTGACGTGTTCAGGAAGCTCGCAATGGAAATAGAGTGGTAACAACATCTTCATGTCGTTGCGGGCATTAGCCAAGTAGGCCCCTGAAGGAGCCATGCGATATATTGCAAACACAAGTGTTAGACAGCTTATATTGTCATCTGGAGAAGTAATCCTGCCAAACCCGTGCAGCCGCATGTGGTTCGCCAAATGAAGCTCATGGGTTGGGTGACCAACCTTTTGTTTAAACAACTAAGAATTTGTGACGTGTTCAGGAAGCTCGCAATGGAAATAGAGTGGTAACAACATCTTCATGTCGTTGCGGGCATTAGCCAGCCTCAGACTTGAGAATGAAACCCTGGCGGTAACATAACCAGGTACAACCTCTGCATCTCAACTGCCCTGTCTAGGCTCGGAAAACATGGCAGTATCTCATCCCTCGTCCTCCCTCCGGGTGGCGTGGCAGCTAGGCACCGAAAGGGTGTGACAAACAACGATATTCAACAGTCATTAGGGAGTTTGAATGAGCCCCAGAAATGCATAGCATAGCGGTTGACAGTCTAGGAAATTGTTATACCTAGATCCGAGTGCTCCATTTTCAAGGATTCTCGCGTACCAACCCATTACAAATAACTATGGAAAAAGAGTTGTATTGATATCCTGTTACGGATAGTCTGGACTTGAATGGACAGAGCCCGAAACAGTATTTTTTTAAAATCGGCACTTGAAGAACCAATTACTACCAGCTTTCGACAATCGTAGGGATAATGAGGGTGAATAACGCTATTTTATGGTGCAGTTGTTCATCCTGTTGAAAAAAATCGTTCGGCTGTAGCACCATTTCGTTGCCTAGCTGTCATGCAAACGGAAGGAGGCACAAGGGCTAGGATACTGCCAGGTTGTCCAAGCCTAGACAGGAGCAGTCGAGATGCTGGGGTCAAGTTCGAACCTCGGACCTTCTGGACCGTAAGCTGGCGCCTTAACCACTGAGCTATCTCGACGTCTGTTGGCTATAAATGAACTAAGGGTATTTTGGTTTTGTTAGTTTGAGGCAGAAAATGCTAGAAAAATAATCATGCCTTCGAAGTTGATCGCAGGATTCCAAGGTTAGCTGAAGCCTTTTGGATCTGTGCTGATTTTGCCGGCTGTCCAACACTGTTCATCTAAGCTATAACGGATGAAGTTTGGCTCAGTTTATCAGCCGTTCACCATGCACCAAGGTCACTTTGGATCTTGTGACTACAACTTCGGTCATCGAAAAATGGGTGACCAGAGATATATCCAAACAATGGAGGCGGTCGTATAATCACTTAGTTGGTGCTGGACCATTCTATTAGTCCGGGGAAACAGGAAACTGGACAGTTACGCACTGAAGGCGACAACTTTGATGCAAGGTCCTCAGTGACTGTATGACAGCCATACTTGCCAGTTTCATTGACCGTCAACGAGTCGATTCCAGGGCTCCTCATCCAGAGAGGCGGCAGTGGCCACAAACTGTCCGCTTCTCTGTCGTTTCCAATAAGCATACGGCTGGGTAAAAAGAGCTCTTCTGCCACACGAAGTACAAGTTCTAACCAGCGTAACCTATGAAACGTGGAAGAGTTCCTTCTTCCTAAAATTAGCTGCCGTACTCAGCATTGTTAATCCTACGTTCCCATCATCATTATCATCATCGACAGCATGACATCAGTGTTCAACACCGATGCTTCGCTGCCGTACAACTATGAATTGCACGTTCCCATCGGACCTGGCCAAAGTCTCAGACATTGATGGCCAAGCACCAGGAGTTTTAGTGAAGTCTCTGCGCGCAGGGTCAACTTTTCTTATCTATACAGCATTATGGGCTGTACTACCACAGTGCATGCGCTGCCAGTGACGGGAACACTGGCGTCACACCGGAGACATAGGTGCCCAAGGTTGACAAAAGACGTCCTGGTCTCCCCGGTTCGAGAAGTGATCTCGTCTCCAGCTAGTTCAAAGGGGCGAGATGGATTAGTGTTTAGAACGCGAATTCACTGACCGGAAGGTCCGTGGTTCGAACCCAACCTCTGCCTCTCGACTTCCCCTGCCTAGGCTTGGACAAACTGGCAGTATCTCAGCCCTCGTGCTTCCTTCTGGTGGCATGGCAGTTAGGCACCGAAAGGGTGCTACAGCTGAACGATTCTTTAGTTCAAAGGAACGTACACAACTGTTCACGTAAATAAATCTACCTACCACGTCGATCAGTTGGCCCGCAGGCATGAGGTTTGGGCTTGGCCACATTCAGTCTTATAACAGCGCTTTTATCATTAGCAATGACAGTAATACCAAATGAGAACACTGGTGCTTGACTGCCGTACAACCACGCCAAATTTATCCGAATAAATCCATGCAAACGGGGACGGGGAGAGGGCCTATGACTAGCCTACAACAAACATCCGAGGAGCCCACAGCTCTATCACAGTCAGCCAATCTGGATAAGCTAACAGCATGAGCGCCATTAGAATCGGTTGGCCTCCATTTCGTTGTTTCCAGACAAGCACAGGGAGGGTCACGTGGACCCCAAACCTTTAGTAACATCCTTCGTTTCCTTCTAACATGTCATCACCACCACCATCAGCACCATTGACAGCAATACTAGACAAGAACACTTGTGCTTCACTGCCGTACAACCATGTCAAGCTATTTCAACAAACCCCTATAACGGAAAGCAGAAATGGGGGGAGGAGGGGATGTAGGGCTAACCAACAACAAAAATCCGAGCTTCCTAAACTTTCAACAGTCAGTCAGACAACTTGGAGAGAAACTGAAGGGATGACCACCACTGACCAGTTAGTCACCATGTCGTTCAGTGTCTCCAGCCAAGCACAGCGACGGTAACATGGACTCCATTTCGGAAGGCAAACGACAGCAGCAGCACCTACATTTTGCGCAACATCCTTCATTCCCTTCCGTCATGTCCAATTCTCTCCACCTCAAGGTGCTACGACAGTCAAGTGGTTCCAAGTCGAGATCAGAAGGGAAACAGAATCGATTATTATGTTTTAATCACCCAATAACGATAGTACATGAACTGAAAATATAGTGATAACTACTAGCTAGTGATATCCGAAAAGTATGAATTATGTAGCCATGACCCAATGCTTACGCCACTCCGGATTAGGCACGGAAGACAGAGCTCACCTCGGTAGACTGCAACTGCAACTAACTGGTCGACAGAATCGAACCCACTCTTGGAGCCAAGACAAAGACGGGCGTCAGCAGTAGCCTGTTTTCTTTTACCGCCCTGTTGTATGAAACAAGCACGGTTGATGGTACCAGGCAATGGCCGATGGGTCATCAGATTATTTGTGAGTGTGTAATTCATGGTTGTACGTAGGTGGGATACTGCCAGTGCCCCCAGATCTAAACAGAAGAACAATTAAGGAACGAAACCAAAGCCTTTGTCTCAAAAGCCTAACCGTACGACAGCACCATCATCATTATCAGCTGTAAGAACAACGTACTTGTCTTACGGTGGTTATAGCTGTCGCAGTTTCGTCCACCGATGATTTGGGGAGGTGGAGTAGCTGCGCATTGGACGTGGGAGCTGATAAATTGGTGCGTAAATACAGGTCTGTCAGTAGACTTTTAGGTGGGAGCTATGCATTGAAGGTAATAGCTTGTATGCACGAGCGCCATTGAGGGCGCGACCGGGCCATGTCTGACAATGTCTCTAACCATTGATGTGGCCCGTCTCAGGATCCCCATCCAGGGAGACGGCAATGACCAGCGCAGCTAAGTTTGCTGGTAATGGCTTTCCCACTTCGCTGTCAAGTCATTGTTTAACCTCCCCTGGCTCTTTTCCCCTCTCCGCGTGCTGCTGCAAAAAGAACCCTTCAAGGAAGTCGGTCGACTGGCATACGGAGCACGTGGCCAAGCCAGTGCAACCTATGCAACGTGACCAGTTCACCTATCGTGGGCGAGTTATTTCTTTCGAATACCGTTCGACGTATTTCAGCATTGCTGGTCCGGTGTTCCCATCAGACTCAAGAAATGTTCCGAGGACATCGATGGTCAAAACACTGAAAGTCTTTTGACGTCCTCAGCGCACAGCGGAAAGGTTTCTGACCCGTATAGCAATATGGATCGCACCGCACGATTGTAAACTCGACCCTCGACGGATAAGCTGATGTCACGCTACGTCATGGGTGACGAAGGTCCCCAAAAGCTGCTCTGGCCCTCCCAATCCGGATACAAATCTCATATTTCGCGAGACCACCGGGACTAATACAGCTGCCCAGGTAGATAAACTTGTCTACTACCTCAAATGGCTCATCCGCAAGCGTGAGGCTAGGGTTCAAGCCTACCCAGTCTTGCATTAGCACTTTACACTTTGTCGCTGTGAAGCGCATGCCAAAACCGTGAGGTGGAATTATTTAGATTATTTAATATTGTTTGAAATAACCACGTGATCTAACTGGCTCCAGGGTTGATTTGCAGTTGGTGGCCGGCAGGTTACGAGATGCGAACGTTTACGCTGAAAGTCCATACTGGCTGGAAACAGTACACCATTGGAGGGGTCGTTCTGCGTTTTCTGTGCGACGAGCATCGACTCCGAATCGACCGCCCAAATGTGATTCCAAGAAGCTCAGACAACCGACTTGAGCATTCATATCACCCGCAAGTATCACAATGTCAGTGCTTCTTGCTTGACGAATGAGCCCGTGTAACGCTCGACAGAAAGTGTCCTTCTCAGCATCAGAACTGCAGTCCGTTGGGGCATAAGCCGACACTACAAACAGGCGCCGCTTTTTATGCCGAGTGGCATTGAGCTTGATTGAGCTGGATGACCGGACGGCACAAAGACGACTGCTCACTGGGATCCAATCCAGCAAAGCGCGTTCAGCTCTCGGGCCAAGTTCAACTCCAACACCAAATATTCCACGAGTCATCGCTTCTGGATCACCGGACACACGGAGGGTAAAATGTGAAACAGCTGAGTTGGTCCTTGGCGTTCTGAGATGCATAACCACGCTTGGGTCTCGTATGCGTGTTTGCCAATTTGACATAGAGTGCGGACGTTAAAAGCTCCTATACAGAAGGGATCTCGTTGACTTAGAAAGGTTATTTTGTTTATTGTTAATAGGCAGCGGAGTGCATAAGGCCATTCGGTCAGATAACTGACAGTCAAATGACCCAGCGACGTTTGCTTTTGTGGTGGGAATGGGTTGGGGAGGGACATCGGTGGACACAGAACTGTGCGGGCAAATGATACTTCCCGGTTGCCCAGGCCGAGGAAGGGGGTTTGGTTGAGGTAAACCATCTTAAGCATTTGACTCAAAAGTCTGACCCACAAGGCAGTGGGAAGACGTAGGGTTTTGTTCGGGGACCCTGCTCCTAACCTCTGACTCGAAAGTCCGACCCGCGAGGTAGCGGGCAGTATGAGTTTTTTTAGAGGACCCGGCCTGGAGACGATGACTCAATAGTCTGACCTGTTCGGCTGCAGGTGGTTGGTCTAACCGGAGGGCGGAGGGAGTAAGGCATTACTGCCTCACTCCTGATGCGGCTGCGCGCAGCAAGTACCTTTAGAGCAGCACCGGAACACTTGGTTTTATAAGTATTTCGACCGTATTGAATAATGCGTCGGCGGTCACAGTCAACCGCTGGGCGATCGGAGTGTGCGGGTTTAGGGCCGACATTTTCTAACCCGTCCTTCCTCGGGGGAAGGCACCATCGCTGCTTCCATGAATATGGACATTCTGGACGCCCGAGGGAAACGCCTTGCTGCCTTCACACTCCTATCGCAGAGGACAGTACGACTTTACCCTCAGGCCGATTAATCGTAGTACGGGGTCTCGCTGCTCTTGGTCTGACTGCTCCCCTTTGGTCTTCCTGGCATGGTTGTGCCTTGTGGAACGAAGTTCCAGCCAATGTAGCCCATGGGATTATTGCAGAACTCAAGCCCGACCACCACGTCAAGGTGGCAGTCAGAGCAGCTTACCTTTTTAAGGGGCAGTTCGCCACCCAGGCTCCAAATCCAGACCTGGAGGACCAAGAGACCGTGTTAGTCAGGCCTCCCCCGTTGACCAACCTGGTATGAGGGGCTCCGTGAGAATCATACGTACACTCCCCAGTATAGCTCAGTGGGTTATAGGGGTGCGAAGGCCGTCACACCGCGGTAAAGTCAAGTCTTTTCGTGACTTTACGCTTCACAGTTGTGAAGCGCATACCAAACCGTGCGGCAGAATTATTTAGGTTATTCGAGATGACACGCACCCTTGAAGGACCACAACCAATGAGAGCAATATCCTTAGTGTATTCAATATCTGTGAGCGGACGTCCTGGGAGCACTTCAATCCCGGAGGCTTCAGATGCAAGTGGAGTAAATTCAGGGGGCAAGCCGATAACAAAGTTGACTAATGATGAGAGAGGGCAGTCTCATCTTACACTACTAGGCGTAAGCTCATGCGACAGCTTGCTGTACACCTGTACGCGCCCATAGGAGTTGAAGTACCTTTAAAAGGGATAAAAATTCGGAGCAGACGCCTCTGACTGCAAGACACCACCGTAGTTTTTGATGACCGACAAAGTCAACAGCCGCTAACCTGTTAGCCGCCACATCGTTCAGTCTCCAGCCAAGCACAATGAGGGTCAAGCGAGCTCTCTCTTAGGGAGAACAGCATATGCTGTCGATATCGAAGGCACCCATACCTTCCATAACATCCTTCATTCCCTTCTGCTGTGCCAAATTCTGTCCACTTCTAGGTTTTCACAACCCCGAATTAGGCACGGAAAATAGCGTCCGTATCGGCGGGCGGGGCGTGCGTAACCGATTGCCCAGTCACCTTAGCTCGTAAAGCTGGATCCATTCTTTGAGTGGAGCACCGTCTCTCACAAAAGGCACATTTCCTCCGAATTTGTTGGTTTTAGGCGGTTGCAGCCATAGTACTGATGTATCGCTGATCAGAGACCTGAAGATGTCTCAGATCCTCCGCCCGAAGTGGTCAAGTCTCGCAGCCATACAATACAGCCCGAACTGTAGTCTTATACAGGCGTTCTTTGAGACCCAGCGATATACGTTTTTGATGCCAAATGTGGCGCAAATTTCCGAATACAACCCTGGATTTCGAGTTCCGTGTGTTGACTTTATTTATCACACTACTGTGATACTTGAAAAGACCTCCTAAAACCTAAATGGATGTCCCAAAGTTGTTCATTAAGCAGTACGACCTTGCGTTCTGCGGGTGAGAAACAAATGGTGAATGAACCTGTTCGGCTTTTCTAGTATTGCTTGTGCTTTCTACTCTCTTTTCCAAAAATGGTAATAATTTCGTCTGCATATTCCAGGTCGATAATTTTTTAACTTATAGGCATCTGACCACAAAGGATTTGGAGCTCTTCCACAGTTAATCTCATAACTTTATCAACGACGATAGTTGATAGCTGGTACCTTTTAAAACACCACTGCTTGTGTGAATTTTCGGAGAGCTCTTTATACACTCCCACACACCTACAAGTATCTGAAAACAAAAAGCGCCTGATATTCACGACGCAATGAGTCTGGTTACAACAGCGGTCAAGCTAATTCCTTTGCGATTGCCACACACTGTGAGCACCTTTTTGAGAGTGGACACTATTATCGACCCGCCCCATTCGGTCAGGACAGTCCACTTCGTCCGGATGGACGACACTAAGCTGAGGAATAACCTACATAGGATTCATCTACATCTTTGAACGGAATGGGTGCGAGTTTGTCGGGACCAATGGCTCGGCGACACCTGAGGGAGAAAAGGCATTCGAGTAGTTTCGTGGGTTACAATAACAGTAAATGCACACTCCCAGAGTTTCCCTCATCTTCCATCCCCTAAGCTTTCTGGACCATGAGGGATTCTCTATAAATGCAGATACTCTTTCTCACCTCATGTAGAACAGCTCCCCGTATCTTGTTAAACTCACGACCAGAAGGAATGGGTTTAAGAATCTAGCTCGATAGGGAGTGCTTCGATCTAGCTGACTGAAGAGCGTCCCGCATCATGCATGGTTAAGGACAGTACTTCCCAGTAGGAGAACTTTTCATTGGATACTTGAGGTGTGCATATCTTGCGCACTTCTGAGAAGCACGACCAGATCAAGCGAGTGATTCGAATATATTTAGGTGTTCCGGAAACATCGAAATTCTTTGGTTAACAGCCACCACCTATATCAAGTGGCAATGTGGTTTAAACCAACACATAATTATGTGTTGGAGATTGGCTCGAATGCCGGAGCGCCATATTGCCAAGCACCTTCGGTTGTACCAGAAAATACTACCATACGGAAAGAGTCCTGGTCAGCAAATAGCTGAAGTAGCTGTTCGTCGTTTGAAAAAAAACGTGAATCCATTGGCTCATTTCCCAGTCTGATATCCCAAGTCGGTGGTTTCAGCAAAAGAATCGCAAATTGCGCGCAAAGTGTATTAAACGCGAAAAACCACGTCGAAATTCCACGTACAGTGAGTCGTATTTAAAGCCTACGCAGCCACAACAATGTGGAAATTCGGACGCCTTCTGGACGCGACATTGGCGTCCAGAGTCCAGCGAATATTGCAAGCTGAATGCCTGTTGGTTCATATTTTCGACCAACCAGAGCTCTTCCAGACGCTGGATTGGCATGCAGCCCGTTCATCGGACCGCTGATATGCAGGTTAGGTTTGTTGGCCTATGCAGCGCCTAATTGTGAGTGATAAGATGGTTTTTATCGCAGAATTCTGATTGAAACCTCCCTTGAAATTTGTTGACAGAGCTTCGAAATCAGGAGTTCCCCCACAGTAGCCTAACTGGCTTACGGGTCCTGTTTGCCAGGGTTCCGCTCTTAATGCATGCTGGGGCTGGGTTTTCAACGTTTCAATTTATGGTGTCACCAAAGTGAAGCCAAGATCAAAGGTTTCCAGAGGCATTGCTAGGTACAAATCATCCGGTTTGAGGGACTGGACAATTGGCGACCGAATTTATTTGCATGTCACAGATCATAGATCACGGTTGACGCACAGGATCGAGGCTTTCGCCCAAGCTTCCCGGGTCGGGTTTGTTCTTGTAATTCAGCGGCTACCGTTCATCTGAAAGGCACGAGCTAAAAAGGTGCAGCACCGCACTTAAGTTCTCTGCGCTGGGCAGTAAGCATGCCAACACGAGGACTATAAAATACTTTGACCTAGGAACCAGATGCAGCGTGAACAACTGGTGAAGGTTGTTCCATGCACCAACCATCCGAAATAAGAAAAGTCGTTGCCTAATAAAAGTGTGCACTCTGAGTCATAAAATCTTCTACCCGCCGTGTATTAGTTGGGCCAACGGTAAACAACCTAGGGGCTAGGCCTCATTCGGCTGGGTCATAAGTAGGCTTCGATACGCCGGAAGGAAAAGGTCAAGCGCCACGGGAGGCGTTTCATAATCAACGGACCTAAGGCCGGCAACCATTTTCGTAGCAGTTCTTTGGACATGTCCGATCGGCCTCCTTGGACCGACCTTAACCACATGCAACACCATGCCTTGCGACTGGGGGATGTGCTCCAGTATGGATGGAGGCATCAGTAACCCCCAAAAACCGTTTACTTTTTTTAATTATTGCTGAAGATAATTTCGAAAATTTTGAATTTTGGGTTTTCACGCTACTTCTCTGATTCCTAGAACCACACCCGAATTTTTACGAAGCCACAGTTTGAACGATGGAGACGCCTGCATAAATTGTAAGCATGTGTCCGTTGCTATTTGGAAATTTGGAATCCCCCAGGCAGCCGCAGTTTGTTCAAAATATGTTCAGACGTACTCAAAGTCTATCTTGGGCGTGAAATCCATATCTTTGAAGGCCTCCATGCTTATCATTATGTCTCCGTGAAGACGACGGGAAATTTTTTAGAGAAGCTTGTTCCCTCACTTGTTTTCCCCTGTACCGGATTTGGAAGTATTCTGAGAGAGTACATAAACAATAATTACGTCATCATTCTTCGCTCAAACTTGTAAAGAAACCTTAATTCACGGCCTGCGTATGAAAAAATTTCCTAACACCGCAACAGGCGCTACGCCGGAAAAGGCCAAGTAATTCATGGCAGCCGGTAAGTTTGGCGCATTCTTTATGATTGCCATCACAAGTCGCATTCAGCGCGCGATAAGGTTTAGTTTTCACCGGTATACTGGCCCCTTGATAGTGCAATAGGAAGAAATAATGGGTGTACGGAGAGCATGAGCAAACAGTACGATATGATGGCCTGTACTGTGGAGTTCTGGCGCAAATTTAGAGTATTTAGACGGGCCTGTAGGTGCACGTAACTGGTTCGTTCGGGAAATAGTGGGGAGCGGGTGGGCCATAAGGTTGGGTATGCCGGTCACGGTACCAATATCGAGACGTCGTACGTGGATCCGTGGACTACTCCCTACGTGCACACTTTGGATCAGTCAGTCGGGCTTGTCAGGGTAGTTAAGATCGTCATGGGAGTCTTGACAAATAGTAGGGAAATGCGGTGTGCGTTCGATGCGGACGAGTGTGGCCATATATGAATGTGGGGAACGCACATTAGCTAAATGGTGTGCAACTAATATCACAGGTAGTTGTGCAATCGTCCATGAAGCCGGGTAGGAAAGGCGGACATGTGAGTGGCAGGTTTCCACAATTGCGGTTGTCGCGTACGTGACTCCGTATTTAGCTCGTGTAAATGGGTATTCAGCTGACAAGCATTTGGGTAGGTAGGATTATTATGTATTGGAGCGTGCAAGGGCGTAAAAGGGGGTTTGAAAGCTATTGCAGACAGTTTTTGAACGGTTCAGTGAAGTTCATCCAGAGGGTAGGTGATGGAGTTGCAGAGGAAGAAAAGTTACAAGTTTAGGGCCATCGTGAACAATGGCATACCGGCTGACGATATCGATGGCTTTCTGGTACTACATGCTACGCAGAAAGAAGTGCTAACTAACCCTGGAATGTGGATGATCATAGAGGAACAAACAGTTTGGAGCACGCAGGGACAATATGTAGCGAAAATCGTGAGGTGCGCGGTCGTGTAGCATGCTTGGACGACGAAGTGCCCTCTACATGGCGCAGTTACAGCCCAAGGGAAAATGCAGACGCTTTCCAAAGCGAATTGCGTCAGATCGGTCACAACGCGTGCATTTAGTGAGTCTCTGTTAACGTACACATGCGGTGGCAATTTCACTGGATCCTTAGGAGGATATATGCTACACACAAGGAAAACCTAAGCTGGTGGCACAGGTTTTCCACGAAAGCCGCTTTCTTTTTCCGTTTTCTCCACTGAAGAAGGTAGGTTATGGGGCCCAGCATGGAGTAGGGAATGTCTTTGGGAGCAGAGAGGGAAAGAGAAGTTGTCAACCACGCAGTCCTTTGTATCGTAGGGGAAAGGAGTTGGCGACATGGTGCTGAACGGGTTGGTCGACGTTTAGGGCTGGGTAGCGGCCGAAAAGGCAGACCAGATGGGACAATTGTGGGTGCGCAAGAAGGGTGTATTGAGGAGCTGAATGATAAGGAGTCAGGGTTCGTTGACTTCTTAGAGGACAAAGACGTGAGTGGCGGCATTATGGCGATCTATGTTACTTGGATATTTGTTCCCGTGTGTTGACTCCCTTCTTCTATTCTTACTGTGTACAACGTGGTTTTCCGTGTTGTTGTTCTGGTTTTGCGCCTATATCACCTTTCTTGTTTTGACCTGAAAATGAACCTCACTTTGACCTTGTCATCCCACGGCTTGGTTAAGAAGACACTTGGGTTTCGCTACCTTGTGGCCACCTTGCCTTGAGTCAGTGTGAACGCCGGATCCCATTGGAATTGGTAGTTTCTAACTTGGTATACAGAAGCCGGCGCAATTCAAAGATTTAAGGTTTGTAAAACTTTATTTTTATATTATTGAATGCATAGTACAGCGTTTGCTGATAAACCTCCATTTGGACAATTTAACTTTTGTTGTTTTGCGCGAAACTTAACGTGACCCAGAGGATTGCTGGAATTTATGAATACTGTGGCAAATAGATGGAGTAATTATTACAGCCCCCAGATAGATCACCATCATCAGAAGCAGTTAACTCTTACCAGGTGGTCTTAGTCGTTTATATATTCACATAGTTATGTCATGATTGTGTAAGTGGCAATAAGTCGGCATGAACGATGAGTTGGGCGAGGCCCAAATCCGCATGACCGGATACTGCACATCACAAGAGTTTCGTCTCACAACTGGGCCTAGCAGTTACGATACGTAACCAAAGTAAGCGAAAAAGCTTACAGTTATGGGTGTGCAGGGCGGTAGGCCACCATGCATAATTGAGACCTCAAAATCGGTGGCGCACATGGCTACCGGGTTTGCAGTCACGATAAGCAGCCAAGGTAAGCAACAACACGTGCAGCTGTCATGATGAAGCGCAACTGCTGGCCTTATTTTCCGATAATCTCTTCGCACTTTGTGACGCAATAAGGCCTAGCGATGTCGTGCTTTCCAATGAAAAAGGCCTCCCATCAGGATGGTAGCAATTCACATGGAGATATCCGATGACGCTCCATAATCTTCTGAATAGTTGCGCATAACCAACAAATACCGCCATTCATGGGAATGCATTTTCACTTCAATAATGCAAAATGCATCAAGTTATGGTCAGTTATTACACTACACGCCAGCGTAATAAAGCAGTGTTGTGCTGAAATTTGGTGGGCTAACTCATCTAATTTGTTACGTCTGACGAGCATGACGGATACAAAAGTTAGTAAAGTATTCAACTGCGAGGAATTTACACTGGAATTTCTGTGAATGTCAGTTACATTTGTAGAACACCGTGGATCTTCAAATGCAGTACGATTTGATTTCGTGCCTTTTTTCGTAAATTTGTGGCCACCTTCCAATTTGCGGTGGTCGGTGACCATGAAAGTTTGCTCACTTAAACATGAAGTCCATTATACTCCCCTCTGCGGTAGGAGTGATTGGGTTGTGGATTTGCGCACTTGTTCTCACTTCGCATACAGTAGCTGATCGTGTCCATCCAGTTGGTAACGTTTTTGGTGACGTGATTCGTTTCGGTCCACACGTGATGGATTTCACAGAAGTAGAGGCACTCCTTGGGAACCAGCTTAAGCTCACCAAAATGCTTACGCATCTGAGGGCTTCCGCTACGATTGCTGTGTCTGCTCCGGCACCAGGTCAACAGGCTGACGGAATCGCGAGTAGCTATCCGGAGTCTAAACATGGCCCAGACGCTAGCATCACATTCGAGCCACGGTTCCGCCTCTACGAATGTCTATTTCAAGTCGATCTTGCTGCGCAGAACGAAGCAAAGCACGCCCGGCTCTTGCTCCGTAAACTTGGCCGGCAGAGCTGGACGAGTGCTACAATCTGATTCTCCCGCAGAGCTCACGCTACAGGTCTTTCGATGACACATTTCCAACTCTAACGCAAAATTTTGGCAACGACTACCTCTACTCAACACGCGGCACCGCTGTTTCAAGTTGGATGTGTACAGGCCAAAAGACTTTTTGACGCCGGTTGGCAATGTTAATCGCGAATGCAGACGTTTCAAATTGAATTCGCTCAAAAGTAACCAGTTCAAATCCCTCATTTCCACATACAGCCTCCAGTCCATGCAGCCTCCAGTTTGAAGACATCCGGACCCGTCTACTCAACCATCTTGAGCAAGACCATTCGCTGACTCTCAATGCCATTTCGGACGAGTACCAACGGCTGACCAGCCTAAAGCATCACACCACTTCAGTCACCCTCCAGTTGACCCACTACTGGCCCGTCATAACCTGGTCCGTCGCATTCTGAAACCGCTCAGTCTAGTCGGCTGAAGGTTCAAGAGAAGAAGCCCAAATCCCCGCGCTGGTACTGCGGAGCTTTACACTTCCTCTAACTGTGCCTCTACAAGCAGCACCAGGGTCGACAATGCAAGACCATGGGTCACAAGGACAGATACTCTCGGGCACACTCATCCAGTTCATCCCAGGACGCCCCCAAGCAGCAAGCACGCCTCCGTAATTCCAAACCGGTGGGCTCAGTCCCGAATCTGCTGTGTAATGTGCCGACAGTTGTCAAAAGCCGCGCCATCGGTAATTACAATCCCTTTTGTCTACCTTCAGAGGCGGCGGTGAAGTTAGAACATGAAAACATCCTTGAATACCATCGAGAGGAGGTCGATAGCCCTCCCAATAAGCAACATTCTTTGTTTGCTTATATTTTTGTACCCCCGAATTCTGCTGCTGTCACCCCCCGGCACCACGTGTTCTGATCCTCGGAGAATAAACTGATAAACCCATTTTCCTGTGCTGCTCTGTGGATAGTTGGCGAGAGCTACTAAATTCGTCTGACACATCGCATTCTCCTTCTTCAGCCCCACCTAGTTGCTATCCTCAAAACATCCAAGCAGTGAGTTTGGATAATTATAATAACAGTGTTTATTCCCAACTGGTGGGTGGCATACCGTCAGGCATGATCATAATGTTTCAGTTAGGATAAAAGTATGATTCACAGGATTTGTGGTTACAGGGAATTGCGCGGAAAAGGGACAGTGTCATATACAGTGAGCATTATCCAACGTAGACGTGGTCACCCTAAAACCGGCACGGGCAGGAAAGCGCAGTTACTGCTGCCTTTTTTCTTTTTGAGGAAAATATCGAGCCGAAGCAAAATCAGGTCGGTAGAATTTGAAGGTGGCAGGCAAAAACAAAACGAGGGAAGGCAAGACAATAGGCATCCTGCCTGACACATGACAAGAAAATTGCAACTTGCGGAAAATGAGCAACCAGAACAACGGATCAGGTGAAGCAGCAGAGTGGGCGTAATCCAGCCGATCAATATGAAATAAAACCTAAAACCACTGCTGAGGCCAGCGTACGATTCATGCACAAACCAGCGTTCTGATTGGTTAGCTGTGCATAGGCTAGGGGGCGCACACATTCAAACCGCATTTGCGCACAAGCCAAGAAAAGAACGAGTTAAATGGTCAAAGCCCATAAATTAAGGAAAGGTGGACTGTCAATGCAAGCGAAAAAATAGTCTGAATCAATTTTAGGAATTTATTCCAGGAGAACCCTGCTTCTCCGCGTGAAATATGAGCAATTTGACTTTTGTAAAATGAATGCGTAAACTTAACATTACAAAACGTATCCACCTACCTTAAAATGTCCTCCATCAACCTGTCTTTCTTTACGCAACTAGTTTCTGACTATCCACACCACTTCTTCCAATAAAAGTTTGGCAGGAACTCAACATTTGTGGTATCGGATCGCACCCCGAACTTTAAGCTGCTTTCACCTTTGTTATTCATAGTTTTATGCTGTATATGACCGTCAGCAAAAGCAGGAGTGTCCTGTGAAGAGACGCTATAACGGGGAAATTCGAAAAGAAGTCGGAGGACGTCCCCCGGATTTGAACCGGGACCACGCGCTTAAGCTTATCCCACTAGGCCATCGAGCCACGAGAAGCCATTGGTGGAAACATCTGTTAAGCGGCAAATCTATCGGCTAAGCAGTTGGATGTTCGGATGCGGATCACGTGACTCGGTCCAGCCAATCATTTTCTTGAGTTTAGCTTGTGCATGAACCGACTACCGCCGAGGTCTCATGGCCTTGGAGACATATTACATAATTGGCGGCCGTGCCAGGATTGAAGTGGCACCTGTGGGACTGTTTACCACCGGACGTAACTCCAAGGATAAATCCTCGTCTGTTCCCGTGTTTGTTTCCTTATATGAGATTGCCCCAGTGCGACTGCCTGTGGTTCCTCTGGAATGACGACGCGTCCTATAAACGCGGGGTATCCGTCAACCAGTGACACTGCATTAAGATGGCAGAAGTAAGATCTAAATTCCTTTTGCAGGCAGGCACGCAGCCACTGACTGATGCAGTGTCGACGACCTGCGGCAGCACAGGGTCTTGGTCGGTATTCTGGCGGACAATGACAACAGTCACTGGAGGGTGTCAGCTGCTTCCGGCACTAAAGAGTTTACCTCCGGCCTCGACACAATCGCCTAGAACAGGGTGTCTTGTGGTTCCGGCTTTGTCAAATAAATGAGGCGACAATGTGTCAGCTTGTCCTAGGCTGGCGGTATATAAGCACTTGATATTAAGACTCGTCCGAAGCACACAACTCAGTGGTTGAAGCGTTTACAGTAAACTCGGTGGCTTGAAACGTATATCCTGATCTTGACTGCTCCTTTCTAAGCTTGGGCAACCAGGCAATATACAAGCCTTGTGCTTTCTGCGGGCGGCACCGCAGCTTCTCTCTGAAAGGGTGTCACAGCTGAACGATTTATTTGTTATTTTCTTGCCAGAAGCAGAGCAGCTCACTGCTGGGGACAACGGGTGATATATACCAGAAGGACCTTCTTCGAGGCAAACACAGCAAAGAGTAGCTTCTGATTGGTCGGTTTTGAATACTAACGGCTGCAGAGCATTTTATGGAGCTTTTGACGGCAAACGCTTCCATTTCCACCTACTGTGGTTGCGCCCGGCTGGTATCAGGGATCTGTCCCCATGGGCAATGGCTTCCGGGTGCTGTCGTGGAATATACGTGAAATCGATGCGCCGATGCCATTGTTTGAAGCATCCGATTTCAAAATGATTTCCATTGACCGATCCTAGTGGGTGAGAATCGAATGAAATCTCAGCACTGGTCACTGGTAAACCAGGGAGGCTTTATCAGCCACAAAGGGAAGATGCATTTTCATTCGCGCACTCAAGTCCTGAATACGACTGAGCATATAACCAAGATTCTGACACATTTTGTCGAAGCTAGGGTCTATGATAATTGGATCGTCTAACCAGCCAGCGACACCGAGGACATACTTTTGTATGGTATTCATGATTTGTTGAAGTATGGCTGGCTGTGGATTAACACCAAACAGCAGCCGAGTGTAAGTAAATGGATCTCCGTCCATACTCATGGTTCAAAGTTCTCCGGATTCCTCCTCAACCCCGACCTGTGCGCAAGACTTAGGCAGATCACTGTTCACAAAGCACTTACCCCCACGCGGTTTTGCGAAAAAATCGTCCGGAGGAGGCAGTGTACCGATGCGTATTTAGTGCAGCACTGTGACCAGCAAGTAAGCCTGCACGCAGGCGAATAAGCTTGTTAGATCTTCATCATTATAGTCCATGTGGCCCGTAACGAAAAGTCAGTCAAGTGGAGAGCACCACCCTTCTGCACTCGATTTGGTTCCCGGTCAAAATAGGAAGGCTACATAGAGCATTGGGTGTTTTGGCCAAGAAGCTCATGTGGAATTGGAGAGAGACAAGCTGGCAATCACTTTTGTGCACCGTCAGAGTCCGTCGAGGAACATGAGTACACAGATTTGCTGGTGCTCCTTGAATAAACGCCTTGGCAAGTGGGTTTGTGCAAGGGCGATAGGATGCAATTAGAATTATCAGGCCTTTACAGTAGATTCAGCTTATCTATCCCACCCAAGCCCGTGTGATCGAGATTAGAGGCATGACGCCGATCAACGTGTGGTTTGGGTTGCCGTACCATTGTAGGTTTCGTAGCATTGAACTTCGCCAGTCTATTTCAGGTTAACCCGGAGGCTGTGAGCCGATTGTTCGGTCGGTTTTACATGAGGTTTCCCAATTGGATTCCACGCTGGTTCATTGAGCGGCTTTATGGTGGAACCCGTATTAAGCCAAACTCGAATATCGCCTTCACCCAGTCAGAGCACGGTTTATGAGCCACACGGTTGTGTGAAGCGACGTCTGATATCGACATAGACCTTCTTGGCAACGACGACCGCACCTGGACTGAAGCGGTAATAACGAGCGAAATATCACGCTCTACCAAACAAGCAACTTGTGGGAGACTTGCACTGTTTTGACCGTGCTTATTCCCAGGCTTCCCTTGGATGCTGGAATTTGTTGCACAGATACAACGGCTGATGGTGGTAGGTGACAGTTCAATCACAATGGTGTCGAGTCACAAGTTGTGGGACGTTGCTATTCGGTGATGGGCCTCTGCAGGTCCACATCAGCATCCTGTGCAGGTCCGTGGGGCAGCCGAGTCCTGATGTCTGCACTTGGGATTAATGAGGGCCAAATACAAGAGTAGGGCACTTAAAATGACTCTCGGTCGTTGAGCTGAGTTTGAAACACTTGAATTCCCGATAGGTAGCACCGACACCCCTAGTAAAATCGTTATTATCATTCCCGACCGAACTTTTATCACCGAATATCCGCGACGGAGTTCTGCTCATTTCATTAAAGCTGAGTTCGTTGGGCATCTTGGAAAGAATTATGTTTGTATATTGTTCGTGCTCGGGCGCGACGATATTTCGAGCATTAGCCCAAATTCCCATCCGTCATCGAACCCGAAAAATGAATTTTCAGCATGTCTTTGTTCTGCTCGCGACGCGGGTTGGAAGTGTGGCCAGCAAAAAGGCGTAATTGGAACTCGTTGAGGCTTGGAACGCGCTTCTGGGGCCCTGTCACGCAGTCCCCGAGTCGGCGATTAGATGAGTTTCATTTGACATTACTCAACGGGATTTGGCTGCCGTTGCAAAAATTTTCGGTACTGGTTGAACTTGACAGTCACCGTGGGTTGCCGCTAATTGTTCGCCTATTGGAAAAACGGTGACGCCTCGGCTCATTTCCCAGTGTGACATTCCAAGCCGGCGGTTTCAGGGAAAGCAACACCCCTGGTGTATAAAGTGTATTAAACGCCGGAAACCACCTAGAAACTCCACGTACAGCGATTCGTATTTAAAGTATATGCAGCCACAATATTATGGGAATTTCGTTCGCCTTCTTAACGCGACATTGGTGACCAGAGTCCAGCGATTATTGAAAGCTGAATGCCTATTGGTTCATATTTTCCACCAATCAGAGCTCCTCCGGACCCTAGGTTGACAAGCGGCCCGTCATCTGACCAATCACTTATGGGTTGGGCAGTTGGCCGTTGCAACGCCTAACTGTGAACCGCGATCGGCTTTGGCTCATGAGTTCGCGTGACTCGTTTTTGCGTGCGTCAGAGTTCCACTCTGAGACGGCTACCCCATGGGGCCTCAGCGTCGCTGAGTTGACTTATTTTCTGCTTTCTCCATGAACTTAGAGGTGTTCATGGATATGGGTGCTCCAAGCGTCGCAAAACCTTCTTTGTTTATATCAGACCTACCGTGTGTTTGGACGTAAGAAGATACAGTGAACACATGGCTATCATCGTGGCGTTTGTCCGGTACTTTTATAAACGTTGCCAAATGAACTGCTCCCATGTTCTTGTTGATATATCGACGGACTGTGATTCAGGCGGAGACCCTTCAGCTCGATGGCTTAAAACAGTGTTGACCCCTACGGCAACGAAGCATCAATGTGGAACACTGATGTCATGCTGTTGATGATGGTGAATGCCAACCCCAGCAGAGCCAGCTTCAACGGCTTCTGGATTACCACAGGTTCGTAACCGGAGGTGGAATGAAACTGATGAAAATGTCAGTTCTTGATTCCTCACTTCAGAGGAACTACATTCATCATTTAAAAGCGAATCCAGCGTAGATGCGTCCGGCTTTTTTACAAGCGTGATTTTTACAGGATACCAGATAGACTGAGCGTTTGATGAGTGATTTCGAACCGTCTACGGTCATGTTAACCAATTCAACCGTACATGTTGCCGCTAATGGCATTGAGCAATCGTTTGTCAGTTCACGGACTGTGGCGGGGTGACATTTGAAGGAGGAAGAAGGGAGGCGTCAGCAGCCTGATTTCGCTTACCCGCCCTGCTTTATGCAGTAACGCAAACCGGCTGATATCACCACGCTGCGATGGATGTGGCGTGTGATTATTTGTAAGTGTTATTCGGGGTGTACTTGGACTGGGATACCGCCAGGACACAGGCTTGGACCTTTGGCTCAAAGACCTAACCACAAGGCGGTAGACAGAGCAACCCACATTTTTAAGGATCAAGTCGCCACACATGTTCCAGCCTTCAATCTGGCCGACCAGGATACTGTGTTGATCAGACCTCTACGCATTTACCAACCCCGTACGAGAGACTACGAGTGTCTCACGGACACCCCCCAGCTTAGCTCATTGGGTTGTGTAGGTTGTGTAGAAAAAATCAAAAAATCGTCCAGCTGTAGCACGTTTTAGGTGCCTAGCTGCCATGCCAACGGAAGGAGGCATGAGGGCTGAGATCCTTCCAAGTTACCCAAACCTAGACAGGAGCAGTCGAGGTGCTGAGGTTGGATTCGTACCACGGACCTTCCGATACGTAAGCTGGCTCCTAAACCACAGCTATTTCGAGCCCGTAGGTGCACAAATTGTTACACTGCGGTAACGTTCAGTCTCTTCGTGACAGTGTCAACACTGTGGCCAGTTGCTCCGACGGCTCCATTGCAGTAAGCAAGAAAGAATGTCAGCGTTGCGCCACATCAAAGAAACTAGTGGTTCCTCTTCAGCCTGAAGCCCTTCTGTGCCCCCTCGAAGTTTTCATTAGAACGGTCCTGGAGTGCTGTTTGCCACATATGATCCACATATGATCAAAAACGTAATGACTCTGCGGGGGGGGGGATCTCAGCGGAAGTACATGCGGTGGTTTACAGAGCTGCGAGGGCTGACCTGGAAACAAACCAAAGTGGCTCTGTGTGTCTTCATTACACTGGTGGCGTATATGACGTAAACTCATTGAGACAGTCAACACAGTGCCAAAATGGTCGGGATCCAAAAGTGCTTTGCTCCCCCACTCGATATATTTTACGGAGAATGAGCTAAGGAGACTAATGGAGAGGGACTTCGGACGTAGAAGCTGGCAAGGTATTTCATCGTGGAAATAGACAGTTGGTTGGACGAACTACCTCTATCTATGCTGAGTTTATATTTAGCTTGATAAGGCTTTCACCTGTCATGAGGACCGCATATTACTATGGACAGCCTCAGTTGGCTCCACTATCCTCTTGCTACTCAGCCTTGAGGTGTTATTCTTCGTTTTTGTTCCAGCACTGATGGTTCCCTTAGTACGCTCAAGTGGTTAGAGCGCCAGTTTACTGACCGGAAGGTCCGTGGTTCGAACCCGACATCTGCCTCTCGACTTCCCCTGTCTAGGCTTGGGCAACCTGGCAGTATCCCAGCCCTCGTGCTTCCTTCGGGTGGCATGGCAGCTAGACACCAGAAGGGTGCTACAGCTGAACGATTATCTTATATTATTATTATATCTTACTCACTAACTGGTACCTATGCTGCGGTTGACTAGGCTGCTAGTTAGCTATAACGACGACCGTTGACCAGTGGAGAGGAGCTCACGATTCTCCCACCACATGTGCACGGTCTACGAGTGATGATGGTTATTCCTCCTCAGCGATAATTTTGTTCCTGACTTTGCATCACGGCCTCAGCACTCACACCACAACGAACTTACCTGTTCTCCGAAGATCGCACTGATGACTGGGACTTTCCTGAGGGGATGCTGGCCAACGATTAATGAGAGGTATTTTTCCTCGTACAGGGCAGTTCACACCAACTTGGCCTCACATGCAAAATGGCTTGTATCCAAGAGGCCATTGTTTAAACTAGGTGCAGGACCATAATGCAGACGGACAAGTGAAACGGTTCGGCTTCACAGATCTTTGCGGAACACCATAAGACCCTTGTAGACTGAGTGGTGTTACGTTCCTTGGCTTTGATGTGAGCCGGATGCCACCTAATCCGAATCCTTCAACCCTCCAACTACTTTGTGGGTGTTCTGCAATCGGTCTCACCCTATTAGTGCATTGTTCAAGATGATCTGCTACTATTTTTCAGAAGTAGGTGAGAATCTGGATGTCATTGTGAGACGTGATTTTCCAGGGTGTATCTGCCTCCATTCGTTTGCTGGAATGCGTGATTATCAGTTAATCTCAGCGACTTATCCATAATCGCTGTCAGCCATAAGCCCCGTAAATCGTACAGCACTTCCAACCATCATAGTTTTGGGAGAGGGTGACTACGCCCTAGGTGTTTACTTGCCACCCTTCTAGTTACGTCCTTTATATAAGTACCTCGGGTTACTGTTGTAACTTCTTAGTTTCCTGCCTCAAATGTCAGTACAGGTACTTATGAGTAGCCACTGAACTAATACCGACACTTACCACCTCTATCCCTTTGAGACTCCACATGTGTACGTGCACACAGACATATATATATATATATATATGACGTAGTCTACTTGTTTCCGGCTACAGCCTTGTGTCTCAAAGTACTTTCTTCCGTTTAAAGTTCTAACACTCTTTTCCGTCCATCCACTCCGTCTGGTTTCGTCTGTTGCTGAGTGAGATTGTCCAGCCGATTGTCACTTGAGCGTTTTTTTGTGCCCTTTCAGATTTTCTGTTTGTTTCGATGGCCACCGCCACTATTCGTAAGGCTGTTGCAGATGCCCTTACTGGGGTCTGCACTCCCACTCCGTTTTGCCTTACTTATGGAACAGCTGGGTTTCGGTGTTTCGCTGCAAAGCTCAAGGGTGTTTCTTTGCGGGTTGGAGTGCTAGCTGCGTTGCGTTCACTTCTTAAGGTAATTTACTGTAGACCGTTTAACTTGCCCTCCCAGAGTGGAAAATTCGTTGGGGTTATGATTACTGCCTCCCACAATCCCTCACACGACAATGGTATAAAAATTGTCGATCCTGACGGGGGAATGCTAGAGACTAACTGGGAATCTGTTGTTGTTGATTTCATGCACTGCACGACGAATCTCACGGCCCACTGGATCGAGAAGAGGTTAGAACATGTAGAGGGTAGGTTTTTTGCGTATCCTTGTTAAATCCGCCTTCACCCTCTAGGCTTGTCAGGTTCCTTCTGATTTCCCACCCGGTTTATCTTAGAACCCTGTTGATGCACCATCATGTCTCTGCCTCACTTATTCGGTAGGTTCGTTTAGGAGACCTCTGTAACCATCCGAGTTATCTGTTATTTGCTATGGCCACATTTGCTAGTTGGGCTACTCTCCACTGCACTTCGACTACGCTTTGCATGAGGACGAATCGGTATCCCGGAGACCTGTAGTCACAGCTGCCAAAGTACGGTGGTCGGTGGTACGGCTCCCGGGGGGTGTCGACTCGTTGATTCCAACAACCTAGGCGATACACAACCTGCAGATCCAAGTATTCAACACCGGGCCTGATAGTGATATTGCAGGATTTTAGTTGACCACTTAGACAACCACGGTAATATTATCACGGTTCTGATTATATTGATATTTATTAGGCGAAGAACATACATGGACCATCGGGATCGGTTGATCTTGGTCCGCTGCTCAAGTCAAGCGATGTCAGGTCATCGACAGCGGGCCACTTCGTCCGATGCACGAAACCAACACCACTGGCATCAGTCAGGTTTCGAAAGCATAAAGTGAGACAGGTCGAATAGAAAGTTGATGATCGAACCTGGGTCATCAGACTACCTTTTCTGTTCTACACAGTACACGCCTCATTTGCATAAGTACAATCATCACCATTTCGTCAAAGTTAGCTCACAGGTTTGGATACATATAGCGAAAAGACTGGTTTTTTGAGTGAGGAACAGAACATTGTGTTGGGCGAGATGGCTCAAGTGGTTAGAGCGCGAATTTACTGACCGGAAGGTCCGTGGTTCGAACCCAACCTCTGCCTCTCGACTTCCCCCATCTAGGCTTGGATACCCTGACAGTATCCCAGCCCTCTTGCTTCCTTTGGGTGGCATGGCAGCTAGGCACCGAAAGGGTATTACGGCTTAACGATTATTTATTTTTTTGAAACTTGTTGTAAGCTCGTGATGTTCAGCGAGGGCGACAACGCCTTCCGCCAATCCAGGGTTCGTTATTGATACATTCTATCCACTATCGGATCACTGTGTCCGTTGAACATTTGCCGCACTATCCGGTCAAGTACAAAGTCCAACAGTATTTTGGATTGCAGTAAACGTTGTTGGATCCAAGTGGTAAGTCAAAGGTTAACTATTTTTTCACCATGCATACTGTTTAGTGGGACCTCGACAGTAGGCTTAACTGGTTGGTCTGCCATTCAATTCCATCTTTACTCGGGACTCTTCTGCTTCTCAACTGATCGGTAAGAATTAAATCGTTCAACATGGCATCCTTTCATGCATATCCGCCATGCGACTCGAAGAAGGCAAAGGGATAGGATACTGCCGCTTTGCCCAGACTTAGACAGGAGCAGTCAAAAAGTGGGTTTGGGCTTGAACCACTGTTTGGTTCTTGGCTGAACCGCTGACGTGTTGGGTGCCTTTCTTTTTTTCGTTGGAGGGCCACAGTTGTGTGAAGGGTTTCACTGAAGGGAGACGTTAGCTGCTTTTTGCAGTCGAAGAGCAGTGAATGTACGATTCAGTGGTGTCGCAATTTACTTCGCCAGATGTAGCGCGCAGAATGAATCGAGCAGGTGATCGTCTCCGGGCTGTTTATAGCGGGAGGCAAAATTCCTTCCGTAGTCGCCAACATTTTCCACAGCTTCCATACCTGTCGCCTCTTCGGTCTGTTGGTAACACCCTTCCGGCGCATGGCTACTATGCCACCTAAAGGATGCACGAGGGCTGAGATAATTCAAGGTTGCCCAAACCCAGACAGGGCTAGTCGGGGTGCCGAGGTCGGGTTCGAACCAAGTACCTTCCAGTCAGTAAGTTCGCCCTTTGACAACCGAACTACCTTAAGCTCTGGTCTATCGTATATTCCGCTTTTTCTAGCAGGCGTTTGCTTGGTGTCGGAGTGGCAATAATTTGACATATTTGACGGTATCGCCTTCTTGGGTTGTTTTGACGACTCCGTGGTTCATGCTGGGCTTCATTCTTCCCCACGGTTTGGTTTGGTTACCAGGTGGCCATTATCACCATGAATAGTTCCGATTATACGCGTCCAGTGTGTATAGAGGTCATTGACCACAGCCAAATACTTCGAAATTTTTGAAAAGAGTGAAAACTCGGTTGCGTGATCCCCAATAACATGCGTCTGATCACCCGGAGGATGGTCTGGGCCCTCCGGACATATCTGCCTTGATAGAGTGAGGGCGCTAGGCGACAGACAAATTTGACTTAAACACGAAGAATAGGTGTTACCCCGACATCTTGTTCCATCACCTACTGTTATCACAATAAATATAAACACTAGCGTTGCATCTTCTGAATGAATTCAGTCTTCTTTTTGGTCGAGACTAGTGTAATCTATACAGCAGCTTCAGCGAAACGCACGAGAACATTTATCTGCTTTGACCTCTTCGCCATCAATCGAATGTTGTTTTTCGTAGAATGTCATGAATTTGCTCACAGCTCTTCGTCAATGAGTGTGAGACGGTTGCAACTTGAAAGTTTATCGCATGGGGTTCATTTACTTTGTTATCCCAAATAACAAAGTAGATGCTACTGATCCAAAAACGAAATTGGAACGTACATTCAGTAAACTAAGTGATTTGACACTACGGTCTGATGACTTTCGCGCTTGGTACAAATTACACTTGGCCCGCCATTGTCGTACGTCACCAATCACCTACTGGGGTTCATTTATTCATAAACGGCTGGAAATCCTGTAGAGAGTCGCCGTACCTACAGTTGAAAGATTTGACAATGTGATGCTGGACAGAACATGAACGTTTAAAACTAATGTTATCTTAGAAGAAGAGATCGAATTTACCTTAGGTCCCATGCATATGGGAACTGCTGAGAGCACTGTGAAGCCAAGCCTAAGTTGATGACCCTATCCAACGTGTCTTTTAAGTTGAAAGGAATCCATTGTACTCTATTGTATAACTGCCAAAACTGTATAATTCTGGTCTGTCATTGCGGATCGGATATCCTGGTGTTTTTGTTAGGAAGTATTATTTCCACCCACTTCAACTTTACACATTGCTTCTTCTTTTGGAAAGAAATTGTTTGTGTCTATTACTTAAGGAGGATTAGGCCACAGCCAGAATTAGTCGCCATTTCAATTGGGTTGTGTAGTGTACCTTTCAAGCACCTGATTCAACCTATCCAAACAAGACGAGAATCCTCGTTCCATTAGTAGAATATGGCCCAACTATTCAGACACCCTCAGTCTGCACTTGTAAGTAGGAATGTCACCGTGGGAGCAAGTACCTAGGTAGAACACAAATGCGGTTATTTATACGAACTTAGGAACATTCACCCCAATGTGGCTGTTTAGAGCTGTTGACAAAACAGTATCTGTGACGTCGTGGGTCGGATTGTTACGCTGGATGTACTTTGGATTGTCAGTCGCCGGGGTGACCTAGTGCTTTTCTTCTTTAGGCATAGAATGTGACAATTAGATGACCGACACCGGACCTATTTACCCGAGGGAGATAGTGCTAGCATTAGCCCTATTCTTGTATAGCTAGTGAGCGGAACCTGAACGTCGACCCCTTCCTTCTATCTCTAATCTTCCAATGTCTAATGCTGTCTCCCTTGTAGCTCCTTGTTCATTGACTTGACTAAAATTTTCCGCTTTTACTTACTCTCTATCTGTTTCGTGTTTCTTAGTTATTATTACGTGTTATGATATCTGTATATTTTCATTGTAATGACAGTAGGTGGTGCATTAAGATGTCACAAAACAATGAGTTCAAATAATCTTATCAGAATGCCAGTATATCGGTTTTGAGGCTTGCAGTGGTAGTCATACGCCTCTGGGCGAATCACTTCGTCACCACCTAGGGAATAACAGGAATATAAGCTATGTAGGGTGGTGTTATCTAAGAACGCGTGAAAGAAAGGATGTGGAGGAAGCAAATCACTGACAAGCGAAAGCAAGAGTGGGGCATAACGTCAAGATATTCCTATATTAACATTCTGGGAGTTGGAGAACACAGTATCGATGCATAAACCATCCGCGAAGAAAACAGGCAATCACTTCCAGTTGTAGGCCAAAGATTGAAAGATTGGATCCGGCATAGGCCTTCCTGCTGAAATCGATTAAAGACTTTGAAGGCATCAAACAGAACAGCTTCGGCCTGACAAGATACAAGATCAGATGTTCTGTACATAAGCTTTCCTGGCCGATCTCTTTTGACGAAGTCCACTCTGATAACCACTGAAACACTCAAATCATTCGAAAGTCAACATAGCCCATTACAACAGGGATAATTATTAGGGCTGAGTGTGCTACTTTCTGTCGGAAGCGGAAGCACTAGAACCTTTCCATGCAGGGGGGAATTCAGAAGTAACGAAGAAACAGTGGATACGTTTGTAGACAATGAATGTAAGTTCAGGTGCGCTTGTTTGGAGGAGTTATAAGGCTGCCGTCCGGTCTTTTGGATTTCCAAGCCCTAAGAGACTCTAAAGCCTAACGAACTCTTCTGTCAGTAAATTTGGGCAAAGAGAATAGCGAGTGGGGTATTTGGATACATTTAGAGGTGTGCAGTAGTGGTGAACAGAAGGGTTTACTGAAAACGGCTGTGCGAAGGCTGTAGCCTTATCCTAAGAGAGTGCCCGACTGTAGTGGGAGGAAAGTAAAAAGACATAAATCACAAACAAAGGACTATACAAGACCTCACAGTGATACGTTCCATAGTGGAATAGAAGCTTCATCATCATCAGCTGTAAGAACCACGTATTTGTCGTACAGTGGTTATAGCTGCCACAGTTTTGTTCACCGATGATTTGGGGAGTTGGGGTAGATAGCTGCGCATTGGAGGTGGTAGCTGATATAATTGATGCGTAAATGTCAGTGGACTTTTCATTTGGGGATTGGGATGGTAGCTAGGAATAGAAGCTTACTTTTCAGCCTTTCGCTTTAGAAGGTTTGATCTGGTTGTCTTCACTGCCTTTGATCCTTACAATTGACAACGACATCAGCCAAGGAAACAGGTGCTTCACAAGCGTCAGAGGTGTTTGATACAACAGTGAAGGACGGATGAGAAGGCGAATAAAGGTTGTGGCACCGATCGTCTAACGAGCGATTCTCCACAACCTTGGGGCGCGCTTGATTAAATAATTTTGATTTGTATTTGTAATTGTATTGTAATTTGATTGTATAATAGATAGATAATCGTTCAGCTGTAACACCCTTTCGGTGCCTAGCTGCCATGCCATCCAAAGGAAGCACGAGGGCTAGGATACTGCCAGGTTGCCCAAGCCTAAACAGGAGAAGTCGAGAGGCAGAGGTCGGGTTCGAACAACGGACCTTCCGGTCAGTAAATTCGCGCTCTGACCACTTGAGCCATCTCGTATGCGCGAGGTAGACATTTGCTGAGGGATGTTTCGGTGTCAGTATAATGGAACATCAGTAGGAAGCACCTAGAGCAGGAACATGTGGGGAATGATGTGAAATGAGTAAAAGTGCCAATTTTCTACCTCCGCCGGGTATACGGTTTGGAACTTGGATTCAGGAAGAGAAAAAATCTGCTTCATCACCTGGCGACGAATGAGGTAACCCGTTTCCGCGAAAATCGAAGTCGCCAGAGATTCAGATTTCAGCGGTGGGGCCTAAACCTCAAGCATCTTCGAGTAACTTCGAAACCTTGTTAAGATCCGTCGTTGAAGCGGTAAACATCAACACCAGTTCTGTGGCAGTTGAACGAATTCTAGCTACTTAGTTTTGTAATCAGCGGTGAAACGGTTTAACGCATCTAGTCGGGCAACTGCGTGAGGAAAGAAAGCATGCACGAACGCCGGCTCCGAGACAAAACCGGCCAATGATGGGTAGGTAAGAAATCGAAGGTGTGACACATCACCGTCAAAAAACATCTGGATTTTGGTCAAAAAACGTTTGGAGTAAATGGAGACAAAATGATACCGAGTTAAAATTGCAACTGACACTCCGTATTCGACAATCCATTGGATTTCGGTGAGCCAGGGAGAAGCTGATTTTTTTCAGTAGTGTGTGTCATGTGTGTGTCAAAAGAAGAACCAGTATCCTCCTTGGTTTCCTGTATTCGCTCCTCTCAGGAGACGTTAGTGGGTAGTTCTTTGGAACTGGCAGGCGCGTGTCGACAACATGCGACTAACACCAGAAAAACCAGAAAAGGACCGACTTTTCTAGGATCGCAACGATAAAATTTGGTCACATCTTAATCGGAACGCTCTACAGAAGACATGCCAAATGTTGTATATCATTTGAATCAATAAATCAAGCTCGCCATGAGGAAGTAAAGATAATGAACCTAAGTAGCACCATTGCGACATGTGATAAGCGGAGGGACGTGAAAATTTCCCACAATTTTTACGACAAATCAAGGATAATCACATTTCGTCACTGGTTGAATCGGAAGCACTACAATAAGTACAAAAAACAAAGTGTTCGGGTGGTCTGTGCACTTTTTCACACTGACTTCACTTGATCACAGATCGTGATATCGTGGGCATTTACAAGAAGCTATAGTGAGGCGCATTACGCACTCTTCATTTAAAGGAAGACGCTAACGTCAGCGATGTATTCTGGACCTCGAGCTGGCTCAGTGGTTGAGACACGAAGCCGATGGCCGGACGGTCCGTAGTTCAAACCTAACCCTGGCTTTTCAATTGCTCCTGTCCAGGTATGTCCAACCTGGCAACAACTCAGCATTCTTGGCTTCTCCGATTTGCATGTTAGTTGTGCACTGAAAGGGTGACAGCCGAACCATTATTAACGACTGAATTTTGGATAAGCACCGGATATAATCCGCAATATAGGTGTTCACGGTACCTGTAGCTGCTGACAGTTCTTGTATTCACAAACGAGCAGTTACATTCTACTGCATCCCAGGATGGCCGCCTCAATAACTTGTTTTAAGTTTTTAACATTCGTCGGATACTTCTACCCCCGGAGTGAAGGCGCTCTATGTCGCAAAGAAGCACCGTACGACTGATTCACTGTTGCTGGAAATCACCAGAAGGGCGCATCTAGCGGACTCGTAGAAGAACTATTCGACCTGATTAGCTTCGCTTAGTAGTTGAACACCGCGGTTGGCTGATTGGTCGTATGAACTTTTACTTGGACAAGATGTTGCGCTACCATTCTTCTTTTATGGTGCACGATATGCGATCCAGCTTTTCCAGGCTGTTTGAGTGGGGTCTCCCAAAATGGAAAGTTTATGTGATTTGTAGGATCTTTAAACCTGAGCTGATTAGGTAGGTAGGAAGTGCGAAGGTTTTATCTTTTTTGACTGGTTCGCCTCACCAATCTGGATTCTAGCCACCTAGGTAAGATATTCTGATTTCTGCTCTTCAGTTAGACCTATATACATTAGACCACTTAATATGGAATACCTACGAAGGAGAATCATAAGGTTGGCAGAAACTTGCGGACTGTGCCTATCTGGTGAGCTGCAAGAAGGGTGGCACTGGTCATGGGCTTTCGAAGAGTTTTTAGCAACCTTATGAGTGGTATGTTTCGTCAGGAAACATAATGCTCCTAAGTTCTACAGGGATTTTATGATTATATGTTCGAATGCCCATGACTCCTCTTTTTTCGTCCCATAATGAAGAGGAAAGTCCTATTAAAACATTCATTGGCTTCTCAACTGTGGACAGATGAAGGTTGTTTTCAAAAACTTTACCTATCGTTATTATCTCGATCACATCAACATGCGTTGCATGTAAATACACGCCCTCCGCAGAACTGATTTTCTCACAAGTCATTTAATATGTCACCTTCACTTAATCGAGTTCGACTTGAACTCATCTACACGCGAATTCAAGGGGCACAGCGGGTTGACTGGCATCGCACAGAAGATGTTGTCTTCTGTAAGGGATTTTAATCTTTCGTGACCCTGTTTTTCAAACCCATTGTTTGGCTCATCGAGATATCCCTATTGGTGGGATCTTATTTTGTCTGTTCACCGTCCGTCAGTGTGCTGTTCGTGCAGTTCCTACTGATTTTTGTTCCAGTCAGTATCCATCCGTTTATATCATGTTCTAACTTGTCACCCCTATGCCGGTGAGCTACAGTCATTTCTGTATCCATCCACCGAACGAGTTCTACTGAAATCTGACTACCGGGCCATTATTTTATCCTGCCTTAACGGTGCCACCTGTTATATGCCACATTTCTAACTTTACACTGCATCCCTGGAACAGAAACATTAATTCCACGTGTTGTTGTGGGCTATGATACGCGGGAGAGTTCACCGTCTTTGGCAGAAGAGATCGTTCAAGGGGTCCATCTAATGCAGGGCCACTGCACTCAGCTCGGGTTGATTACAACTCCCCAATTACACTATGCTGTTCGATACATGGTGAGTTTCGTTTATCTTTGACAGTGAATGCGCGCCCTGTTTGTATGAGCCTGACATTCGCTAGATCATATGAACCCTTGTGTGTGATTGTGAAAATGTTCAGGCTGCGACTGTAAACCGAACACATGGCAAGAATTACTGAACACTTCTTTCTACACATGCCGGTTCCATCGCGGGCAACATTGATGTGCTTGTGGGGCGAGATTGCTCAGTAGTTAGAGCCCGAATTTACTGACCGGAAGGTCCGTTGTTCGAACCCGACCTCAGCATCTCGACTTCCCCTGTCTAGACTTGGGCAACCTGACAGTATCCCAGCCCTCGTGCTTCCTCCGGGTGGCGTGGTAGCTTGGAACTGAAAGGGTGTTACAGCTCAACGATGCTCTTTTTTGATGTGCTTGTGTAGTGATGAGGCTGCGTTAAACTTGAGTAGCTGACTAGTGTTTATTCCAAAGTGCTAATCGATATTCGTTCCTTTGTTTCAAGAACACTGCAACGGCTTCGAAGCCCACTGATTATCTCCTCCATCCGGATCTAGATCGGGTTTACATCGAGTACTTTGCCAGTCAGTTTACTGCTGGTATGAATGCCTTGGCAACAGAATCCGTTCATACTCGCCATCCGATTGAGCTGAATGTAGACTGTGCTCATGGCGTTGGAAGCCTGGCGTTGGCGAAGTTGAATGCCACTCTAGCCCGGTGTGGTCAGGCGGCACCGATTCGGTTCCGTTTGTTCAATACAGAAGTGGACAAGCGAGAACTACTGAATTTAAATTGCGGAGCAGACTTTGTGAAGGTTGGTAATGTGTTGTTCGATTGGTCTATTTTGCTTCATATATCTGTTCCGATTTCACACATTTATCTCCTTTCGATATTTACAATCCGTAAGAGTGCTACGGCCAAATGACTCACTACGATCAACACCACTTAAATGTGGTGCTGTTGTATGGATCAGTGCATTTCTCATGATGAATACTTTTCGGAAAGAAAGGCACGGAAGAACTGGTTCCTGTCGTGGCACCGGTAGTCGGTCAAGAAAAAACCTCGGTTCGCTCCTGGAATGTCTCATTTTATTTAGCAAAGCTACTGGGTTTTCGGTAAAGTACACTAATTTGCAAATCACTTTGGTGTTGACGCAAAAATCAATTGAGTCGCTCGTTTAAGATATTATTCACCGGAGCCTTTATGTGCTGCACAGACTGTCTCATGTCCAGTTGGCACAACATTCAAGGCATACAGTATATTTTCTTGGCCTAACGCACTATTCATAAGGCCATTGAGGTGTTTTCGGTTACCTCATGAGTAATTCATTTTGTAAGGGTAATATACTAGGTTTTTACCAGCTTACAGACCATGTTAATGGACACCATCCTGATCTCTGCATTGGTTGTTTTGATTCGCTTGACTGCGATCTAGTCGCTTGTATCGCGCAGCCGTTGTTTGTTTGCGGTGCTCCGCTTGTCTATCTGAATTGCTGACTAGATGACTTTGGCCTGTGTTCGCCTTCAGCTGGGCAGTGATTAGCCGAGACAAAATGATAGTGCAAAGTGACCCATAATGCCAAATTGCTTTGATTTACTGTAATCGCTATTTGGCCTCACCATAGTTTCGAACTATGCCTTGAGTTCAGGGTAGCGCACTGGTTAGGGTGAGGTCTTCTGATCGGAATATCCGTAGTCCAAGCTCACTCCTAACCTTCTTCTTATTCTTGGTTAAGACTTGGGCTCGTTTTTGTGCTTGCTGTTTGTTATGTGGCAGAAATGCTGTTGAACTGTTTGATTTTTGACACATGAAAGCTAGTTCAGTCGACAAAAGGATCATCCAGTTCATGTGACATGTATGTGTTCTTGATATAGCTGAATATTCTTGAATGTAGTTGATGACCAAGGCTCAACGTCAAGCATGTAGCGTTGGGTTTGTAAATTTCAGTGGCCCTAAAATAGAAGTTCCTTGTATGAAGGCAAGATCACACTTGCACAAGACGCTGGGGGTAGTATCCTTTACAAACCACCAAAAAACGCTATGCTCATAGAGCCAGATGATCCTACGAAGCGACAGGCTTAGGAAATTAATTCCGTAAAGGCTATTGACCATTCTTTGCTTCCTGAAGGTGCTAGTCGTTCGGCTCACCAGCTAGATCCACCATATCCACGTTTGTTTCACCTCAGCGATTGTTTATTTTCCTTATTTAGATAACACTTAAGGCACCTGAACTCTACCCTTCAGACGTGGATGCTTCCTGTTCATTGGAAGGCCGCTGGGCTACTATCGATGGGGACGCAGATCGCTTGTTGTACTTCTACCACACACCCGAAACTGGTCCGGATGGCCTTCTGTATCCATCTCGTATCGTCCTGCTGGATGGAGACCGCATCGCCTGTTTGTTTGCGAGCTTTTTGACTACGATACTACGCGAGTCTCTTCTAACCGAGCAGTTCAAAGTCGGTGTGGTACAAACGGCCTACGCGAACGCCTCGTCCACTCATTACTTACGCGACGAATTAGCAGTAACGGCTCTCTGTGTGCCAACCGGAGTGAAACATCTACACCGAGCTGCACTGGATTTCGATTTCGGAATATATTTCGAGGTAAGTGTCTCCGCGTTTGCTCCAAGAACACCCATTATTCTTCAGAGATAGTTGGATTAGTCCGACGTATTACACATCATCATCATCAAATAAAGCAACATCAGTGTTGACACTGATGCTTCACTGCCGTACAACCATGAGGTTCATCTGATTATATTTAAAGCCCTAGAGTGAAAAGAAGAGAAAAAGAGTGGGTGAGGGAGGGGATCTAGTGCTGGCCTATATCAAGCGTTCTGAGGTGCCTACACCTCCAAGCGCTCAATCAGACAATCTGGAAAGAAACCGACAGCACGAACTCCACTGACATCGATTAGCCGCCATTTCTTGCAACGTCTCCAGCCAAGCACAGGCCGGGTCACGGGGGCCCCATCCTGGAAGGCGTACAACACCAAAAACACCCAAACTCTTTGTGATCTCTTTCATGCCCTTCTGCCAAGTCATGCGTTGTCCACCTGGCGGTTTGCGCCATTCTGAAGGAGGCACGGAGAACAACACTCGTCTCGGTAGACAGTGTTTCGGCATGCGTAGCACATGACCTAGCCATCGTAGTCGGTGATGCTGGTATTACACATCACTTGGATTGTACACTTTCGTGTGTAAATCTTTCACTTCCGTGCTGCACCTATTCGCAACACCATTTGTCTGTTCTGGATATTTCGGTTCGTTGGTTTTATGTAACTTTGATGATAGTGTAAACAAGAGGTTCAGCTAACAATCAGTCGAGTTTCCTGTTGAGATCAACTTAATTTGCGAATCAGTTTATTTCGCCAGTTGCGTACAATTTCGAGTTCAGCGAGAAAACAAGGCTGATAGGAACTCGTGGGACTGTGCTTACCTGACAAGCCCCAAGAAATGGGCTGTCGAAGAGGTCTCAGCAACCCTATAAGTAGTTATGTCGTAGAAAGAGATTTACACGAAAGTTATATAGTGAGTCTTCCGTAGAATGGTTGACTTACCATACATGGGTCAAGCGTCTGACGAAAAATTTACTGGAAGTGTTAGGCGGAATTCCCTACCAAAACCGCCTTATCAATCGCGGTCAGGGGTTGCCACGGCCAAGAAACCCAACCTACATGTGGTTGGTCAGAAGATTGGACTGCTTGCTGATCCAGCATCAAGGTGACTTCTGACTGGTCGAAAATGTGAACTCAACAGCCAGTCTTGGTTCAGTATCCGCTGGATGCCGTTACCAATGTTGCATCCAGAAGGCGTCCGAATTTTCAGAGTATTGCAGCTGCATTCACTTTAAATGCGGCGCGTTATCCATGGTTTTCTGACCTGCTTTTGGCCGCACCCTTGGTTGGCTATTTTGCCTAAAACGCTAGCTTGTGAGGATCAAACCGAGAACTGAGTTGAGGCACTTCCGTTATTACGGGAAGTTTGTTTTGATTGATAAAGGCGATATCCGTTTCCGTATTTGCACACTGGCCTAACACCAACAACCCAACGCGGGCATGTGGGATTTTGGAAGTTTAACTATCTTTAAAATTGCGTACGGATTGGTTGCACAATTCGGTCCGTACCGATGCACTTTAGGTCTTAGTAGAGGTGAAGCAGGAATAAAAATTCCTGACACAGTAATGGTTCAGACAAGTCAGTCTATGTTGAAAAGCCACGTACACCTATTGAGCATCAGTAACTTTAAGTACACCATTCAAATATTCTGACCAAATTCGAACCGGGAGCAGAACGCTGTCTGATACAAATTGTGTCAAGAATCTGATTGGAACTTCATTGTGGCTTACCGTTTTAACGGGGTGAGCTGGCCTCATGTGTAAGTAACAGGGAAAGGTTTCACGAAAGCGCATTCACCATCCAGCAGTACCTGGTGGGTCAGCTTACGTTTTTGTGAACAAAGTTCCCCGAGTATATGCAAATTTCGTGCTGGATGAATGCGGTTTGGAATTCAGCCAATTGAACAGTAGTTTAGTCCTTGAATCCTACGGTTATTTGGCAAATAGTTATTTTATTAAGCCAGCCTGATTTGTGTGTTATGGGGATTTTGAAGTCAGCAGTGCGAACTGCTGCTGCTCCAAGTTACCATCGTATCCACTGGTGTGCTTTTCTCAGCAACCTGGATGGAGAACTTTCTCCGACTGCCTTTCCCCCTTGCGCCCGATGTGAAATAGGGCAGCGGTTACGAATCCCCTCTGATGTGTCCAGATTATAGAATAGTGCACCGCAATGAAAATGTACACCAAAAATGCTTACTGATGTGTATTCTCAAAGATTTTTAGAGTACTTGCCATTTTTTAGGATTTATCGAACCCAGCAATTGATTTCGTGGTCGAAGCAATTCGGATGTCGTCCGAAGTGACGCTGGTTTGCTTCTTTACTATTTGTTTTTGAGTTTTAAAAATGCTGTCATTTCTTTTCCGGGTTCAGAAATTAAGCTTTTAGGGGTTAATCGTATACTTCAAGAACTAAAAAACCTTAAAGCGAGTCACGGCCTCATGTGAACTATGTTAGGTTTGCATTGTGACACATACTATGGTTCATTGTGGTTCCAGCTGTTATGCCCTTTCTTCAATGTCCAGTCACAATATCCCCTCTCTATCAATAAAAGAATGCTGACCGGAATTGTTTTATCTGGGGTTTTTGTCTTGAACTATGCGCACTACAAAGAACGTCAACCGTCCCACGGAGAGCAGTATGCTCGTAGGCTGTTGCGGGCACCCTGGCTACCCAGGTAGAGTTCCTGTAAACTCTTGTTACTTATTCTTTTCCAAGTAGTATGACATCGAACACAAAGAATTCGTCTCGGTCGACCAAGATCCGCAAGGCTAGATGCTCCACCGGAAGCTTAGGGCACCCGTGTTCGTGTCACCGCAAGGTAGTTTAGTGAACTTTTTCGAAAGATCATCGTAGAGAGGTGCTTACTTTTGTTTTAGGGACGGAAACGCGACTCTCACAAACCTTAGTTTTACTTCCGACTATTCCTCTCCGCCGTCCACACTCTGCTGGAAACTCACCTTACTCTTGATCGATTTCATGTATTTCTGCTTCAGGCTAATGGACATGGGACAGTTTTGTTTTCCGATGCGGTTATTGAATATGCCAAGCAAAATCTTGACCCGAGTCATCCTTTAGCCGTCTTCATTGGTCTGACAAACACGACTGTCGGTGATGCCATCACCGACATACTGTTGGTGGAATTTGTGTTGAGTTGGCATGGATGGTCCCTAAAGCAATGGCACGATATGTACACGGAGTTGGCCTCTAGACAAATCAAGGTCAGTGTGAGCCAACCGTCCTCCATACAAACGACCGATGCCGAGCGTCGTGTCTGTTCTCCCTTGGCACTGCAAGTGAGTTTCGTGAACAAAACAAGTACGGCGCGTTTGATTGGTATGCGGCCATGACGCAACTCCCTTTTTCACTCCCACAGCTGTTGATCTCTAAGGCTGTAAGACACTGTATTCTCGTTCATGGCATCCTCCTTTACTGCGAACTGACCAGCATTCAGCCGCTCAGATTCGTTCTAAGCGTATCTGGTGAACGCTGGACATTTATTAGTGTTTTGTTCGATTGTTACAACGCGGCTTCCGGTTCAATCGTTTTCCGAGTTCGCTTTGCCTGCTCACCTTTATCCAGTCTTACTTGTCTATTTGTGGTCCATCCACACTGGCCCGGTAACCATTTTGATAAATGGTTGATAAATTGTTTGCGAGTTTGTGGGAATAATAAGTGAGATCCTATTCGTTGGAACTTAACCTTGTAAACTATTCATGGATGTACTTTTCTGATGAGACCCGTGTCCACTTTAATATCCGAGCCAAGTGCCTTTATTTAGCAAGTACGTATGACCCGCATTCGTCTTCCCGGGTATCTAAATGCAATGAATGCTATTCGACCGGTGCAGTGAAGCATCATACGGCAGTGAAGCATCAGTGTTGAACACTGATGTCATGCTGTCGATGATGATGATGATGACCGGTGCATTTATTGGGGGAATCGATTTTCATGAAGGACCTTTTTATTGGAGCTAAGTATTGGTGATATAACATGTTGCCTTTCTTCCTGAAGTTTCACGCAGCTATAAAAGCGAATTAGTGAACAACTGGTTCGCCGTAACTAGGGTTTCTCGGACTTCTGGGTTCTAGCCATTGAGCCATCGTTGTGATTAGGAATCCAAACAAAATCCTTTAGGCTACCATGGCACGATGCCTCTGGTGTTCGAAGTGGTTAGAGCGTGACTTTACTGATCGGAAGGTCCGTGGTTCGAACCCGACCTCTGCCTCTCGACATCCCCTGTCTAGGCTTGGGCAACCTGGCAGTATTCCAGCCCTCGTGCTTGGCATGGCAGTTAGGCACCGGAAGAGTGTTACAGATGAACGAGAGCTATTTACGTTTGATAAGTCCGTGTTTGTTCCCATTCTGTTAAACTGATGAAAAACGGTTTCTTTGAATTGCACCCAGGCTACCGTGCCATGGTAGCTCAATGGTTAAGCGACAGGATCGCTAGATGAAGCTAGACTGAATTTTTAACACCGTTTATTTCCTCACGATTGTCAGAATAATTAGGTTATGTTAACCATGGAAAGGTAACCTATTTGACAACCGGCTTAAAGTCAAGTAGCCAACTGTCATTTATGTCAAGTTTGTGTTACTCAACTCAGGGTTCTCTGCAGCGACCAGGTACGATCGGAGATGCACATGACCTAGGTATGTACCTTCGGGAAACCGCTTTACCTTGGTCCGACCATGTCCCGCGATTTGTTTCGGACTGAGCTGAACGGTCTCTATTTCACCTATGAGGGACAAGTGAACCTCATTTTTCGTAAAGCGATCATCTAAGGTCCTGGGCCGTTACAGCCTAATGAGCAGGCACACAGCTGAGCCGTCATCGAGCGATTCAGCTCACCAATACCCTATTGTTCTTAATACTGACAACCAAACCAAACGGCTTCAGCTGCCGACAGTAGATTAGTATAGAGTAGCGATTTGAGACGGAGTGAATCGGTCGGAACTCTGAGTTAGTCAGTGATCAGATCGGACTTAGTTGGGGTGGCGCTGGTCAGTCATTTCCGATATTAAGCGGAAGTGGGTAGCATTCGTGAACAGTTCCAAATGTCGTCTTCTCAACCTAGCTCTCTCCCCAAGAACAAATGAAAGGAAGCGCTTGATGTCAGCCGTCGTCTGCATCTGCACTTATCAATCAGAAACCTTATAACTAGGCACTTATATAACCCATCTTTATGTCTGTTAGTATGCTTTGGATTGCATGGAATGCTCATGCGTGATTGTCTGCGAAAGTGGTGTTTATGGCGAAAGTTTCCACAATGCTTGTTTGTCTTCCTTTCGTTTTGTTAGGAATCGATTGACGACATAGTGCATTCCGTAGAGCGAGCAACTAAAGCACCAGGAAAGTCGAGGGCATTTGTTCGTCCATCTGGAACTGAAAATATTGCTCGAGTTTATGCGGAATCGATTGACCAAACTTGGGCCGATTGGTTAGCTCAGAAAGTTGCAGTGGCCACCCACCACTTTGTCGGTAGTGATCAGCAGCCCGATGATCCCGGACCAATGCCCACACTCAATCAATAAACATTGTTCCATTTTTATTATTATGGATTTATTATGGATTTAGCTGTTTTCTATTTTACTTATTCTCTGTGACTGAGCTGTGATTAATGCGAATAAATTTGGTGGTATACGGTCCTGCCATTTTATTCTCCGGTCAGTTTCAAACTTTGCGCTGTTGTAAACTCAGCAACTGTGTGGAGCCGGTGTTTTATACACGGATGTTTTCGCATGCACCTGCAATCAAAATAACCCCCTGTCATATGGAAGCACAGAAGAAAGGTGAGCAAAGACAGTATTCCCTCTTTATGAGAAATGCTCATCTGAACATCACCCCGAAGAAAGATATTCCCATTTTTTATATTGTGAGAACAACATCCCCTCCGCAACAGTAGTGTCCACTTAAGAAACTTTGGAGAAAGCATTTTTTGTAATCCGAATTTATCTCACTGACCTAATCCTCCATCAGGAAACACAGGGGAACAACTGTCCTACGGGTAGTTTACAGTTTCTTCCGGGACTTTGACTCTGTGTCACTTGCCAGCTAAATTAAAAAGGCGAAGACGGTGAGTGTCTTCCAGTTTACGGTCAGCTCACGCCATCCGTTCAAGTTGTACTAACTGTATAGTGACCTGGCCGACCGTTTGCAAAAAATGCTGGTGTCCCAGACACTGTTGAGGGTTTTTACATGATGTAAAGGTCGAAACGAAACCCGTATCTTAAGTTGCATGAGCAACATTCGAACCTTTGCACTAGAGCTGAAGAATCACGTAAACAACAACTTGAACCAAGAAATAAGTCACTAGCCTTCAATAGTCCACAAAGTGATCATAAAGCGAGGAAGAATGTAGGTGATCTTGCATAATGAACCAGTGAAACGTCTTGCCTGCTGCCGAGTGGTGCCTCTTGTTAAGTGAGACATCCATACAACGACCGCTGACAGAGTCGGTCGATAACCTTCGTCGCAGAGAAGGTGAACCTTTGTCCGTGAACTTAAGTGCATTCCAGTGAGCTACTCGCTCTCACCGTTCACTTTCATGAAAGAAAAAACGGGGATAATGTATGGAGACATGACTATTTCGTAGCTGTGTCATGGTTATTCCTACGACAAAGACTAAGTTTCACCCTATGAAGGTTTTAACAGTAATAAGACGGGACCTATCAAGGGCCCGCCGTAAAAAGCACGCCGACCGTATTCAAAAATGTTGTGCGACTCGAACACGACATAGTTGGTATAGCTTCATTCATCCAAGTCAACGACTTACCCCATCAACGGTCAGTTCCCGTGACCAAGTATTCAAAGTAGGAGGTGCTAGAGTATTTTCGCTCAAGGTGCCATTTGCCTCCGGTTACGGTGACTAACTACTCACTAAAGGCACTCGCGAACTTGGATTGCACGTATCTCCGGGGTCTGAACATGTACGTGGTCCGCCGCTTACTTGTGCAGCACCTCACCTAAAGTGTCCAACTTATCTTAGCGGTCGGTCTCTACTGCTGCCGTCATCCCTTCTGACTAGAACTTGGTTCCTCAAGGTGCAACCATGCCAAAAAGGCCAACGGGGTGCAATCCAACAAAGAGTAGCGAGTCGCCCACTACGAGAAGTCTTACAAGACGATATGGAAGTAATATTCTCTGTGGCAGAAATGTGAGAAAAATAAGCTGCTTCCCCCAGACGATCAGTATATCCATATTTATGGGAGCAGCAGAGCTCCCACGAGAAAAGATGTCTTAGGAAAAAACTACGATGGCGTAACGGTGAGCGTGACCACCATCTGCTACGGTCAAAACCATATGTCAGCGAAGCATCAGTGTTGAACCCTGATGTCATACTGTCGATGATGATGGTGATGAAGATGATGGTCGAAACACTTAAAAGTCCAGCATCCGGTACTGTCTGAAAACACCTGCTGGGCGCACAAATCTCAACCTCCCACGATTTACTCCCTGATCCGTCGGGATAGATTAGCCCACCTCCACTGTCTTGTGGATGTGGTCTTGAGGTCAGAGGCCCTTGTTTACAGCCTGGAAAATAGCAAAAGGTTGCTTTTCCACACTTAACACCAGCTACCGAAAGTAACTTTCGATTGTTGTTGTTGTGTTTAGACCAACTGAGAGCTGGTAGCAGGTTTCTTTGTGCTAAGCCACCGTTCCTACTCTCTAGGGCTTAAATCGGTATCAAGAGTTTGCACATGGCACCGCGTTCGATTCCGCGCAAGCTGACCATGCACAGTAAAGTGGTATTCTACCTAGCCCATTCAGGCATGCGGCACAACTCCGAAACCGACACATCGAATTGTTGTTGTCCAGTGATGTAACGATGGGACTATTCCAGGATCATGACCTGGGCTGATAACCTCGAACCTAATCCGCAGTGCGGATTTTAGTTAGATTCACCTTATGTGATATTCTAAAGCGCACCTCACAGTGTTTCACGTTCGTCTAACCTTTAAAGAATTGCTCATGATTGTTCGACACCATAACTTCTCATCTGCCTTCATATTCCAGACGTTTCAGCGGTCAACCACCTAATTTTGCCATGCTAACCGTGCCTCTATTAGCACGCCAGCCCCACACATATTTCCTGCTTATCCCACATTGTTCGGGTCGCTACATGCCGCCAGGAACACTGTTCAGACAGCATCATGAACGGTTTGACGAAAACTGTGAACCACTACCTCGGCCACATCCAGAAACACCCAGATTTAGAGGTCAGTTCTTCAGCCAGTATGTTTTGGTGTCTTGATTTATCTGGAAGTTGGCCATTGTTCTTTCATGGAGTAGTCGAAGCTAACGAAGGTTTATTTTTAACTTTTATAACGATTTAGCCGTCAAATTCTATCGTAATATATATAGCTTCTTATCCCAAACCGTGGTCGACAACGCGTTTGTGGTGATCCGAAGAATGGGTTACTATGGAATGACGGGCAAGAAAGCGGGCTCATCGTCATCATCCCCATTACCAACAACTGCCATGTAGCTGGCGGAACTACTTAACATAATTTGACTGTTTGGGTCATCGCCCCCAGCGCCTGTCTCATTCTTTTATTCTGCTTACCCTCGGTGAACGAAGTTGTAGCAGTTGGAACCACTGTAATTCGGCACACGGTTTGTAACTGAAAAACTAACCCGAACTGAACTGAGCTGAACCGTAGCTTGGTAAGACGACGTCATCTGTATATTCCAGTTCGGGCATATAACTATTCGTCGTAATTTGCGCTCCTCTGTAGCGCCTGAGAGCACTTTGCAATACCCAGTCAGCGAGGTAGTTTAGTGGGACTGAGGGTACGAAGCATCCCTGAGCTACTCCTATGTGAAGGGCAAAACCGTTAGACTCTTACTGTATCCTTGGATTCAGGTTTTGGTGGCCCAATGACATAACGATCCAGCTCCGTCAAGTGACATCAAGTTCCACGGGATACCGCGGAAATCCATGGAAGGTGTGGCAATGGGATGTTGGAATCTGAAGCAGTGCTCCAGTATTCGACGCAGGGTACATGTCAGGTAGACGGCAGAACTTCCTTGGACAGTGTGTTCTTGTGTGACAGTGAAATCCGATTGAGTAAGGGTATTGCGAATACTCTGGTCATGGCACCGAAAAAGAGAAAACTGCCCAGTAGTTGTTACTGTTCCCTTTATCGGGAGTGCTAGTGGGGTTGAAGTAGCCCAGTCAAGTGGGGCAGTTATGTTTCCAATACAGAGGTCGGGTTGACTCTTACAGAAGTACACGCTGTATATAGGCCAGCTGGGTGTCGCCTTTTCGGTGAGTTTTCTAGGCTGTCAGTCGCCTGCACGATCTCCTGTGTTAGTGCAATGCTGTTGAAGTCCTACACAATCGTAGGGTTCATAGACGGGAGTTCGATGGGATTGTTTGTAAGTCTGTTGAGCAGCTTGCAGGAAAGTGAAATCCAGCTGGTGACCTTCAGTCGGCATCTGTTACTAGGGGACCTGCAGCGAAGGGTTGAACAGCACTTCCGTCATAGCTGCTGGATTACAAAGATCACCTCAGCCCCCTGATTCGCCGGGGCTGTTCCCGCCATAATTGACTTGCAATCAGGATTTTGCCAGCTTCTTAAGATAGACAACGACTGGACTGTCAACCAGGCCATAGCATCTGACGCCCACTTTTGTCCTTTTACTTTTATCTGGAGGACCACGATAAGGCAATGTGTAGAGTGTTCTTAACAAAGGTCTCGTGGTAACATGTCTGTTGGAAGTGTTCCTTGAGACGCAAGAAATGACTTTATTCGTTTCCAGTGTCCCTTTTCCCTCTCATAACGCTAATATACTTGCAGGACAGCTGGTCAAATCGGAAGGTATACGTTTGCTAATCTTTTTAGAAAATGGGATTCTTTGTATAAAGAATTGTAGAGACTTATTTCAGGCTGCACTGGTTGGCATACTCGTTGGCACCAAGTTATTCGCTCCTGCGCACTCATTGTGCCCCGATCGGGCGTTGGCTGGACAGACGTAACCAGTCAGTAAATTTTCCCTTATAATACCTTTTTTGCTCCCAGGTGAATTTGAGCCAGTACATACTGTTTTCAGCGTCAGAAATGGGTACGCGGCTGCAAAAAAACACTGGTGTTCAAACTACTCATGAGTAGCTGTGTAGAAAGCTCCATTAATCTCCCTAAGGCCCCAAATCGCACAATTCATTTCGAGTAAGCAGTGGATAACTGCCATTCATACTTAGTTGCGTTGTTCTGCTTAAAGCCATGTGTTTGGTGCACCAGTATCTTGACGATATCGATTTTCCTGTTTGCCATACGCTGTCTGTCATCTCGACATTACAATACTCCGCCAAGGAAGACCTCCAGGAAGAGGACGTAGCGACGCACACCGTCAATCAACTTTTAACGTACCAATATCCCCGTCTTCAGAAAAGGCCGAAATGCCCATCTATATAGAGGGATTGCTGTGCAGTTGTTTATACTATAGGCGGGTGACGCTGTTTATGCGATTCAACGGAGGTGGGACTGAGTAGGCCGATATGTGACCAATATCTGGCGGGTTTGATCACCGAACTGGCGAATGAGAGCTATTTGGGATTGGACTGTCCGATTCAACCGCAAAACCCTCTCGATAGAACAACCGGTTCCTTGGGGTGATTGTCTAAGTCTTTGGGACACCGGTTCTTTCTCTATTCACCCTTATTTTGTTTCGAATTCCCACCGGTCCTTTCGCGCAGTAAAGATAGCAGAAATTTTCTTAACCCTGAATGCCTTCGTTGGTTTCGTCAGACATATTACTGATCGATGAGTCTTGCTCATACCACCTGCGCTTATTGTTCGGCCGTGCTGTTCACACCAATCAGACATGGCTGCGGTCTATTTTCTGATTGGTTAATTCTTTGTCGTTCCACACGATGTGTCTGGTCCATTCAACATATAGACCAAGCGGCAAAGTTACGGGACCACCCACACTTTTACCTGCAACCCCCGTACCCCTGGATGTGAGGCGTATCACAAGAAAGTCAATCAAAAATTGTGAGAACTCGGGTTGAGGGAACCGACAGAAAATAAAAGTTGGAAAATGGGCGTTTTCCCATATTTCTAATGTTTTCCATGCACTATACTGAATGTATGTGTTTGTGTAATTTACAAAAAAGATTAGTTTTAGGTGGTTGCGGGATTTGTAAAACTGACCTTCACATCCCGCAACCACCTACAATTAAACAAAAATTGTCCAGCGGGTTTCAACCGTCCGCGGCGCTACCTGACCGGAAAGATCTGAGAGGTGGGTCAATCAGTCGACACAACCAGGACAGCTACTGGGTCGTCATTGATGCTGTCTACAAACCAACTTGACTGCTCAACCGTGAACACGTTCGCCTGTTCAGACGTGATAATTCAGCGTGCGCTAGTGAAGTAGTGGAAACACGCTTGGCTCGCATGCTAAATGTCCGGAGTTCAAACCCCGGCACCGCCAATAATATGCACTGCTCTGATAAGAGCGGAGCTCGAGTCCGGTGCCCCCACCCTTCTGTGTGAGATCAGCAGAATGATTGCGCCACGATAGGAGAATGATTTTTCAAACGAACGTGATTTATTTATGAATTTTACAAAAAAAGCTCTTTGTTTCGCTGGTCTTCAGTCATTTCATTGTTACTATACAACCGGGGAACTACCGGCGTTGTGTGAATCTGGCTTTTTAATTAATACTTTAGGATGAAGTGCGTATACTGAGCAATGACGTAGAGAGCTCGTAACAACTGTCATCATGCAGTATTTCTACTCAGAATCACGGAGGAATGACTGTGCTTTGTACAGCGCATCTGTACACATATGTAAGCAACAAACGAACTTTGTGATACTTGGAGACAGGAAACTAGATAATGACGCCTGTGTTTGTCAGGCTAACTGGTATTCGGATGACATGTATGTGCTTGTATTTGCTTACCTCTGGTGAGATATTGATGTAGTCGGAAAAACAACTTTCAGAATGCAGTCATTTCGCAGTCACGAATGTGACCCTATGCTCGAGATTGATCAGCTATAGGACACCTGACAGCTGATTGATCACAAGCGCGCGAAGCTATTGCAGTGCAAAAAGAAAAGAATGGTGAGCTCGGGGATGAACATTTCAACGAAAATGACATTTCCTGTCATTCTCTCAGACAAGCTCTTTGATACTGCTTGCCAGTTCGTTACGAATGAGTATACTGTGTCGTTGTGCAATAAAACTGCTATTTTTTGGTCCACATCTGTGGGGCTATGGTGTGGGTTGCGCGAAGTTCTTTCTCTGTTGCACACATAGTAAATCTCCGTAGATTAAATCGTTACGCTTGTTCCATCTTAAGTGAGACGCCACTCCAAATTTGATAACTACAACATTCTAACTGCTAGATTGATCCCTAAAGTGTCCAGCATTGAACCTTCTTTGCCGGATCCATTGACTTACGCTCTCAAGATAGACGCGAATTTCCCTTACGCGTGCTAAATTGTTTGGCGTTTGGCGTTACATGTCAATTTCCAAATTTATGGGCACTCCTCAAGTAGAGTGTATTCAGTATTGAGCTTTAAAGAGCATTGGACATATTCCTTTATGCTCCCACCTTGATTCTCCCTTAGAGAAAATCCCCACACAATTAAGCTATTTCCAGCAACCTCAATTTTCAGAAGTATTCAATGGAACATTTCACGGATAATTCCTCACATGAGAAGGCAATTTCGTCAGCTTCATGGGTGTTCTCTGTAATGGCATGATTAATGACTTCTGTATTGGTTGCTGCTGCTACGAAAGAACACTGCTTCATCTGCCAAAAGCACCTGTGTTGGACAGAGGGTGTGCTTCAGTCCAAAGAGACGTTTAATGTGCCCCGGTTCGTTCAGCAACTTATTTTTCCGTTCCTAAGTATTTCAATCCCGGCCGCTCTGGATCAAATTCGGACTGTTCGTTACATGCTAGAATGAGATCTATCGATGGACAAATTTTGATTGCGGAGTTAAACTTTTTCAGGTGTGCAATGCGTTTTGACACTCGATAATCCACAGGATTTTCGACACTCAATAATCCTGTGGTAAGCCTACTAACCCAGTTTCTTAGCTACAACATCTTTGGAAGAAGTTTTCATATTTCAGGCAAACACTTATGATTTCGGTAAAAATGACATTATCTTTAAGGATTGAAGTACATCTTTTTCCCGCGAGTCCATCATAAACACAAAGTCGATTTGGAAAGCTTGAGGATTGTATTTGAAGATTGTACTTTGATAAGCTTCGCAATTTTGCGGATGAGGCGCTACTTTTCCTAAATCCGTCCCTCTTTTAACTGACTTCATTTCTCCAAACCATCCATTCCCCTTACAGGTGTACTGGATCCCGAAGTCAAACCCAAAGGTCTCATTGCAGATAAACGCCCCTTTCGCATGGTCTGCTTACCGAACCGAATCTACTGGTGGTGTTCTTGTGGACACAGCCAAACACAACCGTTTTGCGACGGCAACCATGTCCGAATTATTGGCCAGACCCCGCACTTTCAGATAAACAAATTCGAATACCGTCCCGTCCGCATGACTTTCAAAGAGTATGTTTCTTTTTAAGATCAGTTAAATTGTACGGTTGGTGGTGTCTGTCCACTCAGGTGGACGACCTACTTACACGAGTTTACTCGTTGGGCTAAGCAACAGAATCCGTTTGTTGCCAAATGGCGTGCGTATCCGCTCTATATAAGTTTATGTACGGCCTTCCTGCCCGGAACAACATTGGTCAATTATTGATTGTTCGGGAAGAATTCCTGTTGGCTTGTTGGTTAAACTGTTTTTCGATTGAATGGTCCGTATCTTTTGGCTTGTGACGTTTGTTCACAACGGGTCTTGGTTTGACAGTGTGTTCTGGTTGAGTACTCCGATTGAGCTCTTAGTAGTTTGATAGCAGTAGTGCATAGATTGGATCGATATTTCGCTTGGCTGAGCTCCTTGTCGAGTGTTCTACGAATTCCAGGAACTCTTGCTCATTTTTAGGTTGAGTTTACGTCATTCCAGATTTTTGTATATGGGGACCAGTTGTGTGGACGATCTTCTACACTGTCTAACAGTCTTTTTGTAATCTAGTTGATTCGATACAAGAAATATGAGCCCCAAGGAGGGCGAAACCGGTCATGGGCTGTCGAAGAGTTTTCAGCAACCTTATGGGTAGTGTATCACGTCTATAATCAGAATAATCTTGCTAGGGCATCAGGGGATACTGGGTTACCAGGCCACATAAAACCTTATGTGCGATCAGTGCCCTACAAGCTGTTATCACAATCAATCAACACCGCAAACAAGGATCGACCGATCCGAAGTGCCGCAGGGCCAGTCCGATAATGAACCAGTCACGAGCGAACATGGTTGGGCATTCAGTAGGACATGCAAAAAGCGGCAAAAATGATGTTTGTAACCCAATAAAAACCAATGGTTTTGCCTTAATAAACTGAAACTTTCCTGAGGTGACAGATTTCCGGCAGCCTGTTCAAATGAGGAGGATGTGGCTGCAAAGCATAATCTGCTTAGGAGGAGAAAAATTCCATGAATCGCTTGGGACTTCCTTCTGAGGAGCAATCATATGGGGGTACTCGTCAGCACTAAATCGCGTACGGTTGTTGTTTCGAATATTTCTGCAGGTTCGTAAGATGCAAACTGCTGCCGATCCTCGACAGGAACGGAACAACTGTAATGGGCTTCTCCGGTTTTTCATCATAGATGGACTTCACTGGTGGGGTTGAACTTCCGGCGATTTATCTGCCTGACTTTTCCGGTAGGTGTCGAAATTTCCTTCAAGATCCTGGAGAAAGTTCGTGGGTACCCATTGTTTTGAAATATTAAGTATGGGCAACGTGTAACGACGTATACCAACGGAATGTGACCCTGTTTGGTCTGGGTGGGAATTTCTTCTAACCAAGTCACCTATGTTTCCTCACTGTGCCTTCAGGATACTTCAGGATTGTTAAACAGTACTCAAATAGATGAAATCGCCTCTACCGTCCGTTTCGTTGTCGACATCATCAATACAAATCTGAAAATAATTTGTGATCCGGAGACCAGAGTACCTCTGCTCTTCACACCGTGGAAGTACACCGAATGAGTGCTGTCAGATGCCTGGATGCCCACTAGTAGTTGAAGTACTGCGTTTGTTATCATCTTCTCGACGGCAGGAAAAATCCACCCACATCCAGCAAAGATACATATACATACACATATTGCAGGGCGGTATAGAAGTGTTCAGAGAATGCGTTTTTATCCTTGATTGTTGTCGCACTTGAGATCCCTCTCTTCTGTATGAAGCGACGGAATCCACCAAATGACAATAATAATAGGCACGCGTTTGAACAAACGCAATAAAGGTCAAGCCATCCTCTTATATTAGCCAGGGCGGTATTCTTTAACTCACTCCCTGAATGAATAATAATTTTTGTGCCTAGCTACCATGCCACCCGAAGGAAGCACGAGGGCTGAGATGCCCAAACCTAGACAGGAGTAGCCGAGATACCGAGGTTGGTTTCGAACCACGGACGTTCCAGTCATTGAGCTATCTCGAGCACATATCTCTGTAGCTCAGCTGCTCTGCAAAGAAGTGAATTGGATTTTCACCATAGAACACGTTCTGCCTCCCAAAAACATGGATACTTTGTTCTCAAAACACCACTTTAAGCATTTGAAAATCACACTTCCATGCCCAATGGGCGTGCTCACCAAGTGTTACGAACCTCTGGGCTAGTAGTTACAGAAGAAGGACGTGCTTAAAAATCACCGGTAGGTGATTGGTCGTACGCATCCATTCTACATTAAGTCATGGCCTGCAAATCTATTAATCATAGCCTCATAATGATGACCATCCCTATCCCGGGTGGCCAGCCGTCGTATTTCCACAAAAACACTGAATACTACGAATCTAAATTCGAGTACTGTGGGGATGATACTAAGGATGTGTTTCCGATCACCACTGGATAGAATGCGACTGGTAAACAGTACGAAAACTAGCTGCACTGTTGAATGCCCGAAGGACGTCTTTCCGAAATCCAGACGATCACCCAAATCAATACTATCAGGGTAGAGGGATTCTTGTGAACGTATGTGGGATCAACACCAGGACCCATACGTTCCGGAGCGAAGTACCCAATTACACTACTATCGCGTGTTGTCGGTTTATTGGAGCTCATCATGACAAATAAGCTACCGGATCTGGGCTCGAAGTTTCCATCTCGGGTTTGGAACAGACTAGAGACTCGGCTGAACAATTATCTACAGATGATCAGCCTGTACACAGTACGTTGTCATTATTGACTGGCGATTTTGACGCTTCTGCTTGGCAATCGATCGTACAAGAAGAGCAATTATTAATATCCGTTTGAAAGCCTAAAGTAGTTACTAGTTGTTGGCAGTATTTCTATCCACGCATAACGTGAGGCATGGTAAACTGTATCAGCTGACTAATGACGTCATCAGTAAGTAGCGAGAATAGATTCGAATCGATTGCAAATCCTCTTCAACCTCTCTAGACAAACATAGCTAGCCTATTTGTAGCCATACGTCATCTGATTTTTTCTTGGTTACATGTAAACTGCCGCATCCGTTGGTTGTACTGACCTCCATACTATACTCGTTCATTTAGGTAAATAAACAACTGGTTCAGTAACCTTTGGAAAAATTGCGTCAGGTTCAACGGTATCCGTAGACTGGTGTGACTACCGACGAGGAGATTGGATGCGCTAGAAATTGTCTCTCAAACTGCATGTGGGTTCATCATGAGAACACATTTCGTAGAAGAGCATTAACAGCTCAATGCCAGCCTGGACATCGCTCAGAAGGTTTGCATGGTACTCAGTTAGTTTTTGGATGCTATTTCCGAAGGATCGACGCTTCACTGTGTAAAGATGTAGAGTAACTTGTAGTTTCTATTCACTACTTGCTTGAGGATCGTCAGCAGTGCGCATCTCACGAAACTCCAGGAAGCCCTGAACCAGTGACCTCCCGGCTAGTAGTTTGAACACTTAACCGTTCGGCCACGAGCGGCTAATCAACGGTTTCACTAATTAGGCAGGATATAGCACCGTTCATCCTTCAATCACGTAAACCAAATCATGTGGTCACTTATTGACTGGCTGCTCAAGTGATAACTTCCCAGAGGGAAGTTTCATTCATCTTGTGAAATTATTCTTCATCTGAGCCACTCATAGGTTGATGGTAATTTGTGGAGCTTTGGTTGTTCCACTATGATAGCCGGCGGTATGACTTAGAGTTCTCAGCAGATTTATTAGCTGAGTAGGACGTGGACACATAAGGGTTTAATGAACGCGGAGGCATATCCTCTAGTCATCTCTATAGTAGGGCGAGTGCCGGATTGATGGCGCTCACAAGTGGTCATGAAATGACTATTATTCCCTATAGGCAGCTGATGTTATTTCGAATTCCACAGGCGATTGTACTACCGGTCGGTCAGTCCAGACTGTCCACCGCTGCCGTGCAACGTTTTCCACGTCATGCGCGTCTGCAGTCAACCCGCATATCATGCTCTGAAGGAGGACCTACAGGCAATCCTTTTCTCTAATTGCTATGGAGCTTCGACCGGAGTCATTGTGAATCGTATCCATACACATCACACAGGTTCCGATTTTTCTCGCTTATTAACGGGCAATCAAAATTGGTGAAATTGAAAAGGATGACTTGAATACGTCTCACACTCATTATTAATTTTACTATTCTTATTACTTTGCTGGCGCAGGTGACCTGCACCCCTGTTTGCTCGTCAGACAGTTATTTTTGCAGAGTATTGTGTTGTCGTAGTGCACCGGCAGAGAAAAACCAGTGTCCTCCTAGTGCGAATAGGTAACCCATCGATGCATGTACTAACCTGAAGAATCGACTTAGCTAAGCGAGCCCGCTACGGCTGTTTGCCTGCTGACTATGGATTCAATCGGCCTCAAATGAGTAGTAAATTTCCATTCAGTTTGATTACTAAGAATCCCAGTTATGCTCGCCTACCCTTTAGTTCGTCTTCCATGTGTGGATTGTGTGGGATTATCCCTCAAACCAGGCTTGCAGAGCTATTTCATCACTTGGCTCCCAGAGCACATACGTTTGGGGACGTGCTTGCCTTTCGGAACTCCGCTTGGTTGGGTAGAGGAGATTGATGTTGCTTTGGTTTTCGTCGGCGCAAGATCAGTGTGAATTGACGCTACACAATGGCTGGCTATGTTGCGCTTTCTCCAAACTACCCAATCAGTGACAGTATTCTATGAAGGAGAAGATACTCTCCACTTTATTCGGATGCCGTTGCATCTTTTAGGCGCCACTAGTCCGGTGATACGGCTTATATTGGTGCAAGAGATTGTCGGGTTAGACGCAGAAGGAATTTAAGATCATCAATCCTTTGGAGTTCCGGTCCCAATTCGGCCCGGATAGTGTTAAAAAGATTGAGCGGTATGTGGTGTATAATATGGAATTTTTGAAGTCAAAACACAGCATAGTGGAATAAGTTGTTGTAATCCGACACTTCGGTTGCCGTGGGTGACCTTTTCAAGGATTTATACAATCAATTGCAATTGATTGAATCGGATTACAACAACTTATTCCACTACGCTGTGTTTTGACTTTAAAGAATTCCATATCATTAATCCTTAATTGTTGCTAGCCTGAGCGTGTACAGAAATCCGACTTATCAAAAACATGCAATGTCCGTCAAGTAGACACCACAAGTCTACCGACTATTAGCACCCTGTTCAGACTTTCGGAAGTTTTATCTATTCAATCAAATTTCACCCAATAACGTCGAAATTTTCGGTCAACGATTACACGAGAATTGGTACATCCACATCATGCTGAATTACACGTTGGTTGTCTGGTGGCCATTGATGCTGCAGCTTTGAGAACATCCTCGCTTGAGGTTAACCAAACAAATTGCAAACAACAAATTTGATCAACTTCATATGCCTATATATTTTGGAAGCAGGTGGATAGACTACATCCTGTTGTTCAGATCCTCATCCTGAGAGCTACTAGTTTATTGTCGAATAGAGAGTTCATTGGGTCATTTTGACAATGGTAAACATCCTTGTTCTTGGTCGACGCTTGACGGACATCCAGCTGCATTGGGATAATGCATTTCGACCAGTGTGGTATGGCCATGTCTACCTCGTGCTTTGGCTTCGCTGACTCCCCCACTTTCTCTGAGTGTCTGGTCTGCTCCACACTCAAGAGAAGACCCCTCCCGTATGGCTTATTTCTTATGACAAGCTCCAGTCAACCAACAACACGCGACATTAGAGTAGCTGAGTCTCCTGCCATTGGGCACTTAGGTTGATTTGACGTCGCATGATACCAAAGACGAGGTAGGGATACCGTTCTATCGAACGCTGAGTCGAAGATTGAAAATCTTGGTTCAATACGTTAAGGCCAGCTTTCACTGCACTTCTTTGTGCGGCTATCACGTGGCATTCCATGTGGTCCGAGACAGCTAGCTAGGGACCAACAGATACAATAACTGACTAACAGTGTTTTTTTGGCTGCAGAATTCTCCGTCTTATAGATTGGTCGTTGTTTGTTTGCTACTGCGGATTTGCCCCAGAGATTTAGAATGGAAGTTCATCAATTTATCCCCCCCAAGAGCGGTTACCTCTTCGGAGCAGACCATTCCAGTACTTTGATACGACTGATATTTCTGCCTGTCTTTCGCTAATAATTTTTATAGTCGTTTTTTTTCTAGAACCTGTCCAATGATTTGACGAACTGCTGCTTATGGTTTAGTGCTTTTAAGTCACTTTTGCTGAGGTAGCCATTCTACAACATTGATTTTTCTGTTTTATTTCCGACGACAGAAAGACGGAGGTTTGGTGGTGTACTTGCAAGCAGACCAATGAACCCCCTTACTGTGACGGAAGCCACAACTGCGCCGAAGTGCAGGCAGCCATCAAATCCTGATATACACTATGCTTTTATAACTTTGAACGAAACGAAGTACATCTCCTTGTTGTGTACAATTCAGCCTTCCAATAGCAACTACTAGTCTGACATTTTGGGTTCTCGTCTTATAGTATCTTTGGGTTGCACCTGGCTTCCCGTAACGATGCTCGCATAGGTAAGCTGTCGAAGTGAAAGCAACATAATTGGTCATTGTCGAAACTATTGCTGTCCCACGTGATTTGTCCTATGGATATTGGTGAAGTTACGGTTTAGTCGTATGTTTAGCGCCGCAGTTGGGTCATCAAACGGGCAACACAGAACTACGGCGCAGGAAACCGCGATACGCAACCACAGTACTTGTCGTCTGCCAGGATAACAATATCTGCGGTTTTCGCAATCGAGCAATCGAAACGGATCTTGATAGCAGCCATTTTTCTCGGCCTCATAGCTGCATCCTGCAGGAACGTATGCTGCTACAATGAACAAAACCATTTACCGCGTTGAACTGCATTAGTTTAAACTGAACCAAGTGACAGTATCGCGCAGAGACGGTGGTTTTTCGAGATCCAGTCTAAAAACGCGTGTTCCGGAGACCGCGTACGAAACAGATACCGTGAGCCATCACATCAGGACACCCGAATAGCCGAAACGTGGAATATGACGTCTAAACTCGTTATAAGATATTCGAGGTACACAACTGGGTTGACGTCTTGTTTGCATGTTACGGATGTGCAAAATGTATCGACAAAAAGAGTAAGTAAACGTTTATCAAGGGAGGCCTGCTACCCAATTTTTTCAGTGTATGGTCAGTAAAATTTTCAACGTGGATCGGATCTGCGTTCGACAGGCCTGTTTTGTTTATTTGGCTGGGCTGAAACTTAGACACAGAACGCCGGGTTAGCCACTGGCAGTGCTCTGGAACGAAATATACTGGTTGAATCATGAGGGCCGGTTGTGATTGGTGGTCGATGAACAAAGGTGTAAAAGCGAGTGCTATTTTTGGTGGCCCAGAAGAAGGTAAAAGGTTTGTTTGGGTTATCCGAACTTGAGTTCTTGACTCAAAATTGTGTTATTTCCCTGCAAGATCTCACGCATGTCCTTCGACTTGCATACCCAGCTCGCAGGGCGGAGGGGAACCAGGCCTATCCCGAGGGCCTACGGAGTAATGCCTAACTACCTCATTACCGATGCTACTGTGCACAATAGGTGTTTCCGAAGCTGCGTCGGGCTCTTAGTGAGTTTCGTTTACTTTTTACTGTTTTGGAAAATTTGGCAGTCGCTAAAATCAACTACTAGGTGATCATATGTGTTTGGTTGTGGGGTAGACATATCCTGCTCTGTTCTTCCTCGGGAGTCAATAAATATGTATAAGCTGGTCGCCCGGCCTGGGCAACCAGGAAGTATCATTAGCGCTCGCAACTCTTCACTCACCGGCCTTCTCCCTCCCAATCCATCGTACAATGCAGTGCAATCAACCCATCTGCCAATCCCCTTGCCACTGTTCCGTTTCTCATCTGTCGCCTAGAAAAATAAGCCAAAATAATCACCTACTAACCTCAAAAGATCTGATCCGCGTTGCAGCCTTTATTGTCCGTACTCTCTGTCAAATTGGGCAACAGGCGTCCCTTGCTGAAACCTTAGTTTCCTTCTCTCCGTGTGTCTCCGAAACACGCATACAAGACCCCACTTCTGTCGTTCATCTAAAGCTACTTAGGACGAAATCAGATGTTCCACATTTCACTCTTCGGGTATTTGTTGGTCTTGACGAAATGCTCGTGGTATCTACGGTGTGGGAGTTGCGCTCAGCCCAAAGCCGGAAGCGCCTTACTTGACTGGATCCCAGTAAACAGTCGCCTGTGCGGTTGTCTGGCTCAATTAAGATAAACGCAGATCGATGCGGTGAACAGTGTTTGTTTGTCGTACCAGCGTACGCCCCAACAGATAGCAGTTCTGAGACTGAGAAGGACGAGTTTTATCAAGATTTGTCACTATTGCTTCGGTCGGCAAGAAGAACGGATATAGTAATCCTTGCGGGTGATATGAATGCCCAAGTTGGACGACTAAGTCCGGAGGAAGCACAGTTAGGTGGCAGATTTGGAGTCGATGCTGAGCGTACGGATAATGGGTAGGGGCTTCTTCAATTGTGTGCAGATCAACGTCTGTTCCTGGCCAGTACGAACTTCTGACACAAACGCTCTCGCCGAGTTACTTGGAAGCCACCTACCCCAAGATAGTCGTGGACTCAATTGGACCATGTGGCTAACAGTTACCGATGGATAGCCTCAGTTAAGGATTGTCGTTCCTTCTGATGTACGCAACTTAACTTTGATCATACCATCGTGCGGTCCCGGTTATCAATTAGCTTTCCGTCAGCAATACGTATGCCGAAGGAGGACAGCTCTGTTCATCCACTCCGACTAGTTTCAGTAGCTCAAGAGTATCGGGCCAATCTGCCTAGAGAGCTACTGGAAACGCACAGTCATGCGAATGACGAAGTATGCTTGGAGTTTGAATACAGGCAAGTTAAAGAAGCTATGCACTCAGCTTTCAGAACTGTTTTTCCAGACAATCTGACACGACTAAATGAGCACTGGATATCGTCGAGATCAGCAGATCTTATTGCTGCCAGAAAGGCCGTACCAGCAATTAGCGACTGTGATGGCGCACGCAGATCCCTCAAACACCGGATAATCAGGAGCTTGAAGAATGTCAGAGAACGCTGGTGGATTTCGAAGGCCCAGGAGATGGAGAAAGCTTTCGCTGCAGGCAACAGCCGCGCCCTGTTTCAACTGATTCGATCAACCGGTCAAAAGGAGGCAGGTGTCAGTGAGACAATATGCGAAAAAGACAACAGCAATTCACCCCCTCGATCGCCGTCTTGAGCGGTGTGCTGAGCACTTCGAAGAACAGCTCAGCTGGTCTCCTTCATCACAACCGCTGGAATAACCAAGCAGGCCCGAATGGAACATTGACACCAACCCATCATCAGCAACCGAAATCCAGCGTGAGATTTCAATCCTGAAGCGCGACAAGGCACTTGGCCCGGACGGTCTGCACTCCTCGCTCTTCAAAGAAGGTGGCGAGATCCTGGTGAACAGTCTGACAACCATACTGCGAAAGATTTGGAACGAAGACAGAATACCAGCCGAATGGAGTTCCTCGACCATCATCCCAGTTTTCAAAAAGGGTGCAGGAATGTCATGTGAAAACCACCGTGGTATCAGCCTGGTATCCGTCGCATCTAAGATGCTCTCTGGCATTATTTTGCGCAGGTTGATGTATTATCGGGAGAGACAGATTCGTGGGAATGAAGCTGGGTTTCGCCCTTTTCGAGGATGCATCGACCATATCTTTACCTTGAGACAAATTCTTGAACAGCGCCACTCCCTCAGAAGTCCCACGTTGGTCGCTTTTCTTGATTTGAAAGCTGCTTTTGATTCTGTCGATCGTCAGCAACTTTGGCAGTGTCTGGCGATCAAAGGTGTCCTTTCCAAATTTATATCCCTTATGCGAACTCCTGTGGGCGCGTACGAGTATACGGAAGCTCTCGCCTGAGTTCACCACGTCCAGTGGTGTAAAACAAGGCTGTCCTCTTTCCCCTTTCCTCTTCAACTTTGTTATTAATATGCTTCTTGAAATTTCTCTGCCTGCCTCCGGAACCTCGGGGTCGAAATTCTCCCAGGACGTTGGCTCACAGGCATTGACTATATGGACGATGTTGCTCTCTTTGGTTCAGGTCCTTCAAAAATGCAAACCATTTTAACTAGCCTAAATAACTCTGCCGCACGGTTCGGCATGCGCTTCACACCTGCAAAGTGTAAAGTTGTCCTACAAGATTGGGTGGGATCAAACCCCACAACTTAAGATTGCAGACGAGCCAATAGATGTGGTGGATAAATTTGTTTACCTGGGCAGCTGTATAAGTTCCGGTGGACTAGCTGGAGGTGAGATTATTTCTCGAATCGGAAAGGACAGGGCAGCTTTTGCCAACCTCCGACGCCTATGGTGCCGAAGTGACGTCAGTTTGTCCGTCAAGGGGAGAGTTTACACTGCGATGATGCGATCCATACTGCTTTATGGATGAGAAGCGTGGCCTCTACGCGCAGAGGACATACGGAAGATGTCAGTGTTTGACCATCGGTGTCTCCGAAGCATTGGTTAGGTCTGGTGGTAACATCGCATTAGCAATGCTGAGGTACGCCAGATGGTCTTAGGAAGAAGGAACTCTCCCGCGATACATGAATTACGCATGCTTCATAGGCTGCGCTGGTTAGGACTTGTGCTCCGCATGCCAGAAGACCGTTCACCTCAAAGAGCTCTTCTCGCCCACCCCTGTGCTGAGTGGAAGCGACCGAGAGGTGAACAGTGTATGACCTGGCAACAAAGTACGAAAACACTAACCAGTAAACTTAGTCGGGTGGGCAACTGCCGCCTCCCTGGATGGAGGCGGGACTCAAATCACCTATGGTTAATGACATCGACAGAAATGGCCCAATCGCGCAGTCAGTGGCGCTCGTGCATCAAAGCTATCGCCTTCAATGCATAGCTGTCCAATTCCCGAACTAATTGAACATGCCATCACCTCCAAGGCTTGGTTATATGTCCCACACTCTCACTTTCTGGTAATCGAAACTGTAGCAACTGAAACCAATGTACGTATGGTACACGGTTTACAGCCAATGAATTGAATTGAACTGAACTGTAGGGAGTACAGGCCACAAAACAGCACAGATCGAAACTGCGTCAATAACGTAACCAGAAAGCTACCCTCAAACTAGTTAATCACATCTAGAGCCATCAGGTACTAATTTGAAGCTATGTAAAAGCAGACAAGCAATGAGGAAGCACCGACCTGACGGCGCACTGGTTTCTTCGATTGATGACGAAGCATTTGAAACCAAATTGCCATGGTCCCCAAACAGACCAACAGCAACCGGAATTTCAAAAACTGGTCCTTGTATGTTATTCGGGATACAGAAAAGGAGGGTGATTGCATTGGAAGATTGCAGCTCTCACAGCATAGGAAATAACAAAAATGAAATGATGAGGTAATTTCAAGGGATGGTTGAAAATGGTCCCATCTGGGGAATAGTTGTTTGTCAAGCAGTTGTGGATAATGTGTTAAGTTGCTGCACAGAACAAACGGTTACATAGACACCAATCACTAACAGTTTTCAATTTGCTGCTACATCCTAATGTACTTAATATGATTAGTGTGTCGACATGGAGGTCGACCTGATGTTACCAAATATCGCGAACTGGCTTCGCATACTCAATTTATAATAGGACGGCTGTTTTTTAGAAAGAAATAATCAACACGGCTGTTCACTGGGCCTCGATTCTGATACTGATCTTTATACGTACAGTTCCTATTGAAGGAAGGTCTCTTCAAAATGAACCCAAGCAGGAGGGTTGTGCCCATACACTCAAACGCACAAATGACTGTCTCAGCAACCAAGCCATTCCTCAGACGTAGCGTTTGTCTGACATCCGTCGCCATGGGAACAAAATTGACTCAAGGTCGACAGCACAAAATGGACTCACGTACATTCGCTAAGTTACTTTTCATGACCCTGTGTTTTAGTAAGCCTGTAGAATACAGTAAGCTATCTACTAGTTGTTTCGACGTGGCAAATTTATCAGATAGTAAGTGATGAATAGCGTTATCTGTTATAGAAGGGGTCGAATTTCGTAGTAAGCAAAAATTCTTCAGGGCAGAAGAGAATTTCAAGCGTTGAGTCCGTGCTTCGGATGCTTCCTTCAATGGAAGCGGAGAAATTACAAATGCAACTGGTCGCAGTTCTGAATTCCCCCAAGTACTACGCTAACAGAGCGCAAGGTTTGAATACCTTATACTATGTGAACAGTATCTTGATCACCGTCGGCATAAGAGTGACTATTTGCCGAAAGTCAAACAACACCTAGCTGATGGGCCTTACCGACAAATTAGCAGTCGGATGAATAAGACTGATGAATGGGAGTAAGGTTGAAGTTGTTAGATATTTAAGACCGGTGATAAATCGTTTGGGATAAGGCAACTGGTATCGGTTGTATCCAACCACGACTTTATTAGCTACCCAGAATTCACAAGGCAGATGTCCCCGTAAGACCATTAGTGCACAGCGTAGGCTCACCATTACATGAGCTCACCAGATTTATGGCAGGTGTGCTAAAACCACCAACCTGCCAGTCGTCCATGTACATTCAGGGCTCGCATGATCCTTCCTTGGAGTTAGAAGAATTTCTTGTTAGTCATGTTATCAACAAGATGTATACGAATGTTCCCAAAACTGATGCTCTGGAGGTAGCAAAGCGGTGGCACAACGCTGTAAGAACGGACGCCACTCTCTGTAGACGAGACACTTGAAGGCGTCCAGTCAGGCTTAGGACTCGGTCGCTTCGTTTTTGACTCACTTATTACCTCCGAAGAAAAAGACCCTGCCATTGGATCTCCAATATCCCTGGTTTTCGCTGGTATGTAAATGGAAGACGTCGAACAGACAGCTTTAGTCGGATTCTAGTGTTCATCGAGGGCTTCTGACGTTCCATAGACGACACGTTTGTTGTGGTCAGGTGTGATAACCTCAGCGCACTCTACCGATATTTTATCACCCCGAATGCTCGCATTAACTTCAGAATGAGGCTAGAGTGCGCATGACGCAAAAGAGTCTTGGGAAATTAGAAACCAACGCTTACGGCAGCCGTCACAAACCACCCACCTAAAGCAACTTGAGCTCGTATACTCTCAGTAGCGCTTGATCGGATAAGTGCGCGGTGCACAGAAGAGGCCGACTGAACAACAGCGCAGATCGAGATTTCAAGAAAACACCTGGTGAGTTGAGCGATCGATAACTAGGGCGGAGATTGGCGAATATGTTTGTAGGGGACCTGATGCTAGCCCATCGCACACTCATTCTGAGGTGCCTTAACCTTCAAACGCTCAATCAAACACCCTGGAAAGAGACTGTCAACACGTACGCAACCAACATTGATTAGACGTCATCTTTAGAGCACGTCTAGCCAGACATATGGTGCGTCACGCGAATACATCCTTGAAGAAGCACCGCACCAACAACACTCATACTCTTCAATCTCTTTCACGGCTTTCTACCAATTCACTCATTTTCCACCTGGCAGTTTGTGCCATTCTGATGGAGGTACGGGGAAACACACCGGTCTCGGTAGACGATGATTTGCCGTGCATAACACAGTCGACCCACCGCACTTAATCGTGAGAAATATTTTCCGCAACCAATGTACCTGCCATACAACCAACTACCCGTTTTCTAATTACCTCGTTACAAATTCGTTGAAGCCACCTAGCAAAGCTTCCAACATCAACAGTAAAAATAGCCTGAGGACCCTTAGATCATCTGCCTTCAGAAGCCACGTCTCCCAACGCATAACGCAGCCCTTACTTGGAACCTGATGATGCGTTGGGTTGGATCATGGTTGTGCTTGTAGTAATGTTATTCGGACTCCGGTAGAACGATTGCATCATCATCATCATCATCATGGTCAGCACGACATCAGTGTTCAATACTGATGCTTCACTCCAGTACAACCATGATTTATTTGAAAGCCTTATTGAGAAGAAAAGAATAAAAATGAACGAGGAAGGGACTTGTTGCTAGCTTTCTACAACCATTCCGAGGTGTCGACACCTCCAGACACTCAATCAGACAATCTGGATAGAAAACGACAACAAGAACGCCATTGACATCGATTAGCAGCCATATCTTGCAGCGTCTCCAACCAGGCGCAGTGGGAATCACGCGGTCCCATCCTGGAAGGTGAGTAGCACCGACAGCACCCAAACGTTTCGTGATCTCTTTCATACCCCTCTGCCAGATCAAGAGCTGGCCATCTCTCTGCTTCAGCCACTCTAAATTGGACACGGCAAACGATGGTTCAGCGTACGCAATACATGGCCTAACTAACGCAGCTTCTGGTGCTGGACATATGCTTCAATGAAAGTTCCCGTTGCACAACCGAAAACTCGCTTTGCCTCGTTACGGATTATCTGATGCCGGCACAGCAACCGTCCTATCTGAGACCCGGTGCTTGGAAAAGGTTGGCTGGATTATACCGCAGACAGAAGACCTAGCATCAATTACAGCTTTGGATATCTCGCTCTAGTGAGCGGTAACATCCGACATCCGATCAGCAGAAAGACATTGAAGTCGCTCCTGATAATTTATTTGATTTATAGGTCCATGACCTGCTGAACGGTCTAGAGAAGTTTGTACGTTCTGCGCAAACTTGAAAAGTTCAATCAAGGGTAACGATGGGCAAGTGCATGATAGAATCCACGTAGGTATTACTGAAGATCGACGAATAGAAGCTGCACCTGAGCGTGATGCAAGGTGAACATAGACATCATTTATAGTGATGGGATCTGCAGATGGAATACAATGGAAAGCTGCAGAGGAGAATCATTACATGAAAGTGCTGGAAGGGAGCGTCAGTAGTAGTCTGATTTCG
>SJOL01010002.1:560826-618790 GCA_004794785.1 Opisthorchis felineus
TGTTGCTAGCTTTCTACAACCATTCCGAGGTGTCGACACCTCCAGACACTCAATCAGACAATCTGGATAGAAAACGACAACAAGAACGCCAATGACATCGATTAGCAGCCATATCTTGCAGCGTCTCCAACCAGGCGCAGTGGGAATCACGAGGTCCCATCCTGGAAGGTGAGTAGCACCGACAGCACCCAAACGTTTCGTGATCTCTTTCATACCCCTCTGCCAGATCAAGAGCTGGCCATCTCTCTGCTTCAGCCACTCTAAATTGGACACGGCAAACGATGGTTCAGCGTACGCAATACATGGCCTAACTAACGCAGCTTCTGGTGCTGGACATATGCTTCAATGAAAGTTCCCGTTGCACAACCGAAAACTCGCTTTGCCTCGTTACGGATTATCTGATGCCGGCACAGCAACCGTCCTATCTGAGACCCGGTGCTTGGAAAAGGTTGGCTGGATTATACCGCAGACAGAAGACCTAGCATCAATTACAGCTTTGGATATCTCGCTCTAGTGAGCGGTAACATCCGACATCCGATCAGCAGAAAGACATTGAAGTCGCTCCTGATAATTTATTTGATTTATAGGTCCATGACCTGCTGAACGGTCTAGAGAAGTTTGTACGTTCTGCGCAAACTTGAAAAGTTCAATCAAGGGTAACGATGGGCAAGTGCATGATAGAATCCACGTAGGTATTACTGAAGATCGACGAATAGAAGCTGCATCTGAGCGTGATGCAAGGTGAACATAGACATCATTTATAGTGATGGGATCTGCAGATGGAATACAATGGAAAGCTGCAGAGGAGAATCATTACATGAAAGTGCTGGAAGGGAGCGTCAGTAGTAGTCTGATTTCGCTTACCCGAGTAGCCAGCAAGGCTACCGGGCTGATGTCACCAGGCGACAGTCAATGAGGCATGAAAGGGGTTGTGAATTTCAAGGTTGTACGCTGGTTGGGATACTATCAGGTCATCCACATGAATATGAGGACAACTATTGCTATTGATCAAATCTTGTAGCTCCGAAGCCTGACCGCAAGGCAGTGGATGAGCGTCGAGATACTATCATAACAGTAGAGCTTTTTAACAGCCGTACATGTTCCAACTTCCAACCTGAAGGAACAGGAGATTATTCATTCGGCCGCTATCCACTTACCAATCTGAAATGAGAAACTCTTTGGGTGTAATCTTCCAATATAGCTCGAGGATCACAAAGTTACACAAACCGCCACAAGGCAATAGGTTCTGCTCTCCTCTCGACAGCAGTCTCTTGGCGGCGACCAGTCACATCACGACGAACAAGTCTCTTCATGGCAGCCTGCTTCCTCACTGACTGATCTTCCAACGATCTTTAAACCGTTCACTCTGCTTAACTTTTCGCTTGGTCTGACCAAGCTTTTGTCTCGACAACGAAACATTGCTGGAAATAAATCCATGAGCCCTTTGCCAGAGCTATCTGAATTTTTTCAGTGACGTTGGACGGACAGATTTGCACAGAAAGCGCGTATTCCGTGACCACGACAATCAAATGCACCGCCTTAGAAATTTGTGCACACAGTAATCTTTCAAAGTTTGAGTTATGTAAGAGTACTGGGAAAGATGTCAGATCTATTTGGTGGCCGGTTCACAACAGAGTATAACAATAGGATAAGTACGATCGTTGTTTGACCTTCAGTCATTTAGAAGAAGTTGTGATATTGCTAAAAACCAGTATTGTGACGTATGTCACGCCGGGAGTCCTGATAAAGTTCGGTTAGTTCTACCGATATGTGTTTCCGCATCTGCAAGGGAACCGGTGGATTACGGGGACGGCTAAGGATTACGACAAACTGAATTAGGTCTTTTAAAGAACAGTTCTCTTGACAGTAAGGATAAGTTGCGGTTTGGAACAAGGCGGCCTCCTTGCCAACCGGTCACCCTTAGGCTACAAATGCGGAAATGTCTGTCCTCTGAAACCCTTGTGCTGTAAGCTTCTGACACCCAACAGCACCATGACTGTCAACGATATCCTCGTGATAGCCGTTACTGATAGGTCTTTTGGGAGCGATTGCTCTTTTTCACCTGGTCTGAACTGAAAATACATGGCATATGAGGAAAAGCTTTATCTAGACCAGCTGTGTGTGCAAAGTTGAAAATTCCATATGCTAGTCACCTTACGTTAGTTTTGAAGATATCGATCGTTGTAAAAACCTGTCTTCGTGCCTTCTCACAGGGATGTCGAACGAAAAAGGGTACAACATGTTGCACGTCATATTTGCCAGTTGCATAGATTTACACATTCAGAAAACTGCCAAGTTGTTCAAAATAAACAACCAGAAATTATCTCCAAGGTAGCGCCGACACGACAAAGTTTTAGAAATCCTATTAGAAGCCTCCAAACAATCCCGCGGAATGGTCCGCCGCTGTGTGAGTGGAGCCTTCAGTTGTAAACCAGAAATTCTCACTGCCTGCAGAGCAGAGTACATTTTATGCATGTAGTCATCCTTTTTCATTATGGCTTTCCAATACTGGGTGCAGTTGTCGTTGATTGCCTGATAATGATCCGAATTCGAACGGAACTGTTTCCACATTGGTTCAGACAAGAACTGATAAGAGACATAGACCAGCTTGAATCGGACGTCAGGCGCACGCTATCAGACCGCCAGTTTATCACGTATTCATTCAGACTCAGCATACTGAGCTCGACTGCGGTCTTAGGTGGAGGGCTCAACCATCATTCCAAGCGATGATACCACCGGTTGTGGACCAGTACACTAATTGTCCATCAAACCGGAACTCAAAATCAGAGACCCCATTCATCAGGGAGTGGGATCTGCTGATGAAATTTCATCCAAAAAATACTGTGCTGTGCATTTGATGGCCGTGGTTACGAGGTAAGCACTTTTTTATGCGCATCTTTCTCCACTCAACGTTATTGGACAAATTTAGACAGCTGTTCTAAACAAATGGTGGGTTTACTTCCAGCAACGTTTTACTTTCGAGACAAATCTTGGTTAGACCAAGCGGAAATTTAAGCAGACTGACCGGTTTTAAGACCTTTAGAAAATCAATCACTCAGATACTTTCAACTTTCACACCTAATAATTGCTGAATGTTAATGAAGGTTCGTGTTAGCTAGCGTGTACAACTGATAATTGGGACGGGTGGGCTAGGGAAAAAGGGGATTCAGTTCTTGTGTTTCCAGTTTAGAGGTATTTAGTTAAACGTTCCTCTTGATTATCGTTCACAATTTTTGTTGCTGTTTGTTGGTTTGGTATGCGTCAGGAATTTAGGATTACAGGTTTGGAAGATCAAGTGGAATTCAGTTGGCTTGTATTTCGTAATTTAGACCTCGACTGCTTCAAGACAGTAACTTCAAGACACACGAACCCGAGGTCACAGTGTGCAAAATGATTACATGTTTTTCGTTATTCTTGTGTGTAAAACCACGACGTGCATCTTGTGAGTTTATTAATCTTGGACCCGGAGTGAGCCCGGGAGAAATGTTAAATATAGTGAAGCATTTTCTTGTCAATCAGAAAATGATCCATACAGACAAATTCAGATGCATTTCCGCAAGCTGCGAATGAATTTTGAAACGTTTAATCATCGACGAATCCCAACCTCCTGTGTGCGTCTCCTTGGAGCCCAACAAAGATTCCATCAGAGGAGTGATATCTTTGTCAGATTTCTCACAAGCAAAACGTTTGCATGGAAGCTGAAGTAATTCAAAACAAGTTGGGTTAGTTTTTTCTATCCTGATGCTCACAGAGTAGAAGAAACGAGCGGAGATGACACGGGATAGCCTGTTTATTATCTCTCCAGTGAGATGGAGCCAAGGAGGTTTAGTAAAAATGGCTGTTGTATGCCAACTAAAAGGACCACGGTGACCAAAAATTTTGGCCACGGCACTATTCAGCGTTCAAAACCCCTGCAGGCTCCTTCGGTCCCCATGGATGTCTGAAGGGTTCGTCACTGATACGCTCAAATTTGCTGGATCCTCTTCGACTAACACTAACTCCCAACAGAAGTTTTATTGTTGGCTGATTTGACAAAATGACCACTAGTATGGTGAGGGAAAAGTATTCCGTCGTAAGACTCCGAACTGTTTGTGGGTTTGTGAAAAAAGTCGGAACCAGGTGAGCTGTCAGTTACAGCCCATCCTGAGTGCGACTACTTCCCCGTGCAATGTGGTGACCCGTTTGCTGGCTGAAACTGTACGCAGACAAATCTGCTTAGTTGATTTGCAGAACAAATCTGATTTCAGCAACCTGATCCGGGTAATCAAGATTTATAGCAAAATTATGTGTACACCTAGGAAAAATGACAGTTAATTGTATGACTCAAAACGTGGTGCTCGAGTTGATTTGAATATCCCCAGCATATTAAAACAAACTACTACTTTTGTGCATCTTTTCTGTACACCTTAACCTCACTGATACTGTTTATAGACAACAAGACCGAATTGCCCTATGCCAACAGTTTGGACCTACTCTGGCCGTCGTTATGATGGGTGGAATGGAATAGTCCTCTTTTAAGCATACCCTTAGTTATGCAAATTTACAGCTAACGACTCAGTCCAGCAAATGTCCAATAACTCGCATTACTCAACAACGCCCACCTGTCCGTCCAGTTTGCTATAGAAAGACAGTTTTCGAGCTTTTATTTTGATGGTAGTGAGAGGACGTTCGGTAATTTCCAACTGAGATTTCGACCTGTCATTGAAGCCAATCTATGCTGAAAAGTCGAGGAGTGCTGTACAGCTGTTTCCTCCTTATTGGGAATCATCAGTAGTGTGCACCTCACGAAACTCAGAGAATTTCAAACCCCCGACCTTCCGCTCACTTGTTGAATACTTGACCATTCTACCATGAGGGGCTGTACATCGGTGTGATTAACTCGCACTTGGACAGGAGATAGTGCCACTCATCCTTCAACCACAGAATCCATATCACGTGGTCACACATTCACCGGCTCGTCGAGTGATAACTTCTCAGGTGGAATTTTCACGCACCCAGTGAAATTATCCTTCCTCCGAGCCACTTATAGATTGAGATTGGGCAGAGTCATCAAGGGAAATGCTACAACAGAAAAGAAGGGTCAATATATGACTGACATGAACTATCCAGTGAATCAATGTTAACAGTTTCTTTGATATCCCATGCTGTTTAAATCTATAACTCTGCCTAGCGAGTAGGGCAAGGGAGAGTTGCCTGTGGAAGAAACTTACAAGTATAGCACAGCGAAACTCGTATTGTTGGAAATGTGCTCGAAAGCACACGAAGCCAACGTTGTTGAAACAGAGAGAAAGTCAAATCGTATACAGCTCCTCTTCAGGAGTGGAAGCTTCTCCGAGTACACTACAGACCACATACGAGAGTCACTTAAAAGAACATTGGTAGTGTGCTGAAATATTGGTAGCTCGGGTGAGTTTATTGGTTGTTGATCAGGTGGCTGTTGATCTGTTCGCCGAGCTTGGCAATTGGCTTGCAAACGTTTCGTCACCATACGAGGAGACATCATCAGTGCGCAGTTGGGTGCGCACTGAAGCTAAGCTAAGCACTGAGTTAAAGCTTTCGTTTTGCATTTCGTCTGTCTAAGCGTGCCCCGCAAAAAAAAAAACAGAAATCTCACAACCCGGCGCCTGTCACATGGAATCAGTAGGCATTACCCCAGTTTTCATGACACGGGGGTTAAGATGTCAGTTAGGAGGGAAATCCTGAGTGAATCAGTTGACAAGCATCACCAGGCCAAACTGAATAAGTCATTTAGCATCGTTTATGGGGTTCCAGTTAATTGATCGTTCAACAGCGGACGGTGAAAGCGCATCTGAACCGGACTAATTGAGAGCGACAGTATACGTACCGAGGCGATTAACTGAACTAGCCCGACTGAACTGGCCATCGATTGACCAGCAAACAATGGACGCAACTCTTATGACAACTGTAATTCACCTTTACGGCTATCTGCTTTCTGACTGTGAATTCATGCGTCCTGTTTCTTTCTGTGTTGGTTCATGATATGCAGTTTTAAAAGCAATCTATTGGTTGCCGAAAACATGTGCTTCGTGATTTCCGGTATTCCATATTCGAAAATCAAGGGGGCGAGATAGCTCATTGGTTAGAGCGCGAATTTACTGACCGGAAGATCCGTGGTTCGAACCCGGCCAGTGCATTTCGACTTCTCCTGTCTAGGCTTGGGCAATCTGGCAGTATCCCAGTTCTCGTGCTTCCTGCGGGTGGCATGGCTGATAGGCACTGAAAGGATGTTACAGCTGAACGATTATTTATTGTTATATTATTATTACTCGGAAATTAGGTGATACTTATCGATTGGTGTTTGGTACCAACTCTGATTTACACCCATATGGAATAGCGAGACAAATTTGGTTGGTTTTATTTGTCGGACAAATGTAAATCACTGGTCATTAGAGTGTCAAGCAGCCTATAGTAAACGATAAAATCAGAAACCGGTATCAGTTATTATAGAGTTGCATACGAACATTAGGAACCTTTACCCCCAGATAAACTCGCTGGTGTGCTCTGGGAAGGTATACTTGAGGTCTAGTTGTGAATGAGTACCTCATGTTCTGTTGTGCTGTGAACTTGTTCCATGTATGACTGGTTTTCTGCATGATGAGAACAGTCAGCTGTGGTGACATAAATACTTCCCAGGGTTTTCACGTCTTCTCCTTGCTTACTCTCTGTGTGTGGAAGTGTGACGTTAAAAATAATTGCAAGACAAGGAGCAGTTCGTGATTCACATGCAAGCGCATAACTATTGTAGGTGCAGTGGTAGAAAACTGGTGCACGTACAATCATTTTGAGTGCTGTACTCCTGGGATAAAATTACCCGGGTGGGTCTTGTTCCACAGATGAAGATTCCCAGGTTATAGCATCCGCACTTGAGTGCCTCAGCATGAATTATCCAAATATCCCCATCTAACGAGTGACATGACCTCACGAATTTAAACTTCCACTCAAAGTAATTTAGCTGTTTTTCTCCTGATTACAAAGTTGGAACGTTTTGTGCACATAAAATGGAGGATTTTGATAGCGCGGAGAATTCATACCGCGAAAAAGGGGACGCGAAAAATTTTGTGTCCAAGCATTAAAGCTGTGGTGTGAAGATTAGCAATTTCACCCACAACGTAAAGAAAAAATGGAGACCGCAAAGATGGTCTTCTTGGTGTGTGACTTGTATGGGCATTTCTTATGAAGTTGGAGCACTGTACTAATCGTTTAACAATGCGAAATATCCCTACTGAATGGCAAAGTCCTCCGAATGTAAGTGTGACTAGAATTTTTGTCATGGGGTACTCAACTGTCAAAGAAAAAATCTACCAGGGTTAAACAGAAACGGAAATCATCATACGATACAAGTGGATTCAAAGTTGAAATAAGAAAACGGCGTACGAGTGAATCCCACATGAGAACGGGAGGGTTTCCTCTAGGCGGGAAACACTTACCTGCTTTTTCACTTCATTTCATCACGTTGCATTACGTGACACTCAGCGAGGGGACAATATAGATAATATCATGCCCAAAGGATATGCCAATTTGATTCGATCGCCAATATCGACTGATGTTGTCTGTAGTCTGTGTCAAACGAAACCCATTGCAGGTCGGACGACAAACAAAAAAATAGGGTAAGATGAGCAAAAACACCAGTTGAAACCAACCCAGACCAGGTGTGCGAACCTAAAACTCCCTTGAAGTTTCGAATTCCCTCAAATTTATATCGAATGGGTAGTGAGCAACGCAATAAGAACATAATAATCTGTATGCCCAAAAGCATCTTGAGATCAGGACAACAAATCTCATCGATATGTAGAGGGTATACCCAAAGCGAAATGGTTCCTTTGAAATTCCAATCGAAAAACTAGAGGTGGAACCCTGAGTAGACCATTACGTGAAATTTGACGGTTTGTGAGTATGGCGGATACGCACGGCAAAAAGACGGATACGGATACCAGTAAACAACGGTCTTCGCTAATGATGTTAGGCTAGCGGGTCTTTTTCCACTGTGGTCAGGCAGACAGTCCAAGAACCACTTTTGTCCGCCGGTGACGTTCCGGTTAGGTCAGGATTACACTGGGGTTCTGACGTCGGTTCCAAATAAAAGGAAACCGCTGTTTCGGATTCTTGGCTCTCTAGATGTAAAGTAACAGGAAAGAACCGGCATTTTAAAACGGTCCAAAGTTTGTTCTATTGAACCAGCAAAGGTTAAACTTTTATAAACTAAAAGATAACAAGAAGGTCTGGTCACTTCTAATGTCACGCACAAGAGTCAAAAGTACATCAGCGCTAATATTTTCTCCGCGCATCATCCTTCTTGATAGAATGTACATCAATCCCCTCCCAATAAGCCCTCTCAAGAGTGAACATCCTGCAGATAACATTCTTTCAGTAAGGTCCCATGAGATCTAGCTATAAACTGACATTTTTTGAATGGTCTTCCCCCACTCCCAAATTGAAAATCGAAATGTGAATCCACAGCGTGCACTTTCATGTGACCAGTGTGAAAGAGTGTAGACTCATCTTTGTAAACGACCAAATGAACACGCCTGACCGAAACGCATAAAGCAGGAGTAAAATCAACTTTGCTGTAATGTTGCCGGTACAGAATGAAGAACATATTTCTAAAAAAAGTATATAAGACCTGAGTTATTAGTGCGCACACGCTGTAACTTGACTGTGTTTGTCGCGCAAATGGGTTACTAAATCGATAATGCTGGTATGTGATGAGTCCTCTGCATGTTTCGCCTTTCCGAACCAGCTTGTTAGGGTTAGGCTTTTGAATTCCCCCATCGAAACCTACAATGTTGTAAATATTCATCCATATTAACGTGTTACTTTCTGTAAAATGACATGGGTGACTTCGAGCCAGTGGCTTTTGCTTCCTTCTTAAAGAAGGATTGAAGAGGATTCGCTGACAATATAAAAGAGAGTAAGACAACCAGATAAGCTCGAGGTATTTTGTCCTATTAGGTTCTGTTGTGTTTACCTTGGCCCTGCATCATGAAGTTTGTTTTCCCGATCCATGTCTGTTTGGCACACCGAATCCGAAGTTCTGGTGTTCGACGTGTTTTGAGTAGCTTATCCATGAAGGCACTGAAGCACGATATTAAGTGCTTTGGTACAACCTCTTTTGCAAGCGACATACGTTGAACAACATTGGGTTTGACTGTAAAAGGTTGGGGTAGGGTTAAACGTAATACAATACTCATAAGGTTGTTGAAAACTCTTCGACAGTAGAACATAAGGTTGACGGAAACTCCGGCATTATGCCTATACAATATATCGGGATATCTTGAAAATTGTACCAAGTGAAATATGGGGCGGCCTGGTGCAGCACATTCGGTTGCCTGAAAACATCATAAACGAGAGATTCAGCTGGGTTCCAGGTGAATCTCTCGTCAAGACCAAATTGGTATGCAAATGAGTGCATTTCGTTAATTGGGGTAGGGTTATTTAATGGAGGAAGTATGTGGCCTGGCCTAAGAACCGATGTGATTGTATCAACCTGCTTCAAGTGCCATAATGTTCACTGAGAGCTGACGGTTTAATCATACCTTGAGGGCCTAATAAGCTCCAACCACAGGACATTTCTCACAACCGCACCAAGCAACCAATGACTCTCGCCCCACTTTACCCAAGCTAATCTTGTCCAACCAAAGCCTTGGTTTGGTCACGAAAAATGAGGACGGGTCACACATGTTGAAAGAGATCGCAGGGCCGCCTTCCGTAAATGTGGCAATTCGTGACGTCACTCTTGTTCCATCCTACAGGTTAAAGGGTAAGAACTCAAATGCCTACGAGTAACTTCGGTAAATGAATTCTATCATATACTTGATCGCACCAGTTTGTAATCCTTAGTGTAACCAATTCACCATATTATTTATAGCACACGACCAGTTTTAAGCAGCTGGGGATATCCAGACAGTACAAGAAACTAAATACAATTTTAAAAAATCGACCGGTTCAATATCCGCTGGACCTAGTCAAGTGATATTGGACTGACTTTTCATTTTGCCTGCCCATTTTTAGACCCAAAGGCGGTCACGTCCACAATACATCTTCGAATATTCCTCACTAGGTTTTCAATTTCCTACTTAACTAAAGAATAAAGGTCATTGCAGAAAGAATATTGAATGGAGATCGTATACTCAACAGTATCATGAGATTATAGTTTATGTGATAACTGAGGCTATCAAATGAATATAACCTGCCCCATGTTGTAACCTTGAAAAGGATTGCAAAATTGACACGTCGTTGTTGGAGGACATCAGTTTTGTGCATAGTTCCATACGTGCGGCACTGAACTTGAAAACGACAATTATGACACTTATTGCACCTTAATTTCAAGAATGACGTTACCGTTGAAGCGGCTGAAGTGGATCTAAATTTGATAGCGTGCACAACAGGCACCAGCCTGTGCGTAATCGGTTCAGTTTTTCTCCACAGGTGATTGGATTTCTTAATCTTCGTGATATTCATCATGTAGTACAAACAGCATACCGATGTCGGTCACATACAAAGGAAACCCTCTACAAAGTACCCTCGGCCACTAGGTCGTTCAGCTGTAACACCCTTTCGGTGTCTAGGGGCCATGCCACCCGAAGGGAAAGCCGACTACTGAGGTAATGTCAAGTTGTCCAAGCCTAGCCAATAACAGTCGAGATGCTGGGGTTGGATTTGAACGACGGACTATCTGGTAAACAATTTCGTGCCTCAAACGCTGAGCTATCTCGGCCATCCGTCTATTAGGACCCCTTCTGGACGGCCCCCTCGATCGTTTATTCTGCGAAAATACCTTTTAGCCCTTCTGATAGCAGCAACTGGGACTCATTTGTCCCTGAGTCAACAGCTACTGCAATGTTTCCACTTTGAAATATACAAAAAAAGTTGGAGTTAGTTGATAATCAGAAACATCTGGGTTCAAGGAGAACCTTCAGGTAGTGACATCAGTTGTAGCATTCACCAATCCCAATAGACCGTTTTGGTAGATCCCATCAACAGTCACTGCTGTAAGGTTTTTATCTACCCTTGTGAATACAAGTGGTGCGAAAAGTGCCAGAAATGTGTTCTACACACAGTTTCATTCTCCTTTTGTTTGGTTGTTAAATCCTATTTACTTAATCGAACACACTAATAGTTTGAAGTTCCGGGAATAGCAGGTGATCTTTTTGTCGAAAGCATTTCACTTTGTATTGTTTTTTGCAAATGCGGTAAGAAAACTGAATTTTATCTTGCCACCCGCTACCGAAAAACTAAGGAGAATTTTACGGCTACTTTAAGTTAGTAAACAAAACAAAAGTGCATTAAGTCTCTCCCGGTCAAGATAGGCCACCAGTAATTCCACCTGAAAAATTAATAATCGAGAATCCCGTGCACAGTCCTTAAATGACTGATCGTCATAGAAAGTACTTCGCCTTGCGACGTAGGCTTAGGCAATGGTGGCACTTATTACGCTAAAGTCGGAGAATAGAATCTCCGTAATGTCAATCAAATGGAAAAAGTTTGGAACCGATTGAGAAGTCATAGTTTCAGAAGGTCTTGGTAAACAATCGGTAGTTTTTAATTGGGCAACGTTTCGCTTTTGACACAAAAGCTTCATCAGGCCAAGTGCGCAGGTCACCAAACTGGCCAGGTTATAAGGCAGACGGAGAACCAATCAGTAAGTCCTCTTCAGGTTATCACACTAGCTCGCACGCACTGGACACGGGACACAAAATAGATTTAGAAAATGTTGAGGTTTTGAGGTGAGGACTACGGTCCGCGTCACACAGACTGATGGCCGAGGAGGTAGAAATCGCCAAGCATCCCAGTGTTAACAGAATCGAAGGCGTGGAACTGGCAAGCGTGTGGAGAACGGTTTTGGATCCGTCGAGCTGACACGTGTTGGTGTGCGATTCTCAGAAGGGGGATTAGTCATCATCTGGATTCTGCTTAATCTTACCCAACTCCCCTCCCCCCACTAAATTGTCGCAACGCTCACAAGCCCACGAAGACCAAGGAAAATCTATCAGTGGCAACCGCGGTGAATCATCAGCTGAAGCACCCCGAAGTGGAAGATTAAGGACTCAAACCCTATGGGAACTAATTTAAAACTCCCCGAACCCATCAACGCAAGATTTTGACAACCGCACTAACCCACAAGAGCCTTTAATTGACACTCAACACCGAGCTAGTGTGATAACCTGAAGAGGACTTACTGATTGGTTTTCCGTCTGCCTTATAACCTGGCCAATTCGGTGACCTGCGCACTTGGCCTGATGAAGCTTTTGTGTCAAAAGCGAAACGCTGCCCAATTAAAAACTACCGAATGTTTACCAAGCCCTTCTCCGTAATGTCATTCAGTTGACTGAACGATAAGCCGTGAATTCGCCCATGGGAAACAAGGTTGAGAAAGGCAGAGTACTGCTTGTCCGTCTTTTGCTAGACTCTCAGTAGTTCCGATCAATGCCCTTGAAATTAGCCACGAAAGTGTCAACCGCAGTGAACAAGCAGACAACCACCCATCCAAACGTGACTACCACAATTCTGTTAATTTTCAGCTATACGTGTCATGTTTTTCTGTTTATGTGAAGGTCACGTAGTCATGATGAGATAAATGCTTACTCACAGAACGGTGTGAAACTCATGTGAAATCAACCAGATCTTTCGGTTTGAAATCGACCCGGAAAACCTGAAAAGTGCGGGTGGTTTTGCTTATATCTCTGCCAAGTTTTAATACACTGTGCTGTGGGGAAAATCTGCGCTAGACACAGGGTGGTTAATCAAGAAAGCAGGGTTGAAATTTCTAGCTTAGGTAAAGTTTAAACATCTGCCTGACTTTTGAAAATGGTTTGCATCTGCTGGTCAGAGCATCAAAATTCACTTGGGAAACAGATTACTAGTGCGTGTTCGTAGATGTTTTCACAGCTTTCAGAAATCTTAGTGATCTAGTTGGTTTTAGCTAGGAACATCTTACGTAACTACGATACCGTTGTATGCAACGTCTCGTGTCTCGAAACGGAGCATAATCTGAAGTTTTTCTGGAATTAAATTTGCCCTTTTTTCCTAACAGCAGTTAACAGCACGATCCACAAGAGGCTTCTTGTCAGTCGACCAAACATTATCTATACTTTTTCGGATTAAATTCTATGTGGTTGGCGCTTACCCTCATCAAAATCCGCTTTTAGAATATCTCACTCATTTTTAGTTCACGATGGCTGCTGTCCACGTACGCTTGTGCCCTATCCGCTTTACTCATCTGACCCAAGTGCTTTCGCTCACAGCTCGATCCCATCGGTTATAGCAAGCTGTACAAAAAGGATTACGGCAACTTGTTCCTGAAAATGTCCTACAAACATTTCTTGAATAAGGTTGAAGCGTGTACGAAAATGAAGTTTCAGTTGGACGTTGTATTTCTTCTATACGTTTCTCATTCCCACAGAATATCTTTCGAGGATTCGCTACCACGTGTGCCTGGCTGCGCTGACCACTTTCATATCGTTGCATTCCGCACATAAAGATCAACTATCGTCCGAATTTTGCGATATTTGTGGGCTTTTTTTCTTGCTCACGACTGACCACTCCTTAACTTGACTTCGTTTGGATGGTTTATGCAAACAAGCACACGAAAACAGATACTAGCAAAGCATGTCAGGTTGACACTACCCCGTGTACTTTGGTCAGAATGCAGAGGTCAGAGGTCATGAAGGATCTGTTCCAATTATTACCGCGGTTGTCGGAGTAAGACGCACCTCTTCAGATCTCCGCGACTAACCAATGAATAAAAAAGATCGAATAAAACACGACCACAAGCAGACACTAGCGAGCCAGGTCAATGGATGCCCCACAGTCCTGCTCCAGAAATAAAAAAAATGTTTTCTAACCGTATTTCTTCAATACTAAGCGCTTCGGCTTTTCCTAGCTGATAATTCCGAAGAAGAAACTTTACCTCACTATAGTAGGATAGCGCATAGCCACAATGCTCCCTGAAGACCAGCTATTTAGGCAATCTCTGCTGTGGAAGTTCCATTCGGTCCCTTCTCGCAGCGCGGGTGTTTCTTCCAAAGTGAAGAGCGAAAGATGGTTTTGGGAATGAAACGACCTTACTTTTTACACGAGCTGATAGATCATTGATTACCTCTTTGATTTAATGCCACCAACAGGTGATTATGAAGTTTTGTTGATGTGTAGTCGCACAGAGATCGGACGATATGGGGCTCATCGACGACCTTCTGGTTGCAGGTGCAATGGGTATCCTGGAGTACTAGCGTTAATCCCAAGGGCACATGAGCTGAACGCAAAATCTGCGGTCCTTAGTAGTCAGCGAACTATGAATGGTACTCGGTTTTCTTGTGTGTCATGGATCAAGGGCTTCATTTGGGTCCCTCAAAACCAACCGTCTTCTTTGGTCTGCTTAGAGAGGATGTATCATGCCTTCTGACACATATAGTGGCTCAATTTAAATGAAGCAACTCTTGTTGTAGAGGACCCCAAAAGAACGAATGTAACAATTCAGACAGCATTTTGCTTCTGTCGCCACCCAGGAGGGTTCTGTTTCTGTGCATTACTGAACCAACACGATCATTTCACACTGGCTTCTCAAGTCTCAGAGAGATTGGAGGGCAGTCAGTTATGGTCAGGTCATTGGAAGGTCAAAAAGCGGACATCCGTTGTCTATCAGAAGCGCGCCTACGGGACTCAAACTTGGTTGTACATTTGAATTCTCCGTCAGCAGGTAGCACAGGAGAAACCATTCGCTTTGATTGACTCATCGAATAACAGCGATAATCTCTTAGACTTGATCGAATCAAAGTCACTTTCCAAGAGTTGGAAAGAAGGGTTGATGATTTCTTTTGCAATACAGGAATGCTTCTCACTGCCTAACAGATGAAAATGCTGCTAGGCTATTCAAGGGAAGTTGTTTGAGTCCCCGGATGTGGTATCTAATTTCTGTAGAAGTGACTTATTGGCAATGTTTTGGAATATAGGTAGCTCGGGTGCACTGCTTGGTTGTTGGTCTGTTCGCCGAGCTTGGCAGTTGGATTGCAAATGTTTCATCACCACTCGAGGTGACATCGTCAGTGCGGGGTTGAGTGGGTGAGTCAGTGAGTGACCCACTCAACCCCGCACTGACGATGTCACCTCGAGTGGTGATGAAACATTTGCAATCCAACTGCCAAGCTCGGCGAACAGACCAACAACCAAGAAGTGACTTATTATCAAGGTAATGCTATAGGGCCATCGACTGACATTGTGCCAAAAACACTGACCAGCGCATCGTATGCATAATGGACTTGGACAATTTGTCGTTTCACATGCATCATATCGATCCGATACGTTTTGAGGACACAGGTCAGTCCACTTCAAATTCTGTTGAGTTGTCTCGTTCTAAAGATATCTCCAGAGGTACTGTCAGTGACCAACCAAGTACAAACACACTAAGAAAATCGGTACGTTTGTAAACAAAACACCGAATTGGTTACAGTAACCTCAAGTTTAATTAAACCTGTGGTGAGTGTCGTGCTTTTAGATAACTCAGTTTAAACAACCGTACTTTGTAAGACTTACTGTATAACTGATCTAACCGGCCTGAGCAATTCAATTCAGTATTCGGTATCCAGTTCTGTTTTCGGAGTTCTGTTTTAATTTGAAAAAAAGTTGCGTATTTGTACTATTCCCACTGAATACTGCAGGAACGCAGCTTCACCTAAGATGCCTCCTGTTCAAAGGTAGCTCTCATCATCTGACGTTGGGATTATAAGCTGCGGAAAACCCTGAGAGTGGACACCCTAAACTCTAAAGTTGATTCCGAAAGCAAACCAGTATCCATTAACAGCACCCAGTTTGTAAGGGTGAATATCTGGATGGTCTCCACTGTGCATGGTTAGAGGAGCTGCACAATATGGCTGCTAATCGACGTGAATGGAATTCTTGTTATCAGTTACTAGCCAGTTTGTGTGGATGAATGTCTGTAGGTGTATGCGCCTCTGAATCACTGTGGTAGGCTGGCACAAAGTCCCTTCCCCATTTGATTCCATTGTTTTCTTCACAATAAGACGTTCAGATAAGTTATGTCTGTACGGCAGTGAAGCATCAGTGTTTGAACACTGGTGTTGTGCTGCCTGCGGCGGCGATGACGACAATGGACACTGGTTGTTTAGAATAACTGATTTACGACAACTGGTTTTAGACAATTCGTTGGCGCAGGTCACATGCACTACTGCCATAGCTAGTTCAGCAGCTCACCGAACTGATTGCCACTGATAGACTTAAACCTAGTCTGTGCCTTCAGAAAAAGCTGTTTGTGAATATTAGACCGGTGTGGACCTAGTTCACGAAACGTCGCTGCGCCCCTTCTACCTGTTGTCCGTTTTTTGGTCACTTAGTATTCGTCAGTTTTGCCACAGTGACAGCTTTATAAACACGTCTCAAAATTTATTGGTTATTTTATACTGAGGAGCCGAGATGAAAGGCTTGCGTACATGTCAGTATCCTTCTTCCAGCTGTGTTATGTGAAAGATAAAATGTTACATCCTTATCTCCAGAATACTTCACATCTAGAAGGACCCGTATGTGGCCAACGAACAGTGGGTTAGAGATGAAGTCTCGCGATACAATGTAGATATCAGCTACTTTGACCTCGGTTAGGTTCCCGATAAAGTTCTCTACATTTCGCTGACGAAGGTGGGTGCGTACGGAAGTAACAGCAATAATTAACGTTATAGTTTCAGATTTCTTGGTGCACCAGAAACTTTGTATCATATTCAGAACAGGCATGTCGACAGCGGTGTTCTCCTGGTGTCCGTCCCCAGACCTACTGTTTGGACCTACGGTAACGGTCTGTTTACAAAATTTTCAGTCATCAAATCGTATCCAGTCAGATGACAGTAGGATGTGGAGAGTTACCGGGATACTATTCAGGAGGATTTGCGCCATATCGGTGAGTGCAGTCTGCCTATATATGTAGGCAAAAGTGTGTATCTACATGTCAGTAGGGAGACCGATGGCGAGACGCTGTTGAGATCACAGCGCGACAAAGACCGCGCAGATATGCTAATAAACACCCTGAAGACAACAGTCCATATAAAATGTATCTGTGAGTTGGTCATGGGTATCGTGGCCAGCACAACTAAGTCATTCGACAGGCGCACATTGGTAGCTTTCAAAATCTTCTATATCCTACACGTGCGGCCTCGTGTAAAGTACTGTCTCCTGTACGTCAGGGTAACTAACAAAGTCTGTAGGAAGCCTGGTAAAAGTGCGCAGCATGACTACAGGTCTGAGGTCCTGAATCTACTCCCTGAATATTATCACCGAGCCAAAGATGACCCGGTTACCTTCAACGAATAACGCGGGGCAAGAGTTAAGGCTTAATTCGTTGGACGACCTGTTGCCACACGGTGATGGACAATGAAGAGAACACTTTTAGAAAGCAGGGTGCACATAGGCTTCCTGAGACTCTCAAGTCGGCACACAGAGTTGGGACTTGCTGTTTTCTGTTGTGATGGAACAGGCTGACGACAGTATTTCGAGATAAAAATTGTATGAGTATCTGAGGAGCATGTAACGTCACTCAAATCAGGTGGATGAGGAGAGATGATTCAAACCTATTCTCCAGCTTCACTTTACGAATTGTATATTGCGAGACCTACTAAAGTGAATATGGCCTTGAATCTCCTTTATACTTGCGGTTTGCGAGTGGAAGTACGCCGGAATCAAGCGAATAGACGTATTTTCACTTAACTTGGATAGATGTACTGCTGAGATTGTCTGGATAAAAGCAACCTGAGACAATGTGAGACGCAACACAATTAGCTGCTGAACTCATCAGCGAGAGTGCTTCGAGTTGGAATAGACCATTACTAAGCGTACGCATAAGCTGTGGCAAATTTAAATTTGCGGGAACCGAAGCCAGCATTTAAGGGGCTGGATACCAAGAGAAAGGCAAAATTTCCCAAACAGTACAAAAACATGAGGTGGTTGTGTGCTGTGGAGGGTTAAAAGTGCATCCGAAGAATTAAGGGTCCCTCAGATCTGTGCAAGAATTACGTTGATCGGTATTTCGTATGGAAAAAAGGAGGGTAACCAAAAGTGACGCAACAAAAACAGCAGGTGCCAACATCATAAATCGATAAAGTACCGCAATACTATTTTCTTTCATCACGTGAAGTAGATTTGGCATAAACCTATTGATTAGTCATGAGATTTCTGATTTTTTTCACAAAAACTCTGTAGAACGGAGACTTTGTAACTCCAAACGATCTAGTTCCCTCCTTGTTTATTCCTTATTGCGTATTTTAATAATATATACATGTGTATAGTAGACCCCTAGCAACCTCCCCTACGGAGACACTACCACTCTACTAAGGCCACTTCGGTCAACACCTGTAAGATCTGACTTCGAATTTATATCTTCAGGCAGAATATCCATACGCCAGAATAGAACATGAGAAGCAGGTCCCCTGAATAAGGACTGATTTCCGCTAAGTCCTCTGTCCGACCAACCCTGAAGGAAGGGCGTTCTTCCTTAAGGGGGCCATGGTGGTAATGTGACTTTTTAAATTTCGTAGCCGCCACTCACTGGAAGCTACCTGGGGGCCAGCTAATATAGTCTGCTTTTGGGCTGGTCCTATAAGGCAAGAGACTTTCGGTTGCACCAAATAAAATAAGGCTATTCCGTTGGATAGATTCTTCCGTGGGTGTTCTCTATAGAACTGAACAAGTGGTTGGTAAGAAGTAGGTATCAAAAATAATTTTAAAAATCCTCCACCACATGCAGACAAATAACTTGCGGATGTTCGCATTATTTTTCGGCAACATATAGCAGAGCTCTCAAGAGATCGATTTCTAGGAGTCTTGGTGATACGGCTGCGCCCTCCTTGTTTCCGAATTTTTCGTTGGCCCGTGATTCTTCTAGAGGTTAAGACCTCTTCATTAGAGACCGCCTGTAAGAGGAAACTACCGTTGATCGGTCTCATCAGGTGGTGCCTCCAGAGCAGGACAAACATACTTTTGCGAGCAGTTTCTTCAAAAGGTCTCATTGTGCTAGCCAGAGATCAGACCAACTAGGCTGCTTCCAAAGCCTTCTGCTCCGTACATCTTCAGAAGCATCAGCGCTTACGTCATCCACATCTAGTGACTGAGGCAACATCACAAGGGGTTCACAAGATCGCCAAAATTCGCGAGGATTGAAGCTGGCTCGCAAATGATGACAAACTAGTTTCAGTGCTACTCATAAAGTCAGTGAAAAATCTAGGTAGAACACTCCCAGTTTTTCTCTTCTTGGGGCGCATCAGGTAGGCTCAATCCTCAAGTCTCCATCAGCATTTTTTATACTGCCTAAACACTGCGACAAACACGCATTTGCAGTTAAACTGGTGCCGACGCTTGCCGGCTGAACCCTACGTTTATATCATTCTTCAGTTGAATGTGCTGCACAATGGCACCTCATATTTCAACTGCAACGATATTCACCTTGCTACAGTAATCTGGGAACCCAAAAAGCGGGCTGTCCAGAGTTTTCATCGACTTTGCTAATGGTGTTTATGTACATGTATGTATGTATTTAAAGCGTGTATTTACTGACCGGGAGGTCCGTGGTTCGAAACCAACCTCTCGGCCGCCCCTGTCTAGGCTTGGGCAAACTGGCAGTATCTAAGCCCTCATGCTTCCATCGGGTGGCATTGCAGCTAGACACCGAAAGGGTGTTACAGCTGAAAGACGACATGGGCAACCCGATTATCGTCCCAACTGAAACACATAGCTCTCTTTGTGTAAAATATTAAGCGGAGAGATTCAGCCGAATTTCAGTTGAGTCTCTCTCCAGGACTAGCTTAAACTGCAACTAGGTATTTGTCGCAACATACACCATCTGGCTTGTTCGATTAGATGGACTGTACAGTGCATACACCAAATGGCAAAGCATTGTAATCTAATACAATTCAATATTATTTATGTCACATTCGTGGCAGACCATTGGTCACCAATGTCTTAGCAGACCAATCAGCGATTGAAAACAGGCGGACAAATTGTTCACCAGTTTTTGAACATCTTATTAGCCGGAATGGAATTCGGATAAACAAACAGAAGACCAAGAAAAACATCGAAAAATTCCACCGGGTTACCACAGAAACGAAAATCGATAAAATTTAAAAGGAGAAAAAGAATGATCCCGCAAGGTCGATTAAATAAATATGGAAATAACTTCGACACATTAGGGGCAGTCAAACTAGATATATCTGTCTTCGCCTGGCAATAAACTGTAGATTCATTCTAGCAGCGTAACCATTCAAATGCAGGTATGACCGCGTGGAAGCCGTGCAGAACACTCGTGCGATGCTATGAACGTTTCTGATCTCCTGGTTCGAAGTGCGTTGCGAAGAACTCGTGGTTTGGGTGTCTGTCACTGACCACATTTTAAGCCTTCTTCCGTTTTAACAAGTGCATATCAGCGCAATAATAAAACGCATAATTTCACATTTAAATCTTGAGTTTTGCCTAATGTTGTAAATTTTGAATGACCGCTCAACGACTAAAACAACCGTGCTGCATCAGAAAATTACAAGAAAAATCACTTTATGCTAGAGCTGTATTTTGCTAAACATTACTGGATAGTACAATTCCACGCTTTGAGTGTGTTGCCAACGGCTGTAAATTTCATTTAAAAGTACTTTTTAACAGTGTTGAAAACTGTGACTGACAATCTAGTATACGCCTACTTTCAAACTCAGAGGGTTGGGATCAAGGTGCAGAAGGACGTATTCTTTCTTTACCTCTCTACTCGAAAGTGATACTGACCAAGTATGTGACCAATGCATCGGCCATCTCAGCTAACAACCGTGCTATGTGCGCTTTACTCTCATCCTTCCCTGATTGCTACCTGCTTGGAGCAGAGACACTTGCCCCGGGTGAGCACCGACGTGGAGGCCATTTGCAAGCCACCTTCTTCGCCTATTTGGAAATCGCCTGACAGAATCGTCTACAAAGATAAGATCGGTGTGAATGCCTAAGGAAACAACCAGTTGGCGATGACTGGAAGCATATGTTATGCGAATTCGACCAATTAGTGAATTAAAAGGGCCAAATGGATACCGTGTGCTTTAGTTACGCCTTCTTACCGATTACCAGCTGCCAGTCCAGAACACTCAGATCTTCAACTGTATCTCTGACCAGACCAAATCGAAATCTGATCATAGACAATTCCATGGCGAAACAGGGTCAATTGCCAGTTTCAACATTGTGGTGTTTTTCGTACATAATTGACTTTGTCTGGGACGGTGAGAACTTCAAGAACGGACAAGGATACGCTACTGAACTAGCTTTTTAACATTAAGATAACTGACTGTCAACCTCCAAAACTACAAAACTACAGCACTTATTGCAGGGAGCCAGTCGAACCTGACAAGTTCAAATAAATGACATCACTAGAGACAGTATTCTAAATACCCATCAACTTCATGTTTACCTATCAGCATAAGCTGCCAACGCTACGCAGAAGGTACTAAGTTGTTGAAAAGTTTTAATTAACTTAAAAAATAGTGTGATGTCAAGGACACTACTTCGGAAAATTGGGTATTGTTCGATCTAAAATTTTAGGCAGTCTTTGTGCTGCAGACTCAGCTTGAGAATTTCATAAGCGAGAGGCCCAGTTGAGTATTTTGTTAAAGCTATCTCACCTTGCATACAGATGCTCAACTTATAAAGCCCTAACTCTGTTAGCAGCCTCTTCAAAGCCATGGTAGGAACCCTTTGGTGCAAATATCCACATAAAAGAAAGCTAGTCGGTTTCGCTTCCCATGGATCCCGCTAGCCAGGTCTCTTTCTATCCTTAGTGGTCCATCTATCTGAAAAGTTAGTGCTGTCATTCAAGAGCAGGGACGATTGACGCTGTGCGGTACTAGACGGCTGAATAAACTAGGTGCACATGTGTGCAGCTAAGGTGAACAGTGCCCATCCGCATGTGGTTCAGTAGTGTTTCCACTCAAAGAAATTGCAATCACCATCATCTTCTAAACTGTTCCTAAAGGATGGTGAAGAATGCTTTGCAAACCAGTGAACTCTGCGTGAGCATTTGGCCTATTCTTTGGTGAAAAACTCCAAGATTATTAATAGTTTACGAGGCGTACAATACATATTTTTTCCCGACATATGGAGTCAACGTCGGCCGTCTTTGTATTACGGTCAGTTGGCATAATAGCATGCCCAAATTTGTAATGCATATTTTAAATTGGTTCAGCTATGTCTCCTGATCCGACCGTGAAGCGACGATCTAGCCGGATGCGTCGTAACAAACAGTTTAAAACTCACTAAGTGTTTTCGCGGTGCAGGGGACTCCAGTTCAAAATTTTAAAAAACTAGGCCGTTTATTTTTAGCAGTAATAACAATAACCCCATCCGAGTCCTATCCAGAGACGGCAGGAACACCGCGCAACCTCCCTTCACCATCCTCGCCCTGATCGACATTTGCCGTAATTCTGGTGTCATAATTACGCATGAAAAAATTTCAGAGCCTTGTTACGGTTCCATTCAGGAGGATATTCACTCAGATCAGGAAAATGTTTGTCCCTATTACATAGCTAATCCTGTACCTCACATAAGTGGCAATCGAAAGATAGTGACACGGGTGAAAAACGGTCCAAAGGATAGTAGCAACCAGTATCTTTCCTGTGGTTTTGGAACATTTGGAATGTATCCGAACAAGCCAGGTAGCTCTTGCATTCATATGGGGGATTCCGGGCTGAATATTGCTTTAGAGTGCGACACCATGGGTAGATTTAAGGGTACACGGAACTTCAGAGACCAGAATCAAGTTGTTATAAAGTAGTTAACATGCACTATTAGGTTTACAGTGTGTGTTGTCTCCCGTGTGATTCGGACTACTAATACTCCTTACTATATAGGTAGATCATCTTCGTGACAGCTTGAATGTGGCTTGCTTGTTTCTTGACATACTGAGATTGCATATTTAGTGCGCGGCTGAAAGCTGAGTGGAAGTTCCTGGCTTCACTCCCCCGAAAGCTCGACGAAAAAGCCCATAGAGTAAACGTTTCTGCGTACAGGACGAAACAGCTGAGATTGTCTTGTGAGTAGATATTTCAAAAAGATTCAAGTGAGCAGGTTACTTTTTTGTTATCTACATCTATCAAAGTAAATTCTTAAGGTTGAGAAATTTCCCACACACCGTCGTGACCCATGTTCGTATACATTCACTAGCGTGGGTTTATTTCGCACATTGTGAGGGCAAAAGTATTCACTTTGTAACAAATCCCACACCTAAGGAACATAAGTTGCCCCCACCCCGGAAAAACTAACTTCCGAATTCGCCCCTTAATGTTGGCATGTACGACAGTGTACGGAAAGAGAAAAATTGTTTCGCTGTCGAATGGTTCTCAAAAACTAAAGATTCAACAGTCCAACGAGACATCTCGAAACTTTTCCTAATGTAGTTTACCAAGTGAAACTATTGAAACTATTTATTTTGCTACGGAAATGTAGCAATACGAATTGTCATAAACTCATCGGTTCCAAGGAACTCACACGTGCAGGACGAATGGAATACAGCGCCAGTCCGGCAATTATGCATGCAAAGGCAACAAAGTAAAGGTAATGGAACGTAAGTTGGAACACGAATATCCCCACGATGAGACCATAAACGTCAGCCGTGAGAAGAGACAGGTTGATGGTAACCGCACTAACCCAGGTGATCGTGAAAGCCATGAGCGAATCCAGAGTGAACGCTGCACAGACGTAACCAGCCAAGCAAATGCCAGCCTTGGCCGGTACCAGATTTCCAGATAACGTATGCATGGTAAGAAGCTCAGTGAGTTTTTCGTGTTCCATGGTTGCACAGTAGAACCCACACAAGACGGAAGTCACCATGCTAACATTTGCCAGCGAGTTGACTGCTCCGTACTTGAGAATCGCATACTCCTGAAGTACACTGTAGACTCCGTAAAGGATTCCTCCAATGAGAGCCAGAATGTCTCCGATCACGACATTCGTTTTTGCGTCATTTATGATGGACTCATTTGTGTTGGGGCCAAATGCCTTGTTTGCCGCTAAGAAATCCGCTCCAATCATCAAACCTGCACCCGCAATACAGACACCAGCTCCAACGTAATGCGTCCACAGGTACTGATGGCGCAGGATGAGGAAACTGAGGAGCATTGCGGTAGGTATTCCCAAACAATCAAGGAGTTGTATGCTTGTCATATTTGTGTAAGCATAGGCGGTCATGGTTGCCCATATGGAGTGAACAAATATGACCCCAATAGAAACATACACCACCCACCTGTTTAGACGGCTGTCATTCGGCTGACTTGATTCTCTTCTCAAATGAGCATATTCGACGAGCACTGAACGGTTTTTGTTATGCCGGAATTGTACTGATAGTCGAATGAAATTGTAAACCAGAAGCAGCAAGAGATAATATGGTAGGTTTTGTGCAAAGGGTAGGCTGAAATTCCAGTGTGATAGAAGTGCCGTGCATGTGCCCGATGCAGCCAGTAAGAGAGCCAACATCTGACCCACTAGCAAAGACCAGGCGACTCGCTTGCAGGTTTGTCGCCGTCGCTCGGTATTCGTATGGCACAAACCAGATGCCTTTCGGTCCCCCATTTGAACTAGAGAAACACTTAGTGAATCCCGTTGGCTCATGTTTTGCTTGAACTAGGTTGATCCGATTAACTTACGTAGCCCATCTTCTTCTACTCGAAACAACAGAAACCTGTCAAAAAATACAGCAACCTAGGTCTTTCTACGATCATGCACAGGCTTGTGACGTTTAGATTCGCAATTGGTCGTGTCACGCACGCGATACCTATCTGAAAGCTGATTGGCCAATAAATCGATTCGACCTAGCACAGCAATTGCGCGCATCCATCAGCCGACTAGCGGCATGTGCGACTCATAATTGGTTGCATGATGCAGGATGACTAGGTTAGTAAGGTGGATGTGAAAAACCAGTCTTGTTTGTGCGCACGACTCACCTCACAAGAGTTTCCAATTAATAGGTGTAGACAACCTTTTGTAAAGTTACATTTGCAACGTTGATGGAGAATGGAGCAAACCTGCTCCATGACCCATTATTGTAGAGACGCTGACACTGTCCCGAAGGAATGATGAGACGGCTGAGAATAAAAACTGGATGGTTCAGATTGACACAGGTCCAACACTTCCAAAATACAGTTACATTTACAAGTATGGTTACTGTTCGATAATCCTCGTTTGTCTATTACATCAACGCAAGACCACATGACAGTTCGAGGTCTGTTCAATTGCTTGGGAAGAAACTTCTGGTTATCTCTCAATTTCATGATAACCAAACAGGCGGAAATCTCCGGACACGCACTTAATGAGGTTGCGACCACAGCCACTAGTTTTCTCCCTCTTGTTATTCGGTTGATCAGTAACCCGGGCAATCTTAACGAATTAATGACAGTCACCTGTCTGTCTCACTGAAATCATCTTGTCTATTGGTTTCACGAACATACTGTCGCCAAAACGCTTGGAAGATTTTCGAGTTTTGCTAAAAAATCGCTATCCCATATCCATCTTACCGTTGCATTAGATGGATGGGTGTTTACCAGCAGTAATTTGCAGGTATCATCCTAAAAGAAACAACTGCAGTGAAAAGTAGTGCATGTCTGGAGGATAGACCCTAATCCGGGAAATCGAGTATGATCGTGTCACGCACTTGAAAAGTGCACAAATTTTTATAGGGTCCAGAGGAGACTTCTTGCTTTAACACCAGCGTTCACATTTATAAGTTCTCGTGATGTGCACGATACAGGCCACATCGTGTTTCTCCAAAGCCTGCTTACTAAACAGTTAGCATGCTGAAAAGCATGCATCATTGTACTTTGTAGCCAGATGTTGGGGGTTGCTCGGTATCTTAGATTCGTTGTCGATTGATAGGTAACCATTTCTCAGTACAGGAGATTCTTTCACCCGAAATCGATCGCAGCTACTGATAGGAACCCATCAGATCCTAGGGATTTATTCATGACATTACCGACCGTCAAAGTTACTTGTCATCCATATATCCGTTTTCACTGTTTCTATAGTGATCCCACGAGCGAAAGCGACAAAAGGAACATACCAGAAGCCCTTTCATTTGCGGCTAACTGAGTCATGGCTTCCCAATGGAGGAATTCTTTTGGAGAGAATTCTGTAGTTAAAGTTAGATGTTTGCATCACCACAGTGCGCCAAATGAATTTCAACCGTTTCTAGGACAACAAAGCCTTCAGTATCACATGCCGCATTGTCCAAGAAGTGTTCTTACACACAACCCTTACTTGTATTATCGCTTACTCGCTGAATGACTTGAATAATATTAGGTCATTAAAACTGTCGATTAAAATCGATAAATAACGAACGAACACCCGACGATAACTGACCGTTACTGAAAACACAATACCTGCATCTAGGGGCGGAATAAAGATGATTTTGATCAGACAAACACTAGCATCATGTGAGAGGAGGACTCCCAACCTCAATAACTAGCCCTGTATTACTATCTTGGAGCGTATGAATGTTTTTAAACTTGCCTAGGTAAGATCACAACAGTTTAGAATCTGCACATGATCAATTATGGAACTTTGTGACTCATCGTTTGTGATTGCTATCATGCCCATAGGCTATCCAGATCCTCTGTGTTCTACTACCGTGGGGAGAAAAGCTATTTATGTTTAGTGAAATACACTTATTTGCAAACAAATTTGGTTTTGCGAAAGACTCACCTGGAACCCAGCTGAATCTCTCCTTTGTGATGTTTCCAGGCAACTGAATATGCTGTTTACTTGGCGGGGCATAACACTCATATGAATTTATTTCGCCTGTTCACGTTTAGTTTAGCTTGAATGTGCGCAGACACATAATACCGCTCAAACGATATTGTAAGTCATTTCGTTTATAACATTTAAAGAATTTGTGAGTTTGACCTCTGAGGCAGCAGCTTTTTACACACGGCACACACAAACGAGGCATCTACTAGGCATCTACTGCACTGCGGCCCTCTGCCCAACAGTGGAGAATGGCAGGCAGGTGAAGGAGCACTTTTCATGCAGTTTACTGATCTCACGTAAGTTCTGTAGGCCTAAGACAAAACAGGTGCAGCAGTCGCAATACAGCTGGGTTAGATTAGGAAGCGCCATATTCACAATGTGAGATGTCTTACGCAGACACATTTCGACCTCAGCTCAGCCGTTCAGCCGGTAACATCTCACATTGTCAGAAATGCCTTGTTCGCAAAAGTTCAAAAGGTCATGCCACGTGGATGAGGGAGCTTAGAAAACAAAGAGCAGTCGTTATCTCACTCTAGTGGCAGATGTTTTAGAATGGAACGGACATCACTGTGGAAGAGTAATAAACACGCAGAGGTGCGTGCAAAAAGCTAGGGTATAACAAAAAAGGATGTAAATGGGCTAATCAGTAGGTAACAAGATGAAGAATACAGACCAATTAAACTCAGGTAGGAACATAGCGTTGTAATGTCCAGCTATCAAGCTACAGTAGCATCATTAACTATCTGTTTCGTCTGAATGAAAGAGACATGAAAGGTTGACAGCAACAGCTTCATCAATATCATGACTATGACCATACTTGAATGTAAAAACAATTTTACAAGCTGTTGATGGGCTTACGCGGTGTTTACTGTCAATCAGATGCTTCTATGTTGACTTTCAGAGGCTATCAGTGCCTGAGTTCTGATGCCGAGCAGGGATATAATCGGCCTGCCAAGAAAGTATTGAAAATATCCATTTCCATACTACATCTTGTTGAGTTCCCGAAAAGGAACTTTGATTTACACGTAGGTTTGAGAGTCCCGAATTTCAAAAGAAGAATTGGGTTGGGCACAACCACCAACCCACCGCTACGCACCACTACGCTCCCCAACAACGCACTGGTGATGTCACCTCGATTGGTGATGAAACGTTTGCAATCAAATTGCCCAGCTCAGCGAACAAGCCAACGACCAGAATTGGGTTTGAAGAGTCTATAGTGCAATTCATATGCAAGTAAGTAGAACTATGCAGTAAACTTCAATTGTCCACCCTCGTGACTTCAACAAATGCGCAATGCTGTCACTGAGCAGCAAAGCGTGAAGGTCCCATAACGGTGAGCAGAAAGTTGGCTCGGTAGTGTGGGCTGAGTTCGTCCCTTCCGCGATCAGTCTCCTGATTCAGATCACACGGACATCGCGACGGATCGAGTCAGGGCAGAACCAGTAGAAGGAGCACGAACGCGTGTGGGTAAGTAGGTCGGTGACACACATATGTTATCATGCCAGTGTCGGACGCGGCGGCCTATGTGGCAAGATGAATGGCGAGTACGGATGCCGTGAAGGAGCAAAGCAGTAAACGCACAGGTGGGGTAGATAAAGAAGGGGAAATTATAATGCCATGAAGTTAGATGCACTACACACTCTCCAATTTCGCATCACCCCAATGATATCTGATTATGATCTAATCATCACTAGCGTCACAAGAAGTGATTCTACTTAAGACAATGATCATTCTGTCTTCCAAGCTCCTCAAACCACGTGATGAGACCTTCTGAACTTTTGTAGACAATACATTCCTGATATAATCTATGTGATATCACGGGCTTAAAAACTGGACCAAGGTCAAAGGGTGCTTGCGCAAGACATTTCATACTGGAGATATGGCATCTTTCAATTCGAGGCATTAATTCCTTTAACCCGATTATTCGGCCCGTGGAATCCGAGAAGACGCCGGACAATATGTTAGAAACCTCCGGATAATAAAATTACTGTCGCACCGTTGTACGAAATATTTGTTTTAATCTTGTGCACTAGCTCCTAATAAGGGGGTTTTAAACCTGTGAAAGGCTCAGAATCGATCTGCCCACATTCAGTGACTGACAGTCACATTCGGAGGATTAGAACCCAGATGAACGTGGAGTTTCTCCAGGCTATCGTACATTCAAAAACAGTGCCATCACTTCTCCCTCATTCGTGGTTTAATTCCTGCACAGCAAAGCGCAATCCGCAAAACAGCAGGAGAGATGTAAATCGCATAACGGAATCGCATTCACTGATTCCTCCAGAACTGCTTCCACATCCTAGTCTTTGATCAGCACAACCGCCAGTCAATCGGAGAGCATCACATTTCAAAAGTAAGCTTTTGTATTGTCCATATTCCCTAAGACCAATGCAGCAAACAGCCCTGCACTTTCAAGTATTCTAACAAAGAACTCAAAACAGCCGTTTTTTACTTACCACGTTCCATACTGAACTGATGTATCAAATCGTCTGGCGCTGAGTCACAACAATTTTGAAGTTCCGAAATGATCTGTAACCGAAGTCTCGCAACGAATTTGTATGGAAATCCCATATAAAACACGCGCTTGTCTCTGTTATTCACTACATCTTCGGTACATAAAGAAGTTTATGGAGACCAGAGCTCACGTATGGTGATGAAAATAGGATAAATCCACGGCGGTGGCTTCTTATGATTCGGGCAGAAAGACATACCCTCGATTACCACACATGGTCACAAATTTCGCTCATATTGTAAAGCCCATTTGAAATGGAAATTGGAAAGTCATAACCGAAATGTTAAATTCTTCGCGATTTACTGGTGTTCGCTCGCCATGCATTAAAACAAGCATGTCGCAGTGGGCTATATTTAAGTTAAAAAAATCAACCAATAATGGGACTGCTTTCCACAGCAGTCCCATTATTTACATAACTATCATCAATGACTGATAAAAGCCCAACCCATCGTTCATTCTGTCGCCATAGTACATCCAACTGGCCCTAGTGTCTCAGACGATCTGTCCCGAAAGCCCAGGATTCGCATTCATGAATTGATCGCGCACCTCAGTATGTGGTAACAGTGCTATTGGCAGCGTCTCATTCTCCATAAAATAAACAAAGCCAGACACTAAACAATCGATCGATTCAAGCAATGAGATTTTCGCCGGACAACTACCACAAGCTTCATCATTTGCAAACGCTAGACAACGTCAAAAACCTGCAGAAAAAAGACTTAAGCTGCCATCTTGTGCCGTGTACTTTGTAAGCATACCACTTGCACATAAAGAAAATTGGATAAATTCAGCCAAGATGCAACCTACCAATTCTCCTCTGTCCCTCCACATTCTCAGTGTCCTGCAGCTCCATCTGCTTCCCCAAGAGCTTTGTAACAGCTGGACAACCGTTGCCAGAGATATCTACAATCTTTTTACCACAGCTCTATTTTTTCATCCCTCTAATTCATCCCTATCCGATCTAGACAACCTTTAGGCATGAATCCTTCAATCCTATTATTTTTTAAACGATTTAAAACACTACTTATTGAGTTTTCTAGCGGTCTTTTGTTGGACATTTAAGAAACTTATGTAATTCATTGTCTGGTACTTTTGTGAAAAATGGAAACCCGCATACAATGCTGGTTATGAGTAAACACGAAAACTCAGTTTCAGTCATCATACATGTTGATAAAATATCGCCAGTAGTATGAACTTCTCTCAACTAAAACAAGAAATATTTCTTACTAAAATCAATATGACTTGCCTAAATAAACTGGTCGGAATTCTTATTGACCCAATACTACTAACATAAGGATGCTTAAAACATCTTGGCGGACCACAGTCGGCTTGACCCTTCTTGTGGCTTGTCGGGTGGGCGTAGTTCGTGGGTTTTCCTCAACCTGATTTCCCGACCGGGCATCAAATTGTACGTAAGCACACTTTTTTGCGAATGGGTTTAGCGTTAACAGGAGACTCAACTGAGCATCAGCTGGATCTCTCGTTGATTGGAATCTTTGTTCACCTAATGAGTCAATGAAATCAGCACACACAATACATCAACATTTCAGCTTCAAGTTCAAAACCACCACCAACACCGATGGTGCAAGCCTCACACTTTATCCACTGACTGGTTCTCAATAGGAGAACCGATCCATAGGAATGAGTTCCAAAGATTTTCCATCCGACTGTGGAACCAACAGGATACTCACATGGGATTATAGAATACAGTGTACAAAACATGCTTGTAAAATCACACTGGTCTGACTGTTATATCTCATTGTGTTTGAATGTTAACCTAAGGTGAAAAATGAGTGTTTATCGGGTGAACAGCCTAGGCGGAGTAAAACAGGTGGACGGGCGTTCACCGGCCCTAGTGATGGTTTGTGCGTCGTAAATAGTGAGAACAGATCTTTTGACCAGTGTATATATATCATATTGATCCGTATACAATATCAATGAGTGCAGTCCAAGTCTGCAAACAGCTTGTACTCGTACTGGACAAAGCGCACATTGTGAAAAAGAATTGTTATTCTGAGTCAACTTCCTCCAGTGGCGTGAGTGCGAGGGAGTTTTCATCAGCGTCATTTTGGTCAGCGACGATAAAGCGGATCAATAGCGCACCAGTTCCTTTCCCACCGAGTCTCAATACAATTATGAATTAACCAATGAACAAACTAGCTTCCAGGATGACGATCGGGACGATCAAATGTATTCTACTCGTAAGACCTACAAGCATGCAGTTAGGATTATAGAGAATGGCGGTTATACGCGCAGTGCTGAACGCGGAGCTTGGTAAATCAGTTTCACATCACTATTCAACATAGCTAACGACGAACCGTTCCGTTCCACTGCACATCAACTCTCGATTGGTGTTGAAACTGCTGCGAAGAAATTGCCGAGCTCAGAGAATAACTCATCCATCGACTGACCAAACTGGTCTATCAACATTATCTTGTATAACAAATCGTATCATACGTCACCAGTGACTAGAAATTTCGACGTGAATGCTTGAAATTCGATGGACTAGAAAAACCATGATAAATGGGTGGTTGGAGGTCTAAGATGATCGATAGACTAGTAGTGACTACATGCGCGACGGTACTCTTTGCTGTTTTCATGAGGTGGTATTTTCATGCACTTCCAAACCATCAACAGGTAAAGATTAACTGCTATGGATTAATTCCACATCCAAAGATATTGTAAGCTGGTTCACCCGGATAGTGACGCCAAAGCATGAAAAGCATCGTCTGTCTTTCTGATCAAATTGTCACTATTAATTTGACGGCTTTAAGAAGTTGAAACCTAGCCAGTCTATGAGTAGCTGGTTAGGCGTGATTTTCTGGTATGCAAACATATAGCACAGTTACTAATTGAAAATTAGCACAAGTTTTCACCTCAAACTGTTATTTCAGACTAAACAGTCTCAAAAACTCCACTCAATATGAGAGGATCTGAAAAACGCGATCCCGCTTTTCACGGCCAATTAGGTGTGAAAATCCGCTGCACGTGAGAGGAAATTGGAATTGGGGGATGGCTACGAAAATCTACCCCAGTGCAACAGAGTTTGTCTCGACATCATTCCTGTAGAGTACAACCTAGTGTCAGTGGAACTTTACGCACACACATACACAGTCATTCGGCGTCACCTCCGCTTCAAGTTTTGCCGACCCAAACAATACGAAGACTACTCATAAGTAGTAAGTAGAGACTCTACTCAGTATTTTCACTTTAGATCTGTTCTGAAAATGTAATCCATAGGCAACACAAATAGGGACACGTTGATTTTACTCATTTTGAAAGCCGCATTAGTCTGCGTGATACCTTCGATACTGTTCTCGACTAGTTGCAGGATAGTTGGGGGTGCATTCTGTTTGGCATTAGTTGTGTAATTTAGACCTCCAATTTGCTTCGGTTCTTCAACTAATTTCCCATCAATCTGATGGGAGCAGTTACTTTGGTACAAATGGAACCAGGTCACGGTTTATCACTCCTTCTGCTTTGAGTCGGCAGAATAATTCAAGGACTGAGCCGCTGGGTTTTTGTTGTTAAAACCCAGGTTGTTCGGAAAAACAGAATACCAATGTCTGGTGGGGCTGATACCGAGACTGTAACCATTAAAATCATTTGCAAAAGATTAGTCCTTGGTTATAATAGGAAGTTCCAGAAGATCTTACGGTTATGTAGGCTGTTGGGTGCACGTATGTCACTTCTTACCACTTCTGCATCTCGAGAGCGACAACGTATCAACGCATCTACCGTTCCCAGTCAGTTAGTCCCATCTTGGTCAACAGATACATGCCTCGAAATGTAGAGGAAACGAAGCATAACTTCAACCTATAGCTACCTCAGGAACAGTTAAGCAATTAGCTCAGCAGTATGCAACCGAATGAATGGCAGATAGAACAAATAAGGCTAGCTTAGTTAAGCCCACCTTTACAACAAACGGCCTTGGCACCAACTACACTGGACAGCATAGCGAACGGCAGAAAGATAAGATAGAAGAAGAGAAAAACCTAACAAAGGGAACATCAGTCGAACGAACAAACTGGTACGGTCTTGCAGGACCAAATTCAATCGCACGGAAAGTTAGACAAGCAATATCGTGCAGTACAAATCAGCCTTATTTCAAGATGTGAATGTTTTCCACCTAACCGTTTGCTCGTTCATTGGGCTTATCTTCCTCAACATGTGACTGTTCGTTATTGTATCGTCAGGCCTACTCTGCTCACATTAGTAGCGAGAATTTGGACAGTGGGTTGTTGCAATTCTTCCAGGCCTCCTGAACAAAGAATATTTCGGGCATGTGGGCGCGGTTGAGCCTGAATTCAAATTGGTGGAAATGCTTTGAGAACAAGAGTAGGCACCATGGATATCCTGCTGGAACGGTCTAGAATTTGTGGCTACAGAACGGGCCCTGCCAATTGGGATATGGTCGACATACTTTGTTACAGTGCTGAAGTCGTCAAGATGCATGGAGTCTGCTTAAAGTATAAAAAGCGGTGACAGAAGGGCTCCCGGAAGCTTACCGCACTCACTTGCAATTGTGAGTGGTCACTTTCAACAGCCTGTTTGTAGTGACTACGTCTAGTAAAATAATCCCGCAAAAGTGACAGAATACGCCTACGCATGCTTGTCTCTTGAAGATTTTGGAGTGAAGCTTGAGCAAGTGAATCAGAAGCATTACTAAAGTTTATGGAAACATTTGTGCCTACTTATGTGGACCATCCAGGGCTCTCAAAACCGGACACGTTGAGCAAACAACAGCGTCCGTGTTTGATCACTTTAGGTTTATGGGCAAACTGACAAATCCACAAAGACACCCAGTGAGGATCATATGGGAGTAATCATTAGCCTCACTATCAAATTTAGCAAGACCGAAGTGCATGAACTGAAGCAGTATTTTGTGGAACCCCAAGGTGATGACTTTGGAATGCGCAGTTTTCCGGAGTCCCCCTATCTCTTGACAATATTTGACACTTTAAGGAAACGGTTGAGGAAATGGCAGATAGGGACAGACAGTTCGGTGATACGGTGCTGTAAAACCAAGGTCCTTTGATCATTTTTGCCACGTTGTGCATGTCGCCGATAGACACATTAGTACCTTGTGTGTTCACGCACCTTAGTGGAATAAATGTCTAAACCGCAAAGTTTACTCATTTTTGGCAACAAAGGGGTGATTTAGCTGATCGATATCGTTGAAGGAAGTCTTGTTTCTACCCTAAGAAAGTGTCTGTCGGCTTCTGGATTTTTTCCGTTCGGCCTCACATAAGGTTGACTGAAACTCAAGGACTGCGCCTACCTGATGAGCCACAAGTAGGGCGAAAGCAGTGGTGGGCTATCGAAGGGTTTTCAGCAAACTTGTGAGTAGTATCCTTTTTGGGTATAATTATATTTCAGTCTAGAAACGTCGGCCTTAGCTAGGATTGAATAATGTCTTTCCAATGCCTTCTCTCCCTACTTGTATGCTGTTCCCTAGAAGTGATAGAATTCATTGAAATCAAGTAGAGTGAAACTATCTGGACTGATAAATATGATCTCCATAGAACAGCACAAATTGAAGCCGAATTCTAGGTAGCCTGAGAACACATTCCAATATATGAATCTGTCATAGTCATCATCAACAAAAATCTTAATCTATGTAGTCTCGAGTATCAACCGGGGTCTTCTGTTTGTCCCGTTTCTTGGTGTACTTCACGAGTAGGTAGTTGTTCTTTGAATATATCTTTGAAAGAATTATAATCATACAATGATCAGACGTCGACAAGAGTGTTTAGGTCGGCTGTTGTACACATGCAGTCGCGGTTGGCCTCATCTAGAGTTGGGAATTCCATAAAGTTCAATAAACCAGGCTGCCTCAGGAAGAATTTGTCGGATTGATTGAAGTCACCACAAACTGACGAGAAGCATAAGTGCACGCAGAAGACCAGCATTCCGAGGACATATCAGCAAGCTTCTCAATATCTGAGTGTGAACAGTTCGTGGAGACATACGCAAGCACTATGAGAACAGACCTGTATTGGATGAGGAAATTCGGTCTGCATGCCATGGTGAGACAGTTTATGTGCAAAAGGTAGTGTGTGTGAAGTTGATTTTCCGGTTGAATTTCCAGCGGAGATTTTCTAATAAAAAAAAGCCAAACGACCACACTGGCTTTTGGGATAATGATCGCATCAATCGTACATGTTATCATTTGGGCTCATGCTAATTCTAAGGTACACAAGCATATAACTTTGAGAGAACCTCCTGTTTGTAAGCGTGATGGTCACTCACGGGTGGGGGAAAGTTGTGCTCAAAACTGTGTCACAGTGGATCTCCAGATTGTCAGCTTGTACACAGTATGGTGTCATCATTGACTGTGAAATTTGACGTCTCTGCTTGGCAATCGATCGTACAGGAAAAGCCATCAAAAATATCACTTTGAAAGCATAAAATAGGTAATAACAGTTGGTGGTATCCACCCCAACGACGTGGCTTGTAGTCTGGTAGTTTAGGAGATGGTGTATCGATCCACGCTCATTTTAATAACAGCTGATGATTAACGATCACAGGTCTCTGCTACGGCTACAGTGAGCATAATATGCAGCATGGTAAACTGCATCAGCTGACTAATGATACCATCAGTAAGTAGCGAGAATATACTCAAATTGACTGCAAATTCTCTTCTACCTCTCTAGACAAACATAGTTAGCCTAATTATAGCCATACGTCATCTGAATTTTTCTTGGTTACGTGTAAACTGCCGCATCCGTTGGTTGTACTGACCTCCATACTATACGCGTTCATTTAGATAAATAAACAACTGGATCAGTTACCATTGGAAAAATTGCGTCAGGTTCAACGGTATCCGTAGACTGGTGTGACTACCGACGAGGAGATTGGATGCGCTTGAAATTGTCTCGCAAACTGCATGTGGGTTCATCATGAGAACATATTTCGTAGAAGAGCATTAACAGCTCAATGCCAGCCTGGACATCGCTCAGAAGGTTTGCATGGCACTCAGTTAGTTTTTGGATGCTATTTCCGAAGGATCGACGCTTCACTGTGTAAAGATGTAGAGTAACTTGTAGTTTCTATTCACTACTTGCTTGAGGATCGTCAGCAGTGCGCATCTCACGAAACTCCAGGAAGCCCTGAACCAGTGACCTCCCGGCTAGTAGTTTGAACACTTAACCGTTCGGCCACGAGCGGCTAATCAACGGTTTCACTAATTAGGCAGGATATAGCACCGTTCATCCTTCAATCACGTAAACCAAATCATGTGGTCACTTATTGACTGGCTGCTCAAGTGATAACTTCCCAGAGGGAAGTTTCATTCATCTTGTGAAATTATTCTTCATCTGAGCCACTCATAGGTTGATGGTAATTTGTGGAGCTTTGGTTGTTCCACTATGATAGCCGGCGGTATGACTTAGAGTTCTCAGCAGATTTATTAGCTGAGTAGGACGTGGACACATAAGGGTTTAATGAACGCGGAGGCATATCCTCTAGTCATCTCTATAGTAGGGCGAGTGCCGGATTGATGGCGCTCACAAGTGGTCATGAAATGACTATTATTCCCTATAGGCAGCTGATGTTATTTCGAATTCCACAGGCGATTGTACTACCGGTCGGTCAGTCCAGACTGTCCACCGCTGCCGTGCAACGTTTTCCACGTCATGCGCGTCTGCAGTCAACCCGCATATCATGCTCTGAAGGAGGACCTACAGGCAATCCTTTTCTCTAATTGCTATGGAGCTTCGACCGGAGTCATTGTGAATCGTATCCATACACATCACACAGGTTCCGATTTTTCTCGCTTATTAACGGGCAATCAAAATTGGTGAAATTGAAAAGGATGACTTGAATACGTCTCACACTCATTATTAATTTTACTATTCTTATTACTTTGCTGGCGCAGGTGACCTGCACCCCTGTTTGCTCGTCAGACAGTTATTTTTGCAGAGTATTGTGTTGTCGTAGTGCACCGGCAGAGAAAAACCAGTGTCCTCCTAGTGCGAATAGGTAACCCATCGATGCATGTACTAACCTGAAGAATCGACTTAGCTAAGCGAGCCCGCTACGGCTGTTTGCCTGCTGACTATGGATTCAATCGGCCTCAAATGAGTAGTAAATTTCCATTCAGTTTGAGTACTTAAAATCCCAGTTATGCTCGCCTACCCTTTAGTTCGTCTTCCATGTGTGGATTGTGTGGGATCATCCCTCAAACCAGGCTTGCAGAGCTACTTCATCACTTGGCTCCTACAGCACATACGTTTGGGGACGTGCTTGCCTTTCGGAACTCCGCTTGGTTGGGTAGAGGAGATTGATGTTGCTTTGGTTTTCGTCGGCGCAAGATCAGTGTGAATTGACGCTACACAATGGCTGGCTATGTTGCGCTTTCTCCAAACTACCCAATCAGTGACAGTATTCTATGAAGGAGAAGATACTCTCCACTTTATTCGGATGCCGTTGCATCTTTTAGGCGCCACTAGTCCGGTGATACGGCTTATATTGGTGCAAGAGATTGTCGGGTTAGACGCAGAAGGAATTTAAGATCATCAATCCTTTGGAGTTCCGGTCCCAATTCGGCCCGGATAGTGTTAAAAAGATTGAGCGGTATGTGGTGTATAATATGGAATTTTTGAAGTCAAAACACAGCATAGTGGAATAAGTTGTTGTAATCCGACACTTCGGTTGCCGTGGGTGACCTTTTCAAGGATTTATACAATCAATTGCAATTGATTGAATCGGATTACAACAACTTATTCCACTACGCTGTGTTTTGACTTTAAAGAATTCCATATCATTAATCCTTAATTGTTGCTAGCCTGAGCGTGTACAGAAATCCGACTTATCAAAAACATGTAATGTCCGTCAAGTAGACACCACAAGTCTACCAACTATTAGCACCCTGTTCAGACTTTCGGAAGTTTTATCTATTCAAACAAATTTCACCCAATAACGTCGAAATTTTCGGTCAACGATTACACGAGAATTGGTACATCCACATCATGCTGAATTACACGTTGGTTGTCTGGTGGCCATTGATGCTGCAGCTTTGAGAACATCCTCGCTTGAGGTTAACCAAACAAATTGCAAACAACAAATTTGATCAACTTCATATGCCTATATATTTTGGAAGCAGGTGGATAGACTACATCCTGTTGTTCAGATCCTCATCCTGAGAGCTACTAGTTTATTGTCGAATAGAGAGTTCATTGGGTCATTTTGACAATGGTAAACATCCTAGTTCTTGGTCGACGCTTGACGGACATCCAGCTGCATTGGGATAATGCATTTCGACCAGTGTGGTTGTAGAGTCATGTCCACTGATTGGAAATTTCGACCTTCTTGCTTGGCTCATCCCAATAACAGCTTTTGATTGACGATCACAGGTCTCTGCTGCGGCTACTTTGGTATGCAGCATAGTAAACTGCATCAGCTGACTAATGATACCATCAGTAAGTAGCGAGAATAGATTCGAATTGATTGCAAATTCTATTCTACCTCTCTAGACAAACATGACGATACTGATCAACAGTAACATAGCTAATCTATTGTAGCCACATATCATCGAAACTTTATTTTGTAACGCAAACCTACTGACGTATTGTGTCCGTTAATGTTACTAAGTTTCACATCATAAATGTTTACTCGATTGAACAAACACCCGATAGGCATACCCATATCACATCGGTAACCAGCTGAAAAGCAACCACGTGTGACTACGGACGGGTGATTAAGATGCACTCAAAGTTGTCTTTCAAGCCTTGCACACTAATTCGCAGATGGAGTACACCTCGAAGAACAGCATGAGCTACTCAGTAATAGTCTGTGCTTTGCGCAGAAAGCCAGTAGTTTCACATCATTTTTATTGCACCCAGATGCCATTTCTCAAGTCCGGAAGGCCAAAACTCTTCTTCCCTGCATAATAACACTGAATGAATTGCAACTTGTCAGATACGTGATTCAAGAAGAGTGTATTTTCGACTTTCTGGCATACATATTAACCGAACATGGATATAAAAGGATCAGGTTGAATATCGCAGTAAGTAGCGTGGAAGTTCATTCTTTAATTAGTTTTAGGTGGTTGCGGGATTTTTAGAACTCACATTCACGTCTCTCACGTTTGAACTGTTCTCCTCCTGTCCCGAAGCACTTATTCTGCCGAGTTCTCAACAAACCGGGAAGGACTGGGCTAGAATTTCACTCTTTTTAGAACTCATCAGCAGTGCACAACCTTGGTCGTGCGGGGGGTCTGAACCCCGGGCATCTGACATGCAAGCGTGTTATCATCGCTCCACGAGCACACGCTGGACGCACCTGAATTATCACTTTTGAACAGACGGATACGTCCACGCTTGAGCGATACGGACTGTTTGCCCGACCCAGATGAATAACTGCACTAGGACGAGAGTGCTGTTGTGAATGTGAATTCTAGAAATCTCTCAACCACTCACAGTTAATTGAAAATTATCCAGCAGGTTTCAAAAGTCTATAGAGGATCAGTCGATCGACACAACTGGGACAGTTACTGGGTCATTGTTCGAGGCATCCGGCAAACCAGTTATATGACTGGAACGTGAACACGTTGACCTGTTCAGACGTGATAATTCAGGTGGGTCCACCATTCGTTGGTTAAGCAGTGGTAACACACTTGCCTCGAATGTCAGATGTCCGGACTTCAAACCCCGATAATGCAAATGATATGCGCTGTTGATGAGCTCTACTAAGCTCTACTAGGAGCGAAACTCGGGCCCAGTGTTTCCTTCCATCGGTGTGTACTCACAAGGATAATTGTGCCAGGACATGAAGGGGAATGTTCAAGTGGTAGTGATCTGAATGTGCGTTTTCAATTGTCTGTTGGGTTAGAGGGCACGAGTTAGTATGAAATAGATAGTATTTCTATAGGAGACTGACTTACTGCGCAATACCATGCACAGATATACACTAGTCATCCAATCCAGCTTATTCGCCACTACCGCGGGGCGTCTTTTATGCTGTGCACGTCCGTGATCAACCCGCATATAATATTCTGAAAGAAAACCTACGGTGTGGACCTCTTACCGTGATTACTTTGGCCTATATCCAGGCGAATCTCAGGTCCAGGTTTCCCTGATCATTCGCGGTCAATCTAACGGCTGGAACTAAGGATGATGCCTTCAATTTGATTTGTTAAACATGTGCAACTCATCTGTTTGTTCACCAAGTCTTTTCATACAGACAACCATACACAGCAGATCGTTAGAGACGTTGTCCGGACCTCATTTTTAAATTTTTTGTCTTACTGTGTTCGACCTTAGGTGAGTTCTTTACGGCATCCTTGGTAGTTTAGCAGGTGCGGTTCGCTTGCATCTTATGCACACTTAACCATTAACAAGAGGTTGGATCAGTGAACACCTGCACATAGGTATGATAACCCAAACTATCTGAGTGAAGTCACTGTGAGTGAATTTGTTAATTTTATTTGAACCCAAAGGAATAAGGTCAGCGAGAAAACACACAGAGGCCTGTTGGCAGCTATTCCGGTGTTATCCGCTAAAACCTTTATACTTCAGTATAATACCGCCCTTCCACCACACAATACCATATGATGATATCCGTCGAGCTCTTCGCCGATGTAACCACCTCGCTTGTTGACCATGACGTGCCCTACTGCTGACTGCGACAGAGTCAAAACGTACCACGTGGGAGCGTGCTGCATTGCAGAATAGGAGGGTTCGGAAGCGCGACGTTAGTCACTGGGATGGCGGACCAGTCAGTTAGAAGGAACATAGTCATCTAGAGCTAAGTCGTCCTGTCACCTACAAATAACACATGAATTGACCTACTGGTCAGTAGATGAACCAATTAACGGCGTGTATGGTTTGGGCTGCGTTTGGAACAAAGCACCAGATTTAACAGGCACAGGCAGGGTAGAAGCAATTCAGGTCACAGATTATGAGTTATCACCTCCTACATGCATGAACAGCCAAGTAGCACAGGTGCCGTGGAAGCATCCTGACTAGTTACTGGCTGTAAAAGACATCCTAAGCTGGAGCCTTATTGTCTCATATGTGCAATCTCCAAATAAAACTTTTCAATTAGAGTCCCACATGGGACTCTTGGGCTCCATAGAGGAGAATCTACGCACGAAAAATTAAAATGTCTCCTGTCAGAAGTACGCGTCCATGCATACATTCCTGCCACTAATTTGACGGTGCTTTCAGTCTGCAACTTCGCCGAGCTCCGTGCTGTGAAACTGTACTGGTTCTGTAGGCATGGTGCTTTCTCCGGGATGGGAAGTGTTTGTCAGTAGTAACGTGATTCGTCTTCTTTATCGAGGGACCATACGAACAATAAAACATAAAGCAATTAAACAGATACATTACCCGATTTATCCGGATGAAAATCGAGCTTCAGGTCAAAAGTGGAGTAAAACTACCCCTCAATGCAGGATTCTCTAGTAAGCTTGCCTCTGTAGCTCAACCGCGTCTGACTCATAAAATCCTGAAGTAACATTTCAAAGTGCAATAGATTTAATGAAGATGCTGATTTTCGCAAGCGTAACATTTCTAACATGGGGTATCACGATAAGCAAGAAAAGCCATATAACCCGATGAAAATTCATTTTATCTAGCATTTGCGCAAGATATAGAAAGCTTTCACATTGTTATTCAAGGAACGCAAGTCTTTAGTCCGCAGTAGTTCGGTGTCAAAGCCAAACCGAAAAGAAACCGCAGTACACAGCCTAAACCTGCTTCTGGCTGGGATAGTTAGTGCATCCGTGCACATACTGGTCTGGGAGACGGAATTTAGCCAGGCAAGCCCATTAAGTCCCAAATGCTACCGACTGCGGATTCAGTCAATGTCGCAAAATCAGCAGAAGTCTACTCAGTTTGACTACTTAGGATCACAGTTCTGCTCGCTCTGCTTTTAGTGTGGTCTCTGATCAAATGCATAGGTAGAATGTGAAGTTTTCTCTTTAATTAAAGGCCACAAAAGTGACTCTGTCGATTGGTTTTTTTAACATGTACATTTGAAGGTGTGTTTACCTGTCTGGGCACAGCTTGTTTGGGCCTATGAGCTGAGTGTAACATTCGGTTTCCGTTAGCAGCGTTCCCCATTCGTTGGCTGCAATGCGCACGTTCAGAGACAGGATGTTCACCAACCAACCCCACCCCCAAGGCTACCGGTCAGCTACATATGTGCTGAATCCGGCCAGACCATTTTACTTGATTCATAGACTAGGTCATGGAATGTGTTCGGAAGTGGAGGTCTAATTGGATCTGTGAGTTGTACAAGGCTCTTATGTACTTTCAAACTCCGGTAACGAGCCGTTGTGTTTTTCAGTCACTGATGCTGAATGAATATTCCCTATACACAAAAAATCCAGCTGAGAATAGGAGAAATCCCCTGGGCTTTATGTTCTTCAACAATACATGCAGTGCGACGACTGCTGCGGGATGCCACTGGGCCTATGTTAGAGATAATACGGGCTCCTTACACGATGCGGAAAAATTGAATGCCGCAAAACCGTTTCATTAGACTTATTTAGACGGACTTTTTCTACAAAGCACAATTGGAGAACACGTATAACCCCCGTTGAATGACAAAACCATCTGCAAGTGGACACAATCCGGAGTTAACTGTCATCAGGTACATAAACGTCGAAGGTAAACGGCTTAAATCAAGCATGGTTAGACAAAAATGAAAAAAAACACTGTAGCATATAACTGACGTCCAAAATTTAGATGAATGTTCTCCAGATTGGAACGAGAGAATTTCGTATAATTAGGCAAAACTCACCTTTTTCGTCCTTAAAGCACGTTTAAATACAACAAGCAGACAGTAGAATCAATCCATGTTAGGTTCGCTAATTTGATAACCAATTTGATCCGAGCGCTATTATCGATCGAGCGCAAGTACACTCTACCTCAAGCTAATCTCACTCACTAGGCTAAAGTTTTACAATCAAAGGCTACGCCGATCGAATGATGAATTTCGGGACAACAAACCAAAAGGGCAAAATAGACGCAGTTTTTCAGAGTGTGTTTAGTTGAAAAAAGCGAAGTTTTGAGGTGCGAAATCTAGCAGGTCGATTTGCGTAGGCAACTTATAGGAACTGTTTGGATAAGCCTTTGAGCATGGACATTTTCAGCGGAGGAAATTCCTGAGGGTGTGACTGTCCACAGACCTGAATGTAGCACGAGAGTCAGTAAACACCGGGTGAGGAGAACCTGAAGCGAGTTCGGGAACCTGTGGTCTCCTCCCCCCTTGGAACCTACAAGTCCCCAACGTTGATGCTGAGGAGAACCCTGTGTGGGGCTTAGAGTAACATTAAAAAACAGACAGTTCTGTACTACAAATGTATGCACGATAACATCTTGCGACCTAGACGATGAATGTTAACCACGTGCTGGCAGTGTAGCTAGAGCAAAACTTACTTCGTGAAATTCTAGTTGAAGAAATTAGCGATAAAACCCTTGTCAAGGCATGAATCAAGGTTTGTCAGTCTGTGAGAACAGTGGAAAGATGACATAAACTAAATGGCGACTGGCCAGAGCAACAACACATACGAATAAACATTGGCCTTCGTCAAAAACTTCGGGTGAAGAAATCCTTCTTTTGTACTTATTTGGCCAGTCCGACTTCATTCGACATCGAAATTCTAGTCAGAACAGGAAGAACACAGTCGGGTTGCACCGTCTGGTAAGTCAGAGTAGACGGCGTGTCTATCCGTGGGCCCTCACTGAAAAATTACGAAAAAATAACACGTATGTCAAGCCGCTCCAAAATTCATTTTATTAAACCAGCGAAATGTGAATGTATAATCAATAAAAGACCAACCCAAGAAAATATAGTCATGTCGGATACTAGAAGGGTGTCAGTGCCAATAGTTCAGCAGCACAAATCCCCTAGTCACTGGAACATACATCAATCTCCTCCAACCAAGCTCCCAAAAACGTGGATCCTTTCGTTTACACTCTAAAAATGACCACTTGAAGGTGAATCCTCAACAAGCACATTTGCAAGGAAAGTACCAAACCGTGGACTGATTGGTGAAAACGGCCGAAATAGAGTTTACTGAAAGAACACGTGTGATAGGAACGCATCACATAGTCCGGACAAACAGGAAATCGCACTCTGTTGAAATGAAGCTGTTCCAGTAGGACAAACTAATTTTGTGCTTAAAAAGCACGGGATTCTGAAGTGATCTAAGCGTTCAGGTTGATAAGGGCAAAATGCAAGTTTTCGGGTCATACTCAGAATTGACTGGGTTGACTTGGGTTGGACGATGAGATATAGCAATGTGACACGCTCCGCTAGAGGTCCACGTTTTCGATCCGTTTTGTCAGAGTCGTGACTTCGGATTGTATGGCTGACAATTGGAATAGTGCGAACATTTTTCTAGGATATGGACTCCTTCTTAGGGGAACAAAAGAGACGACGTGTCACTGGTCCACATTTCCAGTCTGTCCAGTAAAAATTCGCGAACAGACGGAAAGAGCCGCTTAGAGTAGTAAGACTACTTCATTTCATCAAGTAGTGTTGTGGCCTCTCTGTTCTTTGTGGTGTGACCTTTATTAAACGATGATGCATGTAGATAGTGAATTCAAGATAGATAACTGATAGCACACACCACTTCCTTTTCTAATTGCTTTTTTTATAAAGTGATCACTTTCATGTTTAACACCCCAACTAATTTTTCGATTCGTGACTTAACGAACGAGCTAAGTTTATTGCAAAAAAAACTGAAAAAACGGTCTCAAATTAGACGGGTTTGACGGAATCATAAAACCATCATAAAAAGTTATTGGTAATTTTCAATCAAAGCTATCCCATAAATAAAACTCGTCCCATTTTGTGACCTCGAAAAGTCGGCGAAGCTGACACAGCTGTGGCAGAACATCAATACTACACAGAGTTCCATACGTGCCGCGCTCCACTTGATCACAACAATTACGACACTTATTGCGCTTTGGTTTCCACACTTACGTCATTTTTGAAGCGTCTGACGCGGATTAGGACTGCCAAGCTGTATATAAATTTGGGTCAACCTTTTATCACACGCAACCTTCACGATCCTGAGCGCAGTTAGTTCAGTTTTAGCTCCAGCACACTTTGTCTTACTGATGATGTTGCTTGATCGGGATCACACATCGTGGCAGTGTGCATCAAAATTTGAACCATCCTCATATCACACGCAATTGTGATGGGCCTACACGCATCCCGCTGCTTGGGTTAGGTCACTCTTCAATCAAGCTTCAAGTACGAGCCCCTTGTAGACTCAAACCTTGGAGAAAGTCCTTCATCGTGTAACGATGTCGTTCGATGCGCCAAATCCGCAGGTTGGAAAAGCTAGATACTCATTCATTTCATCAAATGGCAGGCTGTGGTTACGTTGATGAAAGAAGAGACTGGACCTTAGTGCGGTGTGACGATTTTTATGTCTACATGACCCATTGAGCTTTACTGGATAATGTCCGTGCGACACTCAGAGAGTCTCTTATACCAGAGTTGTCAATGGTTGGAGGTCTGACGAACACAGTCTCCTGGCCCTCCAGGTTGAGGGTTAGAACATGTGGCAACTTGTAGTATAAAAATGGTAGTTCACTTGCATTTCCCGCCAAACACTGCTGCCTTGCGGCCATGCTCTTGAGCCAAAGGCTTTTGTCGAGGACCCTAATCGTCCTCCTGTTAGGATCTGGGTGCCCTGGCACTATCTCAGCCCACGTACGACCATGACACTTACAACTAAAAATACTCTCATGCCAGAGCGGCCGTCGCATGATGTCACCAGCCGGGTCGCCTTACTTGCCGCATACAGCAGGGCGGATAAGTGAAAACATGCTACTACTGACGCTTCCCTTCTCACACTTTCATGTTGTTTTCCTTCTTCCACCCTACCCCACCCCACCCAAATTCGAATACTTTCTCCGCAGGTGCTCGCAGTGTATCACACTCAGCTGCAGCTTCTGTACGTCCGACTTCACTAACAACCCTATACTCTTCGAATTCTGTTTTCAAACCCCGAAAGCCTGCCTACTTAGCCGCCTTTAATCTTCGCACACTGAAGCAAACAGGACAACAGGTGGCTCTTGCTCGTACGTTGGATTCCCTACGTATTAATGTATGTTGTCTGTCAGAAACAAAGATGCAGGACGCAAGTACTGTGATCAAACTGACTGCCCCCTCGCTCTCTTCCAGGTTCCGCTGCGCACCTCTGGTGATGCAGAGGCCACTGCAGCTGGATATGCTGGGGTGGATATTGTATTGAGCGACCGAGCGGAAGCGTCTCTACTTGATTGGATGCCCGTTGATAGTTGCCTCTGCGCGGTTCGTCTGGCAACGTCTGTGAGAGGATCTAGAAGAAGTGAGGTCCATCGTACCCTGTTTGTGTCTGCTTACGCCCAAACTGACTATAGCTCTGAATCTGCCAAAGACAGTTTCTGTGAAGCTCTAGGTGCCCTTTTACAGCGAGCCAAAAGCTCAGATATCATTGTGGTTGCTTGTGACATGAACGCCCAGGTAGGTAGACTAAGCGCTGCTGAGGCCCGTCTTGGATTGGACACGAGATGCACAGACACCGGAGATAGCCTGCTTCAGATGTGCGCCGATCACAGACTGTTCCTTTGCCGTACCAATTTCTGGAACAGCATAAATCGCTTGACAACGTGGTACCCACCAACGAACCAGTCACGAATCCAAATAGACCACATCGCCGTCAGTTATCCGTGGCAAGGGTCGATCACTGCTTGCTGTTCCTTCTGGACCACCAGCGGGGACTCCGACCATGCACTTTTACGCCGCTGCTTTTCATTACGCTTTTCAAGTCTACGCAAAACGCGCACACCCCACTTAGGCACTGAGAATCCAGTAGACTCATAAATCAAACGAAACTATTAGAACCAACTCCCCGAACGTCTGCCGGACAGTACAATGCCGGATATCAACGGCCACTGGGAAAACATATCCAAAGCGCTACTCAGAGCAGGAACTTCTGCTTGCTGGGACAACCCTGTTGACCTCTTCCAAACATTGGATCTTTGATAGGACCATGTGTTTGCTGGAGGGCCGGCGACAGATTCCTCCTGGCAGCAGCCACAAATCTACCCGACGCCAGGTGCACCTGAATGTCCATTCAGACCGAGAACCTTGGTGGACCCGAAAGGCCGAAGGAATGGAAGATGCAAAGAATGCTGGAAACGTCCGCAAACTGTTTCACTTGATTTGTTCGACTGGTCCTCGGAACCCTCTTGTCAGCGAAATAACCAGGAACCAAAGCGGCTCCCTGATATGCAGCAAAGCAGAAATTTTGGACCGCTGGGCACAGTACTTCGAACAGCAATTCAGCTGGCCACCTGCCACCTCCAATCCAAAACCCTGGCCTTGAACAAAAAGGTGGACTGTGAATATGGAGCCGCCTTCAGTCTCAGAAGTGTTTGAGTGTATTTCTCTACTCAAGCGCCATAGTGCTGCTGGTCCTGATGACCTTCCACCTGCTCTCTTCAAGGATGGCGGTGGATTTCTCAGTCCATGCTTGTCTAGCCTATTTGGGTCTACCTAGGAGAAAGAGACCGTCACAGACAACTGGGGGAATCAATAATAGTGCCCATTTTTAAAAGCGTACTCGCTGTGCATTTTGTAGCCAGAGGTGTTAGTTCCAAGTTAGTTAGTTCCCAGGAGAATCTCGAGTCAGCCTGCGTGCTGCACCTTATGCGGAAGAATACCAATGTGCTATTGATCACGAGTCTCCAGTCCCAGCAATTCTCACCATGCATCTGAGGTTTGAAGTCCTGGCATATTCACTTTCTCTGCTGCTCTGACCCCTTAACTAGTATCTTTGCTCCGACCCACTCGACTAGCTCCGACATTCTTTCTCCTGATTCAAATGTGAGTCGATATTTCAATCAGTAGGCTCACGTCTGTGCACTACAGAACAGGTCGAAGAGTCATCGTCTTTACCTTACCCGGCAGAGCACTCCCTCACTTTTGTGGCACAACGGCAGAGGTATGTGGGTGTCAGAGGATGAAATTGCGTTCATTACTTGCATTCCCAACTGACCACATCCTCGGCTCTATCCCGACTAGAAATCCTGAAAACTACCATTTTTGTCGCTATCTCTAAGGTTCAGAATCATCCAGTTTCATCTTATGTGTTGGTTCTAGTATGCAGATTCCCTCTTCAGTTGAATAAAACCAAACTAGAAAGTTGGCGGGACCACCGTTTTATAAAATACAGCAACACAAACATCATTTAGCAAATGAGTAATGTACATCAGTACTTACCAAAATGAACACGCTGTTTGTGTGTAAGGAACAGAAGTGGACCCGTAATCTCCTGGAATATCAGAAGCCCAGGTGGATTTATCGGCTATCGATGAGGTGACTGTTCACCGAGCTTGATGATTGGCTTGCAAACGTTTGCTCAACGGTTGTGCGACTGGGTGCATATGTACTTTTCGTCTGCTTGCGGTCAGATAGATTTTAAGGGATATCTGATACTCTACTCATGGCTAACCGTGAAGTAGCATTCTGGCTATTCTACCGGCACACTTGCGATTCGTGTCACAGTAGGCTGTATTTCCCGCATTAGACTGAATCCCAGGATGACGCCCTTCAATAAGCTTTGACCCTGCTCTGACTGGTCCTTTTAGGTTTTGTGTTGCGTTGCGGTCGGTCTTTCTTAAATATGATTGACTGTTCTGGTGTCGTCTACTTAATTAGCTTTCTTTCCCAGTGGCTAAAGGGCATTCTGGATCCATCGGCTGGATTCAGCACCTAGACTGGTCAAGCAAACTTGGCATTGGAGCTCAGGTCGGAAGGTTAAAAAACATGCTTTTCATGCTCAGTACCGCAGACAGACAAATCTGGCTGTGGTTCGTCTCTGTTGGATGTTTTGCTACAACGTGACCTCGAGTGAGAAACCTCAGCTAGGGTGCACTACATGAAGCCATAATAATCTGGGTTGGAAAGGTTGAAAAGAGCACAAAATGGACATAGTTCGCCATACTTCAACGTCTCAGCTTTCAATCACAGTGGGTTTGAAAATGGCCCTCAATGAAGTAGTAAATAAAAGTAAACGATCAGGTAGGACTGCAGGATCAGCCAGTGGGGTCCAAAAGCTATGCACACGACTGGGTGGGGGGGAACGCAAACAACATACACTTGACTGAGCCAGAGGGAATCGGGACAGGAAATCATCGGTCCGCTAAGATGTTGGGTAGAACACAGCCATGTGACTGTACGCACAGACACAGTCATGCGTGCTAACTGATGCCAACTGCGTAATGCAACAAATTACCCAATCATGTGTGTTTAATGATTCGCCAGCTTGTTATTGATTGCCTTGACTTTGCTTATTCATCGCTTATATTTCTATGCGATTTAAACAGTCACCACTCCGTAGTTTAGTGGTTTACAAGCTTGTGCTCTCCTCAGCAGTGCAGGACTATTCAACAGTTGGTAAGGGGATAGTTGGAGCAACATCACTGGAACTGTTACGCCAACAACACCGGTAACTACAGCAACAGCAGGCGGCAACGTCAGCGGGCTTTTCTGAAGTACCAGGAGTCGAACCCAAAAAATGTTTTTAGTCACTCACAACACAACTAACCGCTTTGATTACTTCACATGCAGCCGACACCTCGGAACCAAAATGGAAAGGGGCCTTGGCAACCAGCATCCGCGTCAACTATGACATGCAAAAAGGTGTGACATTTTCATCCTAGTATCAACGCTACGAAGGCATTTTCCAGTTGATGCAGCTACCCCGGATCAATCCGCCAAGGTGGGCCCACTGATGCAGAAGGTAGTTGCACAAAATTGCAATTATATTCTTCCACAGAAGTCTTAGAGACCACAGAAGTCCCACTCTAACAGGAACTGCCACAAAGTTCCCTTCAGTCCCTCGGGAAAGAACATTGGCCTTTAACATTCGATAAAATTGCTTTAGAATTTCTCGACACTATGGAATATCTCGCAACGTATGCTGGCACAGCAAACATAGAGTGTGATCGCTGCCAGTTAAAACATTTCTAGGACTCACAATTTTAAGTGCTGATATTCGTCGTTGGGTTGAGATCTCCAGAGGATGCCGAAATACCAACGTGTCTTGTGGAGAAACTGGATTCCTGCACGGAGTTTTCAGTCAAGCACTTAACGGCGGAATATATACGCCTAGTTGATCTTAAACGTGATTCCTAAACGCTATAATCGACTCTAACCGAGTAACATCGCATTAGTTGATCGAGTTGCATAGCCCAACCGTATTCCAATTCTGACACGGATACTCGTATGCAACGGTCACCCTCCACTTGCTGGCTGTGTGAACAGCGGTACTTCGTTCGATTTTACTCGTATCGCAGTCATGCGTGTCATCAATGTAACCGTGTGGGTCACAAGGAAGCGGCTGCAGGTAATCAGCACATGATTTCGGCCTAGGTCACCAAACCAACTTGGTGTTCACCACGAAGTGTCACGTAGATTGACACTTCAAATTAGAAATCACCCAATTACACCACAGGTGTATTCTACGGAGTATCAGAGTCATTTCTCAATACCGATTAACCTTGGGAGAACGGCGCACAAGCCAACGACATTGGACACCAGCTTCTCTTTCATGCCGAGTCAATGTACACCTTGTGTTTTCGTGGCAAATGTGACAATGGTGCTTGTTTACCATATATCTCCCAGTATTTGGCTAAGTCTTTTGATTATAGAATGGACTGTGGGCTGTACGGTTTAATGTGTTTGTGATGCACATAGCGCCATTCACTGTTTAACACTTTGTGATCTGGATGTAGTTTCCAGTAAACTGTATGGTGATTTTGTGCAACACCTACCAGCCAAGTTTTCGGAAGTCTACGAGGTAGTTGGGCAGATGCACAAAGGTCAAGGCTCGGTTCATCACAGAACCAGGAAGCGGGCCAGTGCATTGTCCCAAACGTCGTGTGTCGTATTCGGCAACAGCATCAATGGCAGTTGAAACAGATGGTCTAGAAACCACTGTTGTGCTAAAGGTGGACTACTATTCTCGGGAAGTCCCGAATGTAACAGTAAAAAAAAAATAACAGCTCAGTTAGACTTTGTGATGATTTCTAAGTGGGTTTGAACAAGACTTTGCGGACACGTCAGTATACACCTCCCGTTCCAGAAGATGTATTCACCGAAATCTCCGAGACTGATTTTTCTGATACATACCACTAAGTTGATGTGGAATGCAGTTTAAGGGACTGTTAAGAATTTGCACACATCAAGGACTACACTGGTACAACAGACTGCCGTTTGGCGTCAAGCGCGCACTAGCAGTGTCCCCGCATGTTGTGAACACCATGTTTAGTGGGCTGTTGTTAGCCATTTTTTGCACAGACGACACCCGCTACCAGAAGAATGTAAAAGGCAGTTAGAATGGATTTTCATTGTACACACAAATATGGATTTATCCCAAAGCAGCGAAAATGCGAATTTTTCTTAACGCAAAACAAAATTGTAGGATCTATTCTCGATTACAATGGTTGTAGTCCACATTAAGCTGTCGTGACTAAGGGCCTCCCTACTTCAACTGATCGGATACAGTTACAATGATTCTTGGGCCTGATGAACTGCTACTGCATTTTACCCTTAAAATTTATCAATCAAGAGCACTCTTAAATAATCTGTTAGTAAGGACACAAAGGGAGTTTGGCCTCATGAGTGTCCGCCCGCGCTCGATGGCCTCAGTCTTTGTTTTCTGACCGATTATTTACTTCATTCTCATAACCTTCACACACGATATCATGTGAGCTTGACCACGGCAAACAAATGTGCCGTTTTCAAATTTTTTATACAGCCTTGTTCAACGCACAAACCCCAGAAATATCTAGCAGCAACTGTGTAGGAGGAGCTTGGAACCGAGCGACTTAACCTCCGCTCTTTTGGGGCTGTTTGACGGTGGAGGCTAAATCCAAACTGGCCCGCTCCAAGACTGGTCCACGCCGCCGCCGAAATGTGCCTTATTCGGACCATTATTAGGATCGTTCCCTCAGGACTTGGGTATAGCTACTCAAATTTATGTTCGACTCGCATTATCTACCAATTTTTGTCGCAGTGAAAAGATGAATATTTCAATAGTACATTTAATTGTCCAACAGATTGTAAGGTGGAACCTGAACCATGAAACTTTGCTCAAACGATGCGCAGTCATCTTCAAAAAGTTGCGTCTTTGCGTTGTCTGTTGCCAAGTCTGGGCTACAAGGTGACTGCTGAATTGACCTCCTATCTTCTTTCTGATTGCTGTTAAACGAACACAAACCGAAAATTCTGCCCACTAGATATCAGATTTAACCAGCCATTACTGTGTGCATAAAACTTTGGATCAATGCTGTTGTTTGTCATGACACCGACTTTCAGTTGTTTGTCTTCTTGTTTGGATTCGTACCACGCCCTGTTTGTCCATAACCTGCATGATTTAGGTCTCCGGGCCTGGAAGTGTACAATGAATATTAAGGTGGCGCGACCTATCTCCTATTCGCATGATGAGATGGTGTTTTTCGTCGATTTTGTTAGGAAGGTTCTGGATATATCCTAACAAGTTGATATTGCTCCAATCCTTCATAGCTTCAGAAATATAACCCGGTCCAGCTAATCTCCTGTTATCTCGAGACGCGTCATTCGTGACAGAATCGAAGCTGTGGTCTGTTGGATAAAACCTTTCAAATGTGAGCGTCGTATAGGCAGTCCTCCTCCAGAATTCATCCAGATGAGTGTTGAGGATGCGATGCCGAAGCCATCCTTGTGAATTACGCACTACTAAGGCTAACGAGTCTGAATATAAGAAACAGGGTATAGAGTTCTCCAACACGTAGCCAGGTCCAAGCAAATTTGATCAGTTGTATAAGGTTTCATCAAGTCTTCTTTCATCAGGTGCTATCAGAATGTAGTGACAATATGAGTGATTTCTCGTGCCGTCATCTTTCAGACGAGGCAGTACCAATCTCGCCTAAGCCGACCGAACTGACCACCAAATGGCAGCTCTTGTTTTTCCGTACTGCTCTCGACCGACCAATCTGTAACTTGACTTTGCATGCTTAAATTGGGCGAAAACAGAGAGAAATAAGTACGCACAGAGGCAGACACCTTCAATGTTTCCCAGAGAGACTGGACCCACTTGCGCTTGTCAAAAACCAGTGGTCACAGGTCATCCATGATAATTTTCAGTGATTGACATGGCTTAATGCTTTGCTAAGCTTCATTCAGCATGTCTGGGCGCTTCTAGTGTACGAGATGCTAGAGTGGGTCTGGTTAGCACGCACATCTATGCGTTACCACAATTCTAAATACCGTCGGTCCTAAACAACCTATTGTCCTCAGGGCCTGCTCTGGATCAAAAAGATATTTACCAGAAATGCTTCTTCAACACTTTGCGCTTTTGTGTCTAGTAACAAATGACTCCAAAGCATACAGCGCTAAAAAACAGAACAACTAAATGTCGGTGGCTTACAATGTGGCTTTGACTGTCTGACTTATATATCGAGAATCAACACAGGATGTAAGGTTTCTTGCTTCCAACTGATGAACTCACTTTGAAATGTTAACATTTCGCAACACATATCTTACTATTCTAATGAACTCGAAAGCAAACTATGTTGCCTCAAAAGAGCAAGTGGTGGGTACCTAGTTTGTCAAATGAAAAAAATGTTCAGAACTTACGGTGCTCAGTACCTACAAGGTGACAATGTATAAGCCCTTGTTGGATGTGAAGCTTTCTGTTGCATACCACTGGGCGTGCATCGACACAAGTGCATAGATATGAGTATTTCCCACACATAATAATATGCACTGGCAAAAATTAGCACCATGGACTGAGTGCTGTAGGGCGGAAACCTGAATACTAGATTCAATTTCGTTTTTTTAGCTCACAAACCCTGCACCGAAGTGCGTTGTTTCCAGCTCCTTCACAGTTTCGTTCATGATAGGAATAAGGAGATGAGAGCTACAGGTTGGAAGTGATAGCCTAGTCAATTCACTGATGTTGAATGGACCTGCTTGAGAGGTAGTGAGGGAGCTACGTACCGAGGGCAAGAGCTTTGATGCAAGACCGCTGTGGACTGAAGGACACAGATGTATTTGTCAGGGTCACTAACCATGGGTCATATGTACGGTCAATGTTCACTAACTTGATGTGACCGGAAAATGCAGGAAGAAGTTATGTATGAGTATATCTTTTCACAGCCGAAGGTTATACATTACTATGATAACACTGGCTCTGTATCAAGCTCAAGAGCGTTCTCTTTGTTTCTGGAGTATATCAGGGCGGCGACCAAGCCACATAATGTATAATATGGCGAAAAAAGAAGTAGTGACGATTGGTGACTGATCAGATGGTCAATGATTTGTTCGCCTAGCTTGGCAATTGGCTTGCAAACGTTTCGTCATCAATCGAGGTGAATTAGTAGCAACTGCTACCTATTGTTTCAGCAAATTCCTTCTTCCCACAATATGGTTCTGAAGTGGTATGTGACAGTCGCTCACGGAAAATATGTTAACCAGTAATTCGTTGAAAAACTGAAGAGCATTCTGAAGAACAGAAACGTTTTTTCTTTACAATTCTGTCTAAACCGTTTTGTCGCATACAAAAAACAGCAGGTCTCACGTCATAAGATGTATCTATTTCAACGGTTGCAGTGCACTACATTTTACTCGAATGTGGTTTATACCCTTTAAGATAGGACCATTTGCTTTAAGCCGGCGATTCAAGTCTGTCGTTTGAGTTTCTATGCCAGGATGTATTAGAGTTCAGCCAGCTCTAAATATTGGACAACGTGTGAACCCAAGTACCCGATTAGGTCAGCTTTCACCTCATTACTTTTATGATTGCACGCCTGTTACAGTTATGGTCCGATGCGGAGGGACACACTAAAAGCAGTGGACTGATTATGCCAGAAACAAACAAGATTGATAGACACGTAACCGCATAGCCAAATTTATTGAATGACGTGTGTGTATAAGTTTAGTTAGCTGTCGCGAAAGTAATGTGAGTAGGCGAAGACTCACAAATGATAACATACAGTTACTCGACCGGTTTGTATCCTCTGAAAGTGTGCCAGCAGTGATGAATGAAAAAGCAGTCGTCTTATCTTTTCTTATCCTTTTTTGCCTACTCCTGTCATGAGACGAATTCACAACGATCACAATGATATATGTAAGTTGCAAGTCACCAAAATAGAGGTCATTAAGAGGCAATTTCCAAAACCGCTGTGGGTTTCTTAACAAAATCCAAATTAGGATTACATATATGCTGCTTCTCCGTACGAGGAGAAGCACTGTGTTTGACATGTCGGTACCGACCTCGGAATGCCGGCAAAGACGCACCTCCACAACAACTGGACGGTTAGTTCAGCTTTCCCGTCACCCAACGGGCGCACTACGATTTTTCTCACACATGCACACACCTACGTTTGGCGCTGTCAGGAAGGTCAGATTCCTGAAATTAACCACTGAATGCCCGAAATCTACTGAGACCCTCAACTCCACTAGATGCTGACCAGACAGACAACGTCCCCTCAATATGCAGCGCGTGACAGCCTTACATCAAAGCCAGACAGCGCGAGACACCGTTGGACCAAGGTCAGACACTGCCCCTCTAATAAAATAGCTTGAGGCCATTGTATTTTCGCACTCACGCTCTCGCACTCACTTGTTTGCAATAAAACTGTCGTGTTCCTTATCGGCTAGTCTTTTTCCGGCACTAGGCACTGGAGCAGGGACGGCAGTCAGAAATAACAGGCGCATACATCATTGCTTTCGCTTTTTGTGTATATGAAGTTGACAATGCTCCATTCTCCTGTCCCTCGGGTAAGGTAATCAACCGCTTCAACTGAGCCGGATGATCGAAAATGCACTGCTTACCGGCTCCTTCTGAGCAGATGGGTTAAGGACGAGGTCAGTGGGGACATATTTCTTCTTTCTATTCCCACTCGAAAGAACGATCAGCCAAATGTGACTGATGCGTTAATCATTTTAGCTCAGTCCGTCCCACGCGTGTGTTGTTCCATCCCTAGTTTAATTGCTACCTATTTGGATCAGAGGAACTCGCCCTGGATGAACACAAACTTGGGCAATATTTGCATGTCACTGTTTCGGTCTATTTGGAATTTACTCGATAAAATCGTTTGAAAGACAAGATCAGTCTGACTGCCAGACAAAACAATGAGCTGGTGATAGAAGAAAGCGTGTGTCAATCCAACTGAACTAATGATCGACTGGGGTGCACCGGGAGGTTATCGTACGTTCCCCATCGAATAACAACTACCACTCCGTAAGACTCAAACTTTCAAATGAATCTCAGGCCAGATCAAACTAAACTTTAAGTGCAAATACTTTTTTGTCAAAATAGTCGATAAAATCACCAACGTGTATGTATGATGCTCACTTCAAAGCAAAAACTTCCAACGGTAGCTAGATGGAGTCCTGAGCATGTGCCGCGGCGGTTTGAATTCGCGGAACTGAACACGGCTGAATCATTGTTAAATGAGTTTCCAGTTGCTTAAAAACATGATAAACTGGAGATTCAGCTGGGTTCCAAGTGAGTCTCCCGTCAAAACCAAATTGGTATACAAATGAGTGTATTTCGCCTAATCAAGAACTTTTTACCCAGAAAAATTGCAACCTAGAGACTGGTGAAGCATTGTCTGAGAAGACAATAATGATGTGTGAAACAGTTTATAGACATTTTGAGCATAAGGCCTATCCTATGGTTGACCCGGTGAGAAAACTCCATTATACAATATTCATGTAGAAAGTTTTACGGCGCATCTTTCCAAAGTATGGTGTATGCACCGAACGTATTAATGTTTATCCAACTTTCAACGTTTGAATTATTATAAATTTTAGGCTCCTAGTCTTGCAAATAATCCTTATGATTTCAATAATTACATTTCGACTGACGCACCATTTTGATGCATTATCCGAGTGTTGTCCCACGAGGCACAAACTCAGGTTAATGTATTATCGGTGTTATTTATATTAGCTGAAAAGTAAGGAGCGCTTATATATATTCAGTGGAAAAATTCAATGCTAAAAACAAGTATGAAAAAATATGATTCAAATTTCCCACAGAATGTTTAAAGAAGCGTGTAGATGGTGAATAAACAGACCCCCAAGAACCATAGCGCTTCATGCTATATTGTGAATTAAGTGTTCCATCTTCGATTTATATCTCTTCTCAAGACAGTAACTGAGGTGGATTTAGTTATGAAACAAGGCCAATTATCCCAGATTAACATAGTCGTAACAAGAAGCAGTTCTTTCAGCAGTCGAACTGGTGGACTAGCGACATACGATAAACTGGGAGTTTGATGTTGTTCGAAAGAGTGCGGCGGGATGCAGATTTGTCTTGATTCAATAATGGACTGACAAGAATCTAAAGTTGCTCGCGAGTCGCCGATAAAATCGAGACAATTCGCATTGCTCAATTCATTTTCGGTCTAATTTGGAATTCTTAATACCATTCAGAAAACTGGTTGCTCAACCTTGTTGCGCACTTGGTGTTGTTTTGCCCAGGTTTGTCGTATTTAGATGACATCTTTCGTGTAAGGATGCAGGTGTGCGGCTAATGGCAGAGCGGGCATTTCTGGCTTCAACCCCCCGCAAGCTCGACGAAAAAGCCCGAGATGGCGGTCCCATAGAGTAAACGTTTCTGCGTACAGGACGAAACAGCTGAGATTGTCTTGTGAGTAGATATTTCAAAAAGATTCAAGTGAGCAAGTT
>SJOL01010002.1:624497-723147 GCA_004794785.1 Opisthorchis felineus
CTGCTCCGTACTTGAGAATCGCATACTCCTGAAGTACACTGTAGACTCCGTAAAGGATTCCTCCAATGAGAGCCAGAATGTCTCCGATCACGACATTCGTTTTTGCGTCATTTATGACGGACTCATTTGTGTTGGGGACAAATGCCTTGTTTGCCGCTAAGAAATCCGCTCCAATCATCAAACCTGCACCCGCAATACAGACACCAGCTCCAACGTAATGCGTCCACAGGTACTTATGGCGCAGAATGAGGAAACTGAGGAGCATTGCGGTAGGTATTCCCAAACAATCAAGGAGTTGTATGCTTGTCATATTTGTGTAAGCATAGGCGGTCATGGTTGCCCATATGGAGTGAACAAATATGACTCCCATGGAAACACACAGAACTAGCTTATTTAGGCGTTTTTCCTTTGGTTTGCTCGAGTCGCTTGCTAGATGTGCATGTTCCACCAGCACTGACCGGTTTTTGTTATGCCGGAATTGTACTGATAGTCGAATGAAATTGTAAACCAGAAGCAGCAAGAGATAATATGGTAGGTTTTGTGCAAAGGGTAGGCTGAAATTCCAGTGTGATAGAAGTGCCGTGCATGTGCCCGATGCAGCCAGTAAGAGAGCTAACGTCTGACCCACTAGCAAAGACCAGACGACTCGCTTGCAGGTTTGTCGCCGTCGCTCGGTATTCCTTTGGCAGCATGAGGTACGGGCTGTTTCGTCGCTATCTGCGGGAGCAAGCGCATCCTTCAACGAATACTCTGGGTTCATGTTTGATTAAAATCGAACCGGCTCGATTCATTAGTGTTATCCATGTTCTACCGAAAACGTTAGGAACGAGTCAACATGTTCCGTAATTTGTAGGATCGCAATTGGTCATCTCATAAAGGCGATGTTTTTCTGAAAGCTGATTGGCCAATAAGTCTATTTCGCTTAGCGCAGCGATTGCGCGTGACCTTGAACCGATTAGCTTGATTCATGCGCCACATAAGTGATCCAGGGGGTCGGTTGCTAACTTGAGCATGAAAGAGTGAATTTGTTCTCACGATTCATCACATGTAAGTTCTCCATTAATGAGTCCGGAAACTCGACGCAAAATAAGATTGGTAATGTTCAGTATGAATGAGACAAGAGTGGTCGATAGCCAACTACGGTTTGATTGCGTGTTCCTAATTCATCTCTCGGTTCCCTGTTTCCCGCCTAAGACAACCTCAAAAGCGCTGTCACACGGAAATACAGTCAGCATAAACTAAACAAGTGCCGCCACATGTGCGACCAAAATATTCTGAATTAGGTGGTGTTGTTTGTGTAAACTTTAGGAAACATTGCCATGTCTCCGGAACCTATCACAGGGTTTTCTGGTACAGTTTGCTTCAACCTTGCTCGAGAAGTGGCCCAATGACAAATCTGCGGAACACGGCAGATTTCCGAAAAATGTCCAAGCGGTACCGGTCTCTCCAGAGGGGAAACATTTGACTGGTAAAATGGACTAATAATAATAATAATAATAATGGTAAAAATAATCGTGCAAACCTTTGTACTACAACAAAAAATCCATCAAAAGACTGCGTAAGACCTTTTTTTTCCTTTTGCCATACGAATGGAGCTACAAGAATGCCAAGTGGCTCAAAAAATCCAACCGGATAATTGGCAAAAATTAAAAACTGGAACATAGTCCTGTAAAAGACAGGTTGTGAACTTCACCACTGAAAATGCATTTTTCATACTCATCAAAACGATTTTTGCCACTCCACAGGTACTCCCTATTGGATTCGCCACGTATATTTTAACACTAATTATCAAATGGATTACTTTCCGACTCAGTTATACGTGCTTGGCACGCTTGATTACTTGCTACTACTCTCTACTTAACTTAGCTTAACAGTATGAAACGGAGCAGTTTTCTTCTGTGTCTCACTATATTTTGGTCTAAGTTCAACTATCATTTCATGGAGTCGCGCAGCGCAATATGACGAGGCACAGAGGGGTTTTATTGAATGATCTTTTTCCATCCTGTGAAACACTTGATTAGAAAATAACACTTTGCAAAAGCGACAAAATATTTTCATTGTTGAAATGCCATAACTTTCTCGAGTTACTAGTGTCCCATCATTGCGTATCATACAGTACTTGTTTTTATCCGGCTGTTATTCGAATAATCCGCCTATCCCACGGATATCGAGATAGAGGAAGCTGGATGACTTGTTCGCGAATACAGCCAAGAAGGCGACGTTAAACTGAGCTCTGTGGCAAGCATCACAAGCATGGAGGGCACGGGTTCGAAGTTCTCTGGAGCCTAGCGAGATGCACACTGTTGACGATTCCCAATAAGGATAGAACTACTGTGCAATACTTCGCGGGTTTAAGCTTAGAGTCTGTTCACTTACATGACAAAATCTCCATTGAAAAATATCGCATACTGAAATAAACGCATTTTGGCAGCTTTGAACCCTCCCCGAATGTAGTAACGCAAGACTTTGGATTATCAAGTGACGAGCTGCGACCTTCATTAACCTATCATAGGCTTAACCATCTGCAAACCCCAGGCAACGTCCTAGACCCGGCGAAAACAGACCTCGATCGCTCTGTTGTGCCGTACGCTCTAATAAACACACCGTCTCTATACAATGAGATCCTCCTTATTGGATGGCTTTTCTCCACTTCATTCAATTTGTCTAATGCAAAAAGCGAATAATACTGATTAATAATCACCCCAAAACCATTTCCCTTTCTTGGCTTTCTGATGATCTTGTTTTGGTCCAGAGTTTGAAATTTTTGGATTAAAACCTACTTGCTTTTTTAAGTTTTAACTTCAATGTCACTAGAAGCACCGCTTTATCAACTTTTATGTTTTCGTCCACCATACTGTGGACTTCAGGCTAAAAATCGTGCCCTGCGTCAGTGATTTCGTCGTGTTCTTTGCAATGGTGGATTTGTAAGCTATAAAGTGCATATATTTTATCTGCTTAGATCAACATGAGCTACACCATCGTCAGGTATGTGAAATTAATGCTTTCCTGGTAAACAAGCATTCAGTTAATTAACGTAGAAGATAAGGGATTTATAGAATGTTAAATAGGAACCGAAGTACACAGACGAAAAGACGAACAGTGCTGAACAGTAAGCTAACCCGGGTGCTCTAACAACGACGGTGCGACAGACGTTGTCACCAACGTGATTTCCACACTGATTTTCTACGTATTGGTCTGATGTATTTCGTATTTTATGTCTGGCTGCGCCATTAGTGAGCCTTTTGGAAGGCCTTCACGGTGGGTCAGACGTTGATGTGCTGGTGATGCGGATTGATGTTGAAGAGGAGGGATTTATGGAACGTTGAAAAGAAACCCATTTTTGCATAATGCAAATACAACTAACTACAGTTTTAGATAAAACACGAGCCCATGACCTATCGGTTATCAGACAAGTGTTCTACCGACTGATTTACTGCGGATGCGGAAGAATGTGCATGTAATTCTCGTCAGAAGGTGTCTACCTTTCCTTCTGCACAATGCGTACTTGGCTTACAACTAAGCATCCCATGTTTCTGTAAATGGGGTCAGTGGTAAAAGCACACAATGATAGAAGACAGCCGTGCACTCGAATCTAGACGTGAAAGTTTGCTTGCCAAGAACTGCGTCTATGGTGTTGTGGTGCTGCCGTGTATTCTTTTGGAACGGATGACCCTACAAGTCTCGAACACGACGCATGGAAAGTAAACCTCTTCGGGTTTCTTTTGTAACAGATTCAAGACATGCACAGAGAGTATCCCAGGTATCCATTCCTTCGACTGCACTTAAATGGACTTGGATTATTAGCTGATCGAGCGCGTGAATGCTTAGTTTATGGAGGGTCTTCTGTGCTATACAGCTCGGAGCACAACCGCAGTGACTTGTTACTGATGCCTGAAAGTTCGCGGTCAGTTGCACAGTGTGCTGTAGCAAGTGCAGCAGGACTGTAGGTCTCGCCAACTATGCTTTAATGAGAATTCCGCTCCAGGACTTCGTCCCATCGAAAGGAAATTTAGTGATGTTGAAGGAAACCGTACTAGCTACGTCTCTTACGCAAGTAAATAACGAGTGACCGAAAGCCTCATGTTCGCAAAATCCAATTTTCTGGTTCCTAAAGTGGATAACTTACCTGTCCAATATGGGTATGCTTGGATGTAGTGTCTGCTTGTAACACAAATTCGATGCCACTCTGTTGTTGAACTTATTTCTGTGGCAAGGCTCCATCAAATCGAGGACAACAGTGCTTTGACCAATAGCCGAAATAGATGTGTGGTGGGGGTGATATCTGGATAAGCCAAGAAATGTCTTACGTAAAGGTTACACTGAAGGGTTCAAGTAACTATTTATCAAAAAGTTGTAGGTGTCACTTGCATGAGATTAAATGTTTAAAAGTCAAGTGGAATCTGAAGAAACCTGGAAAAATCCCGGGGGAAAAGAAGACTGTAATCGCTCAGCAATTTCACCAGACTTTCGTGGACTGGTGGAAGTAGCATATTCGTGGATACCAAAAATTTATGAGAACAGGCAAAATAGCATGGTAGCTGGCGATAACAACTAATGATATTTTCCAGTTGTACACTGTGAATGGTTTGCAGTCTCGGAAGTATCGAAGATAGCCTACGACTCTCCAGTCTGCCTTGGATCTTGGAAAGGTCAATCACATTCGGTGGTGATAAGGAGAAACGACATTTAGGCTATACGCCACTTAAACTCAGTTTACAGCATTTCATGGGGTTCGCTCTCCAATACGCCAAAGACGGAATCGGATCACACTTTCCCTTTTCCCCTCCTCTGAAGGAAGATCATCTTTTTTCTCTCATTGCGAGTCTTTGTCCTTGGAAATTAGGGTCCATTTTACTGAATACCTGAAACTAACATACAGTCTATAGCTGGAGTTGAAACATCACGAAAGATTGAATCACAAAGCTGCTGAGTGCAACTCATCGGCCATACCCACGATGAAATGATGACTTAATGCCTCATCGATTACACAAAAGTCAAATGATAGATCTTGCCGGTCCAGTAAGTCGGTCCACGGCGATTCAGGTGGTCAAACCTAACCTACCAAAGGCCCGGTGGCCGAACGATACCAAATCACCTTGCGGTTTATTCTTTTAAAACGGAGGCTCAATATGAATGTGAGAACACAGTGCTGTTTGGCTGTTTATGAGAGCCAACTAGTTAGTTAACCTGGCTGAGTCTGTTCGTATGTTCTTGGAGTCGTGTTGTGGCGGAATAGGGTGTTTAACATCAGAGCTAGTCAAATTTAATTTGTTTTTCTCCCTCTTCGTACGTCAGCTACGGTATATTCATTGTTTGCTGTCGCACATAAACGAAAAATTATTTTGGTTTGTGCTTCTGGGATCCGCCAGCCGTCGTTACTCTGACAAAACAGTCGTGCTTACAAAAAAGGGTTCACAGATTTACAGTCTTTCGCAGGTATTTTTTTACTAGAAAACATCCAGGAACGAACATATTAGTCGCGTCGAAGTTGGATTGTTTTAAAGGGTCCTTAATCAGAAGGGGTATCGTGCTTTTCCACTAATGCGGTCGTCTGCACACCAATTTAGTTTTGGCGGGAGACACCTGAAACCCAGCTGCATCTCACGTTTTTTATGTATAAGTCGAATTTCGTGCAATCTGATCTAAAGTAGAATATAAGGTTGACGGAAACTCGGGGACTGCGCCTACCTGATGAGCGCCATGAAGGGCGAAGCCGATCGTGGACTGTCAAAGAGTTTTCGGCAACCCTATGAGTAGTGTATTGCTTATATACAGGTATCGTACTGTCTTATACGGAGAAGTGATTGGACAGCTTATAAAGACTGCCGGAGTAGTTTTGTGTTCCGCCTAACACGGACATAGCTGTTCGCATAATTTGGGTAACAGTATTTTGAGCTTAAAGTCTGGACTGATAAGAAAACTAGTACTGGTCTTCTGTCAGCTCTGTTTAAAAAACAACTGTTTGGAAACCTTCAAGAGAGTAATATTGCAGCCGAGGAGACAGAATTTTTTACTTTGCGAGCAAACCGGTAACATTTGGGGATACTGCTAGAGGACACACCAGTAAACAACTCAACGATGGAAGCAGACAACCAGATGTTGAGGCAGCGACCGAAAACATAAACAGCGCATTGCTCCCTCGCGTTCTGTAACGATTACCAATAAGGTTCTGTGTGAAAAACACCAACGGAACAATGTTAATTGCACAAATGATTGCTCCAGGGTATGAAGGCTGGGCACAGGCACGGACCAGCACTACCAGCCGGATGGAGGAACTGGTGAAACTTTGCAGTTAAACTTATTTACAGCGTGCCGCACCATATTATTCAACTCTCTATGGTGATGACTTTCACAGGACCTGTGAAGCTACATCTATTGCCCCCATAAAATAAGTTCGCCTGCATCAGGCAGCAAATCTGAGAGAGATAAATCTGCCCGTGACCACCTACGCAATTCCTCTTACAGAACCGAGATATTGCTTTATATGTCGTATTGAGATACCCTTATATTCATTGACAGGCGTCATATAGCAAGGACCTCTGCAATGGATACTCCTCCGGAGCGACCTTTTCCTATCGGTCCAGCCAGCACTCGCTGTGTCAGCGTGATGAACTTAACTTTGAAATCTGTATGCAATTTGCCACTAATATGTACGTAGGTAAGTCATAATATTCCGAAAACGCATGATTCTGTGTCAACTTTAGTTTCCAGTTCGGATATTCGGAGCAGCATTTTATAAATGCTTAGCTACCCAACATAAATTTGATATGGCAAAGAACAAGAAAACCAAAGCCACACACTCGGATGAAGTTCTACTACTAAAGGGTTGATCGCACAAAATGTTTTCTACGCACATTGCTTGTTGATGTAGGATTCAGTCATTGAACACAGTGGTCAATCAAAAAAGATTTTCCAAACAGAATCCCATGTGTTCCTTCCTCACCTCAGGCATAATTTTTCGTCCACCAAACAAACACCCAATTGGATTCCCACAATGCATGTAGTTTGATGGGATGTGCTGTTTCTTTAAAACTATCCTCGGGCGATTAGTGAGTTTACTCTACGCAAGGATGCCACCTTGACAATAACACAGATTCCTGAACTGAACTCATCAGATATTTTGAAGTGCTTGACATGTAAGCCGATTTATAAAGTGCCAGGGATCTTTTTTAGATATTACAGTTAGTTATGACACTGTTCTAACCGACGTCCTGCAAACAAGCTTTCCAAAAGACTGGAAATTCAAAACAAAATTTCTCGGGACACATTCTGCTTACAGCCTCCGACAAAAATTCTCTGTGGATGACGCGCCAGTAAACGGTCCCTTGTTTGATCAGTAGGTAGATTATTATGTAAGGTACTCCCAGTAAAACGAGGACATTAAGAAAGTAAGTGCCTCCTGTGGTATACTGTCTTCGGGAGTAATGTGAGACAGAGCGTCAGCTTACCAGGTTGTTGAACACGTCACAAAAAGCTCCCAGGCGAACTATTCAGGATTTTCTTGACAGAGTTTGTTTACGTTTTTGTGCAAATATGGAAGGACCGCAACTTGAAAACTTTCTGAGTATTGTTTCAAAACGGACTGCTTTAGTTACTTTGCCGCCTAGGCAACATCTAATAAGGTTTTTTTTGCCTATTCTCTATTGCTTCTTAAAGTACCCCCATTAGGAACTGCTCATATACAACCTGATCTTAACACAGACGATGTCATAATCTTGAATCTTTACGGACCATTGATAAAAATCCACATTATCTTGCGTAATCATTTAGAAGTAAAGTGATTCCCACTCGAGGGTCAGCTTGTTTCTTAGATGTAAACTGCCGTTATTTTTCAGCACCAGGTTCATTCATCTCTGTATGATTTGTGTCCCACGTAAACTATGACCGCACAATGGAAGAAAAGATTTGCACGTAAAATCTGCCTTGACCTGATAGGTTACTTGTAATCTGTCTTCGGATCTTTGATCACCTGTGCTTTCGTAATCAGGAAGGGGTTATCAAAAAAACCTGTGTTCGTTATAAACCGGGATATGTTTAACGCATGTCCAGCCGCTATCTACAAGATAAACAGTTTCCCATTCAAATGTTCTACTGGCAAAAATTTAGAGGTTAGACAGACTAGACAGCTCAACATGAAAGCAATCCAACAGAGTGCTGCGAGTTGGGATCCATGTGTTTGGAAACCCTACGGAACCTGGGACGTCATTGGTTCCGGTATTGATCGTGCTGTGATTTCCATAGTGAACTGCCGTGCAATTCTTTTTGTCGTGTGCTGGGATTGTGTTCGGTAAGGTTCGCAAAGGATGCTTGGTTAACTCACCTGATGGAGACGTATTCCAATACATTACTTAGGTCTACCTGTTTCAGCGTTTAAAAGTCTTTGTTCTTGATCCTTTTGCTGAAAACGTAAAGCATTTTTCCCACCAAACCCCATCCATTCTGCTTTTCCACTCTTCACTAGACGTCCTTATTCTTTGGTCCGCAGCATTTAGGAACCGGAATGTGCTACTGTCCACTAACCTAAAAGCCAACGTTCAATAAAACAAACATTCATTGGTAATCAACATGAATGTCCAAATGGGAAGCAAGTAATATAACTCAGTGGTACTGGACTTAAAACCGTCCAGTTAGTTAGGTCACCTTTGAAGCAGCTACAGATCACTCTTTGAGCACTTTGGAAGAAGTCGGTGGCTTGGCTTGCGTCCCAATCTCAAGTCGTTCGAAATTGCAATCCGTCGCTTGAAATGTGTAACAGCGGAGGACTGATCCACGCAATGACTGGTATAACACTTTGGGCAACTTTACTGTAGACAGCAAGTACATTTTGCTTTTTTGAGTTATGGTAAGGTAAGGTCAGCACACAACCAATATTTTAATTCTCCATGGAAAATCGCTGTTCTAGCTGCCTTCTTCGGGAAGGTATTTAAGACAAATTAGTTCCTTAAGACGGGAAAAGACCAAAAGGTATCGCTGTAAAGAAGTTATGCTCTTGAACGACAAACGTGCAGATTTGTCATACGCCAAGCCAAATTTTGTTCCGCGGTCCAGTGCAGTTTATGCATTTTTCATAATGAGACCTACTACAATCGATCTTCTGATCTTCCTGGAACAGTTCACAAAGATTAATATTTCCAAGCACTGGGGCGTTAGTTCGCCAGCGAAGTGGAACCGATGGCAAACATGGATTGAAATAATTAATCGATCCTTATGTGGCCGAAGATGGCAATGCTAGTAAGCCCTTAATGTCAGTGTAGATCCGAGAGAACAGGATTGGCAAGCAAACATACAAATGCTTGTTGTTAGCCCTCGAATGGCCTAAACTTGAAGACGTAGCAATGAGCGCCGGCAAGAAATACCTGCTCATTATTGGAGCCTCGACCTCATCCATGAATTTTTCTGAGTTTCGGGATGCCTCAGTACACCATTATTGATTGACGTGAAAACAAAGAAAGAACGTTTACGCCTGGATTTATCTCAGGTTCAGCGTTAAACAATTCTGGAAACCAAACAAAACTGTTTACCTTAGCGTAGCAAGCGAATCAACCATGTTCAGGTTATCATGTTTCAAGCTGATTGGTCAGTTTTCACCGTGATCGTGATCGTGTGACATGCCACCTGATAAGGTAGGTTTCCATTGATTGTGGGTCGTTCAAATACTCGTGCGATGACCAGTGCCCACTGTGCCAAACGGTTCAGCTTCTTAATGGATGTTGGAAAGGAAAGTAAAAAGCACGCGAGGAAACAGTCGAAGCAGTGCCTTAATAATAGTGCTGTCACTATAGCAGAAAACATTGTAAATGGCACGGAACTGTGGGAGGACGTTTCAGCCGATTCGATTGCCGATGATTTCAGAGCATTTCTGGGCATAAAGTATACTGATATTGAAAAACTGACAAGACTGAATCTGGACAAATGGAAACCTGATGGAACCCCAAATGGAAAGATAGAAAGTTACCATTCTCAGGCAGCAAGTACCACGTCCATCGGTAAAATACAAAAATCAAGTGTATGGGCAGGTAGGTACACCGGGATGTATTCCAGCTTATTGCGTTGCAAACGTTCGGGAAACGTAGATGATCGCAAGACAGAAACAACTAAGAGCAAACATTTTGGCGTGACCAAAGTCATATGGGACTTCCAGTCAGAACCGATTCATCCGAAAATGAGTTTTGAGGCGCTCAAGGCATGTACTGAAATGAAACCTGACACACATGTACCCATGGTTGGCTCAGATTGGTGGGCTGAAGTCCTGGTATACGCAAAATTGGGATACTGGTCACCAGACATTCTGCCACCATCTTTACAAACAAGTGAAGCGAGCAGCGACATGGAGCTTCGTTCCCTCACTAGTACGGCAGCAGCGGTAACTCGAGGAACAACTGCATCCTCACAGCACATTGTAAATCCAGGTAAGTGAGATCCTACGTGTTTTGAAGGTTCTTTCATGTAGATGTTCTAGTCAAAAGGTGAAAGCATGTGTAGGAAACAATCCCCCCGTGGAATGTTTTGAAATTCAAAGATACTTGAGCTGCTGCACCGCACTACCCATAAGGGTTTAGCGACAAGTGGTAGATATGAAACTAGCGAACAGTAATACGTCAATAGGAAGTTCTTGCGCCTCGCGAAACCACCTGGATTATTGATAAAGTGAATGTTATGTGAGCAAAAGCAAGCAGTCTTTCGTGAGGAAGGAATAGAATCATCAATTGTGGACGCAACATATATGCAAACGTGAGTGAAGGAAGCTGTGGCCACAATTTAGGATATCTAAATGAGTCTAAAATATAGCCACCAAAGTTATTCTAATGCTGTTTGATCTTCAGAAAACGTAAACACACTATCGTGCATAATTTTATGTACGTTTTACTTACACCAAAAGCTTAGATATGATAGATTTGACTGGTTCGTCGATTTCCGACGGCAGTCCTGCTTTTTTTGCAGTGTTTCGGCAAACACTCACAGCCTTATCCAAAGCATTATCGTGGGGCCACACAACAGTCCTGAGTCTCTTTAGTAACCTGGTGAGTGCGTGTCAATCGATTAGCTATCTTACACACGAAATCTTGTCTATTATCCTTTTATGAGAAAAGGTACTAGATTCCAAAAGAGTGTCTCAAGTTCGACCAAGAATAGAGACGTTTTGTAATTGACGAACTACTGCTTGGACTAATGCATCTTTACTCGTATATAATGATCCGGATAATCCATTAGCAATAGGTTGTTCATAGTATCCTCCCAAAGAAGCTGATTGCGTCAGGAAGTGCTGTCTCGGAATTTTTCGTACTTCCGGTGATTCTTCGGCGTCGACTGCCATAGTCGAACGTTTTCTTAGTAAGCCAAATGTGAGCGTCCACGCGTGCCCTGTCACCATCGCCGATGCGCTGCCAATATACCTAACTAATCGGGCTCAGGTAGGTTAATTTTCTGTTGATCACATGGTAGTTTGTTTGTTTGCCGAGCTTGACAGCTGATTTGCATTGCTAATTTCCAAAGTCGGTGAACAAATCAAATGCCATCTGATCGAGAGCTAGTGGTGACGTACCATTGGGTGAAAGTGTTGTCGTTGTTATTGATGATGATGTATGGCGACGCATGATACAATGAATTCTACCGCTGACTTTGGTATGAACCTTATACACTGAAACAACAAGCCTGCTCTTAACTGCCCACAGTCTACTCATCAGGTTAGCAACACCAGCAGCACGATGTGTGTAAGGAACACAAATTTATGTATTGCAATAATGGGCCACGGACCGTATGAGCGCTAACTGGCCCGTGGCCTTAGCAGGAGGGGTGACCGCACACCTGGAATTTTATCACTTTGTTCGCATTAGGTTGTCATTTCGAAAAGTCTTCTTAAACTTGCATTTAAAACAAGGGAGTTATTCAACATTTGAGAAGCGCATTGGTGTTAACGGGAGGCTCAACTGGATCTCTCGTTTGTGAGATTCTTCGACGGAATGTGCTGCGCCCGGCCACCTCGTGTTTCATTTTGGCACGACTTTCGAGGTATCGTAGTATATCTTCCTGAACACTTCACTTACAATGCAGGGAGAGGCATTTGAGCATTTTAAGTATCCAGGAGGTTGTATTAGTTCTGAATGTAGTGTGACAGATGAGGTAAATGCACGATTCCGCAAGGCTCGGGTCGCGTTTGCTAATTTGAGATACCTATGGCGTCGAAGTGGTGTATCCCTGAACCTCAAGGGACGTGTGTATCAAGCTACAGTACGGGCTGTTTTGTCGTATGGCTGTGAGAATTGGCCTGTTCGAGCAGCGGAATTGAGACATCTTCAGGTGTTCGACAATCTTTGTCTCAGAACCACAGCTCGTATGGGTTAGCGTCGGTGTATCTGTAACGAAGTAATTAGAAAGCGGATTTTCGGTTGTGTAACATGAACCTCCATTGAAGAATGTGCCCAACACGAATACTCGTTCACCGATGAGGCGCTCTTGATATCCATTTCCTCCCAGCAACCTCTGCAGACGATTCATTTTGTTTTGTCATTGTACGTCACTGAAGCATAGTTTGTTGCTCCGATCTACCCTTTGGTTCAGTGCGAATGAGCAGAGTCATGGTTCAAGCGTGGGTATTGTGTAAACTCCTGTAGTAAATGTATGCTCTTCCTTTAGTCATAGGTGACAGACTAAGAAATTAACAGTTCTATGTTCGGTTCAGGCATTGCTCGTGCAAGCATGCCGAATAAGATTGCTCTGTGAGTTAGATATGACTGCAAATATATCATTCAAGTGACAAAGCCAAGCATTTGGGGGCTGGGCGAAGTTTCTTACTACTATCGTTTCGGTGTGACGTAAGCAGATATTGGCTGCCATGAGTGATACAGAACACCTGATTGTAGTTGGTTTATAAAGAACCAAAAAAAAAACTTCGTCAGAAAATATCATCTGGTGGCAAACACCTCCAGTTTTCCAACAAAAATTAGTTATTCAAAGTAGAAATTACGTCCATCAGACTGTTCTGGATTAGTAAATTGGTACACAAAGAATTTACGGAAAAACTTAAAGCAACTTTAGCTCCATTGACTGCAGCGTCTCAGTGCGCCCCTCTTACCACTGGTTTAGGTGAGCCCGTTTCTTTCAAACATCTATTGTTTTGTATAACTTCCGAAGTAAGCTTCTCCGTGCTTTTAGCATGCTCCTGATAGTGTTACTGTGGTCACTGTCAGAGCTTGTAGTAAAATCCTCCTCAGCCAAAAAATAAATAAATAAATAAAAACAGTTGTAATGGAGCAATATGGTACTGCCACTGTGCATTTTCTGCCCCGAGATGGATGAAAACGAAAATGAAATCGCTTGAAGGCATGGCTCCGAGTTAAATGCGCCGCACATAGCAAATAATATTTGAGCCGAATTTGATGGAATTTAGCCGGCGGGGACAGAACATAATAGGAGGAAAATTCATGATCGAACATATCAAAAGGATAAGAAAATACTACGAAAAACTGAAAGTGCTAGGACATTCGTACGGTGACCCTAGTGACATCCACAACAAACCGGGTAACAGTCTTACAAGGACACGGGAAGTAACACGGAGCAATAATTAACCATGAAAAGGAAGAAGTGAATGTGTGCTTGCCTGGTTGGCAAGGTATGCATGTTTGCTTCCTCAGATGAACACGTGCTTGTTGCCAGATGAGTGGGTTTATCATCCCCAGTAAAGGTGGCAAGGTAGCAATGGTTGCATTTCGGGTAATAAATTTGACACCCTAAAGGGCGTCATAGTTTCCTCAGGTTGTAATGGCCTAGGTTTCATTGGTATTCGACCAATTTTAACTGGTTTCTAAAGGTTGTTGCGCAATGAATGGCGACAGCTTCAACTGTCTCCTTCCCTCTTTCAATATTTACATCCACGGAGAAAAGGTTCTGAGAAAGCTGTAATTAAAACAAAATACGATATTTCCCCATTAAGCATGTCTCCCTGGTGGAGTGAATTTGGCTCTGCATGTATGGACCAGTTCACCAAACTAGTGATGTACTTTCTGACTGTGAGGGCAACCAGTCACAGAAACTGCAGACCACCATACAGATAGTAGACTGTTCGACTGCAGCTAGTTCTTGATGTTCTGGAGGGAATCAGTTGTTGGCCAGTTAAAAAATGCGTTATGATGTTCTCAAACTAGCTCACTGTGTTGTACGCCTTCTTCTACTTCAAGATGCGTTCGTCTTCCAAGATGAATTTTCACGTGTTTTCTCCCTATGCGCACCGATAGTGAAAAACTGATGTGTCCTTTCTCCTCAATGCTCTCGAATGGGCCATTCTCATCCTTGCAATCAGTTAGAGCTAATCGGTTTCTCGCGATAGAGGCACCTGCTGACTTTTCATAATAATCACAAATTTCAGAAGAATGGTATCGAAATGTGTAAATGTGGTGTCATGCACCCCAGGGAGAAAACAACGGGTCAATGAAGATAGTGGTATCATTGAGGTGACCAGAGATTCACAATTTCTTCCTCCTTCCTTTCCAAGAGACAACATAATACAAGAGAAATTCGTTTGATTTTACGCATCTCAGAGAGGACTCTCCTTTGGTGCCATGTACCAGCTATTTCACGTAATCCATGAATATTCTTTTTCAGAAGATTCAGAGATGTTACTTCACATGTTGAGTTGGTAAAAATGATGAGCCACCGCTAAACGATGGGTACGTGTGGTGGATAACAATCCGTATGTGCTCCAGCTGACTCTCAACAGAAAGAACAGCTGCATGTTAACTATACAGAATCGATCAACAGCCTAAAGAGTAATCATGGTCCGGAAAGAAAGGAGCCTACGTTTGTAAGTGAATGAATCGAACTATTGAATGGATGCTTGGTTGATTAATTGGTCGACTGATTGACGGCCTGACTGATCGATCGACCGACCGACCGACTGATTGTTTGATTGATTGATTGGTCATTCAATCGATCCATCGCTTGAGTATGCTTCTGACTCTAACGCACTGACGTAGGCTTGCGTAATGCGTGTTTTTAAATTATCGGTTAGTCTATGAGCGCTTCACCGAAACTCATTCTAGGAAATTTCGACACATGCACCATAGACACTGCTGTACAATATACTCCTTTACACGAGAACTCCAAGGAGGCTGTCGCACTTTCAGGAGAATGAGTCCTGTTGCAAGGGTTCATTTCCATCGAAGTGTCCTTTCGGGAGAAAACACCCCCTCTGAACTTTGTTATTATCGAAATATAAGTTCTACTCCTCAAGAGATAACAAGTTTCTACATGCCCCTACTGATGGAGATACATTTGCGGACTGCTCTATTAAAGGGTTGGTTAAATTCTCATCGTCATTGTTGTCCTCTGCAACAGCGCAGAGCTTAGCCCCTCGATAGTTGGGTCTCTCTTAAGTACGTAACAGAAACAAGGAACACATTAGAAATGCGGACTCAGGGTTACGAGGCTAGAAAATACATTTAGAAAAAGTTAATATAAACTATGTGTTTATAGAGTTCTTAATAATTACATGTGCTTCTGTCGCAGATATTTACCTCATACTCAAATCTTCTTCGGAATTCGCCTTGTGGACTAGCTTCTGTAGCCATGGGCTAGAGTTTCGTAATGACCAACGCAACAGGAATTGATGTCCGTTACTGAGTTCACAGAGAAACATTTTCTCTACAGCAGTATTGTGATAGCCAAATTTACATCCTACATCAGCATCAGCTGCTACGAACATAAACCGAAATTAAGTTAACCCTCGAAACAAGGTGTAAAATGTAGTTTCCAAAAATTTATTGATCCCTGCTAATTTGCAGCCCCGTCGGTGGGACATTTTGACGTTCCTGAGAGAGGTTCCTTGTAAGGAAAATGCTATACTGACTCTCACTTGAAATAACACCAATATACTGTGAGTGAGGAGGGCTCACGGATGCAGTTTTGTGTTAACTTCGATCAGTTAAGCAAACAGCAGTTAAACGGCCCAAATTTTTGCAATCTACTCCCCACCGTACAGAAGTTTCCTTGGGGTTTCTCTCAGTTGTACAAATAGGGCAGTGTGTGAAAAGGGGGGAGAAAACATGACCTGTATTCCGTGCTCTGTAAGAACATAAATTTATTTAAAGTCATTCTTACCCATTGTAGGCTATGAATCTGAGAATAAAAATTACCACTCTATAGTTCTCAAATTTTTGTACAAATGCAAGCTGCGCCGATTTTCTCTTGATGAATAATAATGGAAATTAGGCATATTTGAATTGACTGGGTCATCTCAAGTGAACTGCTGCACCCTCTTTATTCTCCATGTTATCGGTGAGCAAGCCTGTATCGCTCCTGCAAACCCAATTCTTGTCTGAACTGAGTGAATCGCAAGCAACATTTCCGAACCCGTAAACGAAGAAAGTACCATTGCACATGTTTTTTGTCAGTTGACTGTCGTTTTCCGTGTCATCTAATAACAAGACTGCGAGTTTTGGCGGCTGACATCCAGCGGCTTCTAAATGTTAAAATTTGGCTTGTTTGTGGTACCTAGGCTAGTCCTAGCAGAGAACCAGAATCGCATCTTATACCTAATTCAACCACTTTGTAACGGCGATCCGAATGAAACATTATTTATACCTAGGGTGTAAATGCTAGCATTATTTCTCCTTTCCTTTTTGCAGCAAAACGATTTATTGCCAAGTTTGGCGGCCTACATCGGTTTTATCAGTGCCTTTATGAAGGGACTGTCAGCACGGAAGACTTGGAAACTGCCATTCACCTTTGTCACTTTGGTCTGCATCTCGGTCTGAAACGCTCCACAAAAAATATGGAAGACAGGAAGCTTCAGCAAAGGCATAGTCAGCAGTTTACACTTCGTTCATCAAATATAGCTGCAATGTATAAGGTGATACAGTCACAAGCCAAAAATGAGAACCGAAATGTAGTCGCCCCAACAGATTTGAGAGCCGTCATAAACACGGTATTTCTGGGTGAGCTAAATTCATTCAGAGATATGTCATTTTATCAGAATCCCCATCAAGCAGCATGCTTTGAAAATGCCACGGATCCCAGCATTTTGTGCAACATTCCACCTGTAAAATATGATGAGTCCGTTGGTACAGTGGACACATCAACCTCGGAAAGGTCAACCGAATCGACAGCTGAAAATCCTCCAGATGCAACTGGTCTAACACAACCCAGTCAGTTAACCAGCCGTGGAAATGGAAACTCCAAACTAAGACATGTGGACGCCAGTACTCAACTGAATTCCCTCAGTTCTCTCGAGTCTCGGATAAGTACTGACCTACGTGGGGTGAGTTTAGAAGAAAGGCAGAGTCAAACAACTAGATCTGCTCAGAACTTTGGAGTGGGACCAGACAAAACTGAAAGACGCTCATTACATTTAAATTTCACACAGACTAAGTCTCCTCTACCTAACTATTCTCAATCATCTATTCAGGCACTTACTGCTAAGACATGTTGCAGGTTGCGTTTACAGTCTTTTAACTCCAGTAGAATATTTCCAAGTCACCGTACCACAAACATCATTCGTCAGCTAAGAAACATCATACCTGATTTGGAAAATAAAATTGACATTAAAGACTTGCTCGAGCAAACGATACTGCATCTCGGCAACAAAATACTCTACTCTCCGGAGATTTCGGTCACTCAAGGAAATTCAGCAGAGGCTAGAGTACAAAAAATAGTCAGCTTTACTTCTCGAAAGCAGCCAATCCTCGGAAGAATCCTCCGTCAGCAGTCAGAAGAGTTATTATCTTACCTGAAGAAACCTACACAGTCCATAGAACCTCGAGCTAGTTTCGATCAGCCTAGCTCGGCTTGCCGTTTTATGCTGCCTACCATTAAACCAGGTCGGCCCCCAACAAGAGTCACCATTGCAAACACGATAGAAGTGGAACACTCAGATCTAATACAGAACAAAAGAAGGGGGAGCAATTTGATGCGATCACCGCTGTCCGAAGATAGCCGTTCAGACGTATCCCATCTATCGGTGGTAAGATGCACTCCCAATTTTAAGGCAACCAGTGAAGATGGTTCGACTTCAGTCGACACTGCAGTCGATCCCAGTATACACAGATTGAGTGAGTCCTTCTACAGTGGCACTACACAGGCATCTGGTCACATAAAAACACCCGAATTTGAGATAAAGGACAACGAATCCTCCCAATTGGAACGTGATCGCCACCTATTTCTCGTGCCAAGGTTACCTCCAAGACCGGCAACTATGCTACAAGCGGTCAGTCACGAGCTTTGTAAAAACCACCCATATATTTTGGAGTATTTTACGCAAACGCTTCAGCAAGTTGTTGCAGATAGCATTTGGGTGACGGAACGTAATCCGATCAAACTTTTCCCGGCCTTGGAAAGGCTAGGTGCTGATCTTATGGTTTACCGACAGTCTTCAGGTCACGTGGTGCGATTCAAAATCATGTCGATAATCTCTGCATCCGAACGCAACAGGCAGCTGAGAAAGCAGTTGAAGCATAGTGCGATGCTGCAAGGAAACTGGTTGGATCAGCTTCTACGCTCTTTGGGCAGCCAGCAATCAAGCTGTCGCACAGAGGCTGCCCTGGCCTTAGCAAAGTTAGCAAGCGAAACACGGCTGATGAATAAGCTTTTGGCGGAACAGCGATCCACCGTCATAACAGACATCTTCCATTCACTCTTCCGGGCCGCTGAATACTACCCGAAAAACTGGCCAGAATATTACATGACAATTTCTTTCTTCCTCCATCACAACCAGTGTCAGCGAATATTGGACAGCTTACTAGATTGCGGTGCACAAGCTAAATCCAGCATCACAGGGTCGGGCTTCTTACACCTTTTGGCCTATATCTACACCTATTGGCCGAAAACCCTGCTGGAAGGGCTAAGCGTGAACGAAAAATATCTAAATCGTCTGTTAGATTCGGCACTGAGTAATCCGACTACCAAGAAAGCAACTCGAGAGACGATTGCTGCAATGTACGGGTACATTACCATCAAGACGAATTTGGTTTCACTGTGGCAACCAGAATCCAACTCTATGAACCAAAACACCCCGAATGTCGACAACGGGCGCTAGGCCTTGGAAACGAACTGGTCAAACAACCTGGTGTATGATTCGGATTGGTGAACATCACCTGTACATATATTTGATAGGGCATATCGCTTTGTCACTCAAGTAAACATACGATGTGATTTATCCCATTTAAAATATGATACAAACTGTTCCGCTGGCTAAGCCACCGCATCATGATTGGTGATCCTACTTGATGCTTATTTGTCGATAGAATTTCTATGCAACTACCTCATGTAACACGAACTGAAGGGGTCGTTTGTGTTGAAATAACGAAATGTACACATTGTGCACTTTGTTTTTGTTCCCACGTTGGCCACACGGTCGTTCAGTCCTCAGAGTTCAGTTCCTTTGCCTGAATCCCAACAGGGTAAGAGGGCTCGGAAGCACAAATGGCAGTACAGTACGAGAAAGAAACTGCTGATTTTGCCAGAAATTTGAACCGTTCTTTCTGTAGCCAAGGGTATCCGCTGATGCGTGTTGAGAGAGTAGGAACGTTAAGCTGAGTGCAGATATCAATCGTGATAAAAGATCCTGGTTAGTATTGCAAGAAAACTTGTTATAGGACAAGCGTTTATTCAACAAGAAAAGGCAACCTAATACAGGGGGAATCTTTGGTCAAATACAAGTTCCAAAGAACCAAGAGTTTCATTCTCATCATTTTGCCGTGGCCTTTGTATACGGGAAGCTGGCATTCGAAATGGATTTTCCGGTCAACAGTGGTATGACCACTGGACACCTGTGAATATTAGGCAACCCACAGACGGTTTGCACTGAGCCGAATGTGGTGTTGCGTGCAAGTCCTTGGCGTTGATGTAAACTCGAGGGAATGGAATCGGCGGTCGAAAGTGCAGAGGCCTTTTGCAATCCATCAGCTGGCGTAAACATGATGGCATAACAATCGGACTGACACCAGTCACCTGTTTATCATCGAGGTAACGGAATTATCAGTCACCTCCTCACCATCATCACCTCCCCCAGTATAACACCATGAAATTGTTACCGACAGCAGCCCATTAACACACCTTAAGGATGGTAATGTATAAACTGGAGGTATTACGCTAAATCCATGGTTAATTATGCTGTAAGGCGGGTGGTCGTAAGAATATATATATATATATATATATATATGTATATATATATATCAGGTATATCATACTGAAACATAGAGATTCTTGGATGACAGTAGTACCACACTGCTGAACGCACTGTTGGAGCCCACTTTAATACCATCACATTTAACTCAGACAATTGCTACCAACAGAGTTCTGCAAGTTTGCCTGCTGATTTCATTCCGTCCTGTGTACATCGGATTCGCAGATTCACCCGCAGTAGCACATCCGGCTCAGAGCAAACCGGTTGCCTTATCACGACTGTGCACAAGCGTCCGGTGGCGAAATCGCCGTCGACAGGCAAATCACAACCAGATGCCATTCAAATGTATATGAGGCTCTCTTTACACAAAATAGAACAGACCAACTAAAACTGGCGACTCCTGATGAGAGACCACCACAAACACAACTTAAAAATACCAAAGGTGGGATACTTTCCAGTAAAAACTCAGTACTCTCGAAAGTACCATAGTTCAGATCTGATAACGCCAGGTGTCTATTACTCGAGACTTGTTCTGTCAGTGTGAGAATTCAGTAAACAGAGAATCAGAGTGAAAATCGGATGCAGTCCAAGTTCGCAGTGCATCCAGTCAGCTAGTAGGACAGGTCACGCTCACGTGCTTGGCTCCGAGAACTCACGCTTGGTGTAGTCTTCCTTTGCCAGACGGGCAGACAAGCGAACAGGGGCCATCCATCAAGTAAATTCTTGCTCACCATGATCGTCCAAGGGCCTCTGTAAACCGATGAACTTTTAAGGACTATGATCACAACGGGATGCATTGAAAAAGTCCTCTCGGAAGCGTATCTCGGTGTGTAGCATTTCTGTGCACTCATTCACCACAATAGTTTCCACTCAGTAAGCAATACCCTTCTTGATTGCTTGTTTCATGGCTTGTTGGGTTTATTGAATGCTCTGTTCCTACTGATGTCGTATTTTAAAAGCAGTTTTTTACCAGTCACCTAAACGCTCGAATATTATCTATAAAAACCCATAATCACTTGCTGCTTTACAACATTTCTAAAAGATTAACCCAGAAATTCGAGTATATCCTCCATAATGACGGGCAAAACCGATCATATTTATGTTATTCCTTGAAACACATATCAAAGCCGTACACAGCTCATATCCGGCATGCTGGTGTTATGACGGTTGATCGCTTCACTCCACATAACCTAGTTCACCTCATGCCGTCCCACCCTAAAGATTACAGGTAGCGGTTACAGACCCATACACGCAACCAGCAAGTGTCCAAGGGGCTCGGTCCTCCATTCCCAAACACACACAGCTCAGAGAGCCACGAGAAACGAACTTCACATAAAATGAAGTCTCCAAGGTTCCTGGTGGAATTTGAACGGTACGGAAACAAGTCGCTGGAACTATTCTCCAGCTTTTGAAGTAAGAGGTCGACGTCACACTAGACCGAACCAACTGGGTTTGTCTAGATGTTCCCGCTCCTGGCCTCAACAAGCTTGAATGCATCAAATATCTCTCCGGTAACGCACCTTCACACTGCTCCACAGATTCAGTGCAGTTTACAGATAAGGTGTGGAAATCTTCCACTAGACTACGTTTAGGTTACACAAAGCATTTTTTCACCGGGTTATAAATGCTGTTCCTAAGGCGTCTCTTGTTACGTTCTAGAAAAAGCTTTTCCATTAATAAAGCTGAACATTTTAGTTCTGGTAAGGTCATTTCCTCTGGAAAAATAAGGATATGTTGGAAGACTGCTTATTTAGGTGGCTTCACACTTAATGGTGAACTGAAAGTCCAGCCCGAAAGTCCAAAAGGGTGAAAAGTTTTGTTTCGGATTTGTGTCATTTATTAAGCAAAACTAACCACAAAATCCACATGTTTTGGCACACAATTTTCTGGCAACTTCGGAGTTCTCATCGCATTGCCCCGTGCTCATTAAAGATTGACAGTCGACCGTAGAAAGTTGATCAAAGCAATTACCTACGGATGGAACAAAAAAAAAACAGGAAAAGTCACTCGTTCTCAAAAAGAACCGGCGTTACTATGAGACTCGACAAAGACCTATCTTTCAGTTCCAGAACAAGTTTCAGACCGTTTGTCAGTTATTGCAGTTGGGGACTAAAAATGCGTTATTGCACGTTCAAACCCACAGGGATAGATTAAACTTCGATTTTAGCGTAAAACTGTGACTCTTCGGAATTAGCTTTTGGCCAGGAGAATTTATCTTGGCCTCACCTTGGAAATTTTCGTTCTGATGTGACCATCTGCCAGCTCACACATCAGCCTGCGTTCCTTGTTCAACGGTCAAAGATATTGGCAATAGGCCCAACTGAAGGATGTAGCTGCTTCTCATAAGGTTCAATGAGCACCAAGGATCTCTTTCCTACTTCTTTTTTCTCTGTGGCCTTGCTGGCTTATGTACTTTAGGTAAAAGAGGTGTAGAAACTTCAATGCTTACGACTCTACAAGTTGATCAACGGTAGTCGTCACGGTGATCTCGCGTTTAACTATACAGTTCCTCCATGAGAATGATCAAGCGAGGCAACGTGATCAATGCAGTGGGTGAATGGAGAGAGTACCAAGCAGGCCCCGATAAAAAGACAGATCGATTTTCGAGATGTTCTTTCCAGTTGAGTCTGTCTTAATTCTGTGTCGCAAGACTCATAGAGTTCGTTCTACAAGCCAGTGAAACATAAAACATGGTATGAAGCGATTTAAGCTGCCTTTGATGGTCATAAGTTCAAAGCAAATTTAAATGTCACGTTTGATGGTAGTTTCGAGATGGAAGGATGAACTTAGTACTCGAAGGTTGTTAACACGAACTGCTGAGTATGACAGTCCCAAAAGAGCAATGCAAGCATGTCGGAAAGTCGTTTGGCTAAAAGCAACGAATCATAGACCACATGAGCTCTGAAAGTATCAATGTTCCAAAAGGAGACAGTTTACTTGGGACAGTATCTCCAGTGAATAGGTCACCTAAGTGCCTACTACATTGTACGCTGTTCGTCATAACCACCTTCTTCAGTGGAATGGTTTGGAACTACGCGAAATTATTGGAGGCCGTCCGTTATCACTGTGCCCAAATTTTCGGTGTCCTTGAATAGATGCGTGAGTATAAAACGGCAAGACAGGTACACGACAGTTACTGACTCACCCGGACTGCATGTATTTTCAGTTACCTGAATGACGGCTGAACACAGACGGTCATGGGCAAGGAATAGGCCCAACTGTTTAGTATGTACGCCCCACATTACACACTAACATTGAAAATGCTATGTTGAATGTATGAAATGCCAAACGCAGGAATTTCAAATCAGTAATTCTGTAAGAGAAAACCTGTGACCGCTTTTTTGCAAATGAGAGTACGGTTGTCTTTTGAAGTCGATGGACCGGTGTTATCCTGTCTGACACGATAGACTGTAGGTTATTGTGCACAGGTATTTTTGGAATTCAATCACCATTAGAGTCGTCAGTGTAAATTTCAAGACCTCAAGCCGCAGATTCGGTCGTGTATGGTGCTTGTATACGGTAATCGGAATAGGCATCTACGTTCTTCATGCAAGACCGCTAGCTTTTTCCGATTGTCGGCCAGCTATTCGATAAGCCAGGCGGTTTTAGTGAATCAATAAAGATCCGATGTGATCCGGACTATTAGTTGGCTTCCGAAATTTCCTCGATCCCAAGTAGTCACTTCGAAGAAGAGCATTTTTACTGATAAACAGACAACAAGCTTCAAGATGGTGAACTCTAAACTCGATCTAGGCTGCTTTGTGGACATTTGTGGTCAATCAAAGGGGTTGGCGGAAGCAACCGATGTGGACATTACGGCACAGCCTTGAACTTTAAACTGTTCCATAAGTCACAACTGTTTTGAAAGTTGGTGAGAAAACGGGCTCCTGCTCAGCTTGAGCGTCCCCGATGCATCTCAACTACTGAGTATGCTGTCGCCTTTCTACGGAATCTCCAGTTAGTCAAACAAGTTACGATTGTCGTCTTTTTATGGTGCGTCTGAATATGGTAATGTCTTCGCCATAATTCTTCAGGCTTTCCTTTTTGATAACTCATTGTCCAAATTAGTGCTTTATGACAAAATCTACTTGGTGAACAAATATTAGTTGCTGGTTCGTAGGTCTTATTTTTAAGAAATGCAGTCTTTCGTGTCCGCCTAGACAGAAAGCTCTCTTGAATTAGGGCACTTGGTATCCGGGACCCAGATACACGATGGACCCGAAATTGGGCACGGCGTCCATAGGGTGTGGATAGGAGGATGACATCCTTTGGAAATTAGCTGTGAATAAGCCAGTCGTGGCGGATAAGTGGACGTGAGCAAGCATCGACGGTACTACCAAAGAGTGGTGGGTTCCGGTCCGGGCAAGGTCGGCGTGGCTAACCTTCATATATATATATATATATATATATATATATATATATATAATGAGAATCAAGTTCTTTCCAGTGCTTTAGCTTGAATGGGAGCAAGGACATATGAACTGAAAGTCATTTTACGGGGGAGGGGCAGCGTGGATGCTAACACTAAGCGTAGTTATGTCAGTCATCATCATCGTGTTGCAATAAGGACAAGCGAGTAGAATCGATCGAAACCAGTGCACTACAGGTGTAAGATACCTTATGCTCCTCAACAGAAGGTCGTATGTCTACCCAAACATACGCCCTGGTAGTTTAGACGGCGTAATTTATAGTAACACGAAAAGAGTTGTGTAATATGATACAAGCTCAAAATAATGGATAGAAATGTATTATCATTTAATGAAGCATTCGGCATTTACTGCCTTTGTGTATGTAATGGCGGGGCAAACTGGTGTACCTCCACGAGTCCCGTGAAGTCAAGTTTCTGTGGCTTAAAAGCTGTAGTTAAGTTAAGCGAAAAGATGGTTAATGATGCAGAATTACATACACCGTACTTCATCTTTGAACAATCACATGGGCACGCGTCCCCGTCCAGAACGCTTTAGCTGCGTGGTTGATTGATTGAAACTAATCACGGATGCTGAGTCAGGTGCGACGATAGTGGCGAATACAGACCTTAGACGGGCAGTTTTCTGTAGCTTATTTGGTAACTGCGTATTCAAAGGTCCGGCAGCGTTTTTTAATCTGAGTTCCCTATACGAAAACAGTCCTTTATCAGGAGTGGCTCAATATCAGATTGTCAGGTGGATGCGGGGAAAATTGAGACATGGAAAACATGAAAATGTTTGGAAGGTGTGCAGACAAGGGAAAAAGTTTCTCAAATGAGCCTCCAGAACGAATTCACTTTGCTTACTTGGGTGTGAATGTGGCACCGGTATGCAGTGTTCCTTTCGTGTGATTACTCGACGTACACAATCCGAAGGATGCTTTGCATGTACCACAGTAGGACGCGTATAGAAAATGATATGACGAAGTCTTTGTCCATTGAAGCATGGGCTGGTTTCAACCTCTATCGGGGGACAGCCGTCACAATAAAATGAGCGTTCCGCCCTTGAAACAGGAAGGAAAAGTTTTTGGCACGCGTGGAAAGCAGTAAAAGCAAATTTATCTTCCCGAGACCAAAAATCCTTGTGAAAAGAGAATTATACACACCGACGTAGTGTTCACCGAAAGAAATAAGCAACGTTTTGTCCTCAGAAAAAATGTATAGATCAGTATCCAAAAGCAGTGGCTCCTTCTAGTTTTCACCTGAAGTCATTCAAACCTCGTTACAACTCCCTCGTAGTGGAAACAAGTCTCAGAAGAACTGCAGGGAAATGCCCAGATCCGGCTGAATGAGATTGGGTAGTATGCTGCTTGCTGTTCACATAGTCTTCTACCTCAAAAGCATAAATGCATTTCTTTACTATCAAGTAAATCCTTGGAAACAAAACGTATCATCAACTGTTTTCGAATACTACCTTTAATTGACCAGCGGGTTGATAAAAATTGGGCATAAACAGTTTCCAAATGTTTGTAAACGATGTTTGCATAGGACCTGTATTTCTCATGCCAGAAGACCGTCTGCATCGCAGAGCTCTTTTCGTCCTGGCCTGGCAACGAAGTATGAAAACACAAACCAGTAAATTGAGTCGGGTCGAGAACTGCCACCTCCCTGGGTAGGGACCCCGTGACACTGGCAGACATGGCCCAGTCGCTCAGTAAGTGGCGCTCGTTCATCAAAGCTATCGACTTCAATGCGTAACTGCCCATCTCCACAACTAACTGAATATGCCATCGCCTCCAATGCTTGGTTGTATTTCGGACGCTCCCACTTTCCGGTGATCGAAACTGTAGTAGCTGGAATCAATGCATCCATGATACATGGTTCATTGCCGACAAATTGATTTATTAAACTGATGCATAGGATTGTAACTGTTTGAATATTACCTTTGGACCGGTACGGTCAAGTCAATGCACTTGGGTTAGTGCTAGAGTGAATTCATGTTTTTCGTAGTCATGTAATTTGAAAGTATCTTCAAATACTCTAGATGTATAAATGGAGGCTTATTCAGTTCAGAATGATGAGCTAGCGATGAGAAAACCATTACCAAGTTCTTCAAACTTCAAACTAGTGACAACTACATGAAATCCGTTAACGACCTTAAATTCAACAACTTGGGGCAGTTGCAAAGTCCATTCGCCCAGACTGGGGTCGAATAGGATGGGGTGTGTTTCCTGATGTGAGTTGCTGCACCGCTTTCCTTGGTTATACCTGAAAAAATTCATTTGCATAATTACTCTGTCATTTGACCTTACAGTCAAAGGTCAAGCGACTAAACAATAAGAACCAAACTGAGGGATTATCCATTAGTTATAAAAAAAGTGAAGATGAGCAGAAGCATTGGGTTTATGATGGTTTGGAGCGATACTGAAGACAGTCTATCTCATCATCTGTCTGGTCGAAATACAGGATTGAGAGTGAAGTTAGAATGCAGCTGAGTTTAGTTTGAATTTGCAACTGTGGTCAGACTGCGACCACGTATATAAGTTGTCACTTGATAAGTGAAACAGCTGGCAAGTAGCAACAACCACAAATCCGGTTTCGGCTTCCATGGATTATTGAAATGAGTTGAATGCTTCAGTTGAAAAAACGGACAAGAAGTGGTTTGCCCCAAGGCACTCGGTCCTTGGGGCGGTACCATCCTTGAGACAGCCGTATGAGAGTTACTGCACGTGACAGATAATCCTAAAATGTTGGACAAGCGACGCTTTTTGGCTGGTTTCTCACCTCTGAACACGACAGCACCCATGTAGATTCACCATGTATTCAGTAATCAACTTGATTTTAGCATGACCCGAACCGTGATGAACTGGCATGCACGCAGTGATCGACTGTCTATCAGACTGTGAAGCCAGACAGTTGGAACAACTGATTTTCTCGTGATCCACATCGAAAACGCAGTGCTCCTCGTTTGTTGCTGGTGGCTGGCCGTGGCTGAGTCGGGCTCGAACGTGTGTGATGTGGCGAATACCCGATTTCTCATCGCACTCGTGTACAACACTGAATTTACCCACCGGACAGTCTGAAACGATGAAATCGATATGAGGAAAATAGTGTTTCTTCTTTTAAAGTGAGTACTCGCCTGTAAAATACATACAAAATCCTCTCAATATCAGCTTACAGATTTCGGACACTTGGATGCACCAGTTGCATTCTTGAGCAGGGAGAACTGCCAAAAGCCGTCATTGTTTTGTTGACACTGCTCAATTGCTCAGTGTTCACTGATCAATAAATCCCGTTTTTAATTATTCCTTGGACCCAATCAATAACGCTTATTGTCATTTGTGTCGATTGTTTTACACAATCTATTCAACTGAATCGCTTTAATCGATAAAACTTTTCCGATTACATGTACAAAGCAGTAGCGTTCAGTCTAACGCCGTGGGATCGGCCGATATGCTGTAGCTTGTCTCAAACAGACCAGTGGTAATCGGGTTGGGATTACTGTGTTCCTCCCTCAGCTTCGAAAATGACTGATCCAAGTTAGCACTCGAACTATTTTTGTGAGCACTTACATTCACAGACAGTCCTCCGTTTCATTACCTCCGTGATACACAACTTGTGTACTGGATGCTCACGGTAGACAATTTTGATCTCCAAGGTGTGTCCCGTGCGATCACATCTTCCTCGAATCACGTGGTTTCCACGACAGTGACACAATCCGCATGACTTGGTACACATCTGTGTCAGAAGGGTTTAACACAATAAACAAAAGAATGCTAGAAGCTGCGTGGTTAGGTTTTGGAAGAAGGTAAACCATTCTAATGAAAATTGTGAGTTCGTTTTGTCTTCAGAATTCATACTCGTTCCATTGCTGTTACACCTCGATAGAAATTGGCTTTTGGCGAGCGTCCTCAGTTTAAGAACAGGAATGTAATGACAAAATCCCGAAAAATTAACGGTCACGCGATGACAGCTTACTAAGTTCTCAGACAGAAATTGTAGTGAGTAATGATCCATTCTTCACTGACTTCAACTCAACTGCACGCAGTTGATTAGCCCTAGTAAGTATGCAACAGTTTTACGCCACTTCGCTGATTACGGATGCTTAAAAAACAATCACTACCCAGGTGGATAGTAAAACTGTTTCACACCAAGGGACCAAATTTGTCATGGCGAGAATAATTCAAGATTGATTTACTTTTAATCAGAATATGACTAACAAAATCCTCCTGTGTTGGTGAACTATGGAGTGAATGCACATACTAGTTTACGACGGTATCTCCCGGAACTTAGTGACTCAGCTGTGTGCCCCAATGCGTCCGGAGCAGTCTAGACTAAAATAAGCTTGAGTGTCTTCGATCAGTTTTGACGCCATGCGGTGTGTTATTGGGGCTTTCAGAAAAACCTGAAAACTGGTGGCCATAGCGGTCGAGATGTCGGCAATAACACCACATCCTATCACGCAGTGTCTCGACTGAGGAACATTACGAACGCCGGTTATCTCAAGTGAGACTAGAAAAGCAGTGACGCCCAACACCTAGCTAGTGGATGAGTTGTCAAATTACTTTCCTTATCAAACATCCATAAGTTCTATTGGGCTATGCAGAATAAACCTGTGAACTGAGAATTTTCATCTGGCTCGATGATCATCAAATTGAAGTGGGACTTATCACAAAACGCGAATTTACATTTTTCCTTTCAGCATTTGCATCAGCCAGCTGAGGATGTCTCACTTCTGCAATGGAGATTGCTGTTGAGTCTGGAGTAATCGATCCTGCGATATGTGCATGAAACATGAAGTTCGAGGGGGCGCCGAACAACAGAAACTTACAGGGAATAGCCGCATTATTCGGGGGTAGATACTCAGCAAAAGGTTAAAGGCAGAACTATACTTTGCTGTGACACATTACTCTAAGCATACGTGATCCAACCGATCACATAGTGATAAAAAAGCGAGAGGAATTTGAATGGACTTGAGTAGGAATCCGAGTTTATATGCCGTACATAAATAAATGAACTCTCAGCAGTATGAAACTTTCCCAATCCTTGCTGAAACGCTCCTGGTTCACTTATAAGGAATGTGTGTGGTGCTCAGACCGAGTAACAGTTTATTACTCATACACAATCAGTTCTTGCTTCCGCTAGTCGTTCTTTCGATCAATTAACCAGACAGCCTTGAAAAACCAGTGACGTTTCACGTGATTTTATAGATCCAGTTCCCATCCGAGGAGAGTGAGTACTAAAATGGTGATACCTCTCTTTTTATTATCGTGAGGTTTTGTGACTATGTTGCCTAAATACCCCTTTTTTAGGTCAAAAAAACAGGAAAAGGTGCGACCACATAAGCGGACCGTCTGTTAGCAAAATCGGTCCGAAAAGATGCAACTGAAAGTTGCAGAGTTTACATGAGATCAGATGCAAACTTATTGGTTTTATAGGACGGGATCATATATTCATATATATATATATATATATATATATATATATATATTCATAAATTTTCCTAGTTGATCTGTTACAGTCAGTACATCAGACAGAAATAGTGCCTGGAGTAAACTGAACCGCGACAAAAGAATTCCCCGCAAAGAGATGAAATCTATATTCATTCTTATTAGGACAGTTTTTTCAGCAGTGTTCTAAGGGACTGAGTGCATAGTAATGATTCTGGAGGATAATAACTGTTGTAGCATAAATCTTCTACTTAATACGAGTTGAATGGCACTCACAAAGGCCGTTTATTTGCTTCTCTTCTTTGTTCGGTTTTGACAGCAATAAAGTCAATTACACACTGCGTCAATTAAGGTGAGAGTCGTAGATGATTCTCCTGACAGGAGCTCGTGTCTTACCTTGACAAGCAGAACATTGGTAGTATACAGTAAATTAACGTACCTTTTTCATACTGATATCTCTGCACAGTTTTGGATTTTGTGTGATCACGGACTGGCACCATAAGGGCGGCTTTGTGTCCAAGCAATTTATGTGTGGACCGTCGAGCGCAGTGGTTGTACCAACAACACACGGAATCATTCCGATCCACTCTTTGGCCACGCATCTCCCAGATGAAGTTTGTGTGAAGTACCGTACACGAACCTGTTTTGCGCAGTGGGTGACGGGTTTGAGCTGATCTTCAGTTGGATCCATTTGATAAGTGGGACGGAACTGATGGCACCCGCACGTAGACAGCCCTGTTGTTTGTGGTTTCGGACATTCTAGCGGGATTTTGGAGGTGAGGAACAATGTTACGCTTAGAATTTTCATCTGTACAATTAGCGAAGTAATTCCAACTAACTATAACTGTTGTTGGCTGACATCCAAAGACGACATTCACATAATAAATGTTTGATGCATATGTAACGCCACGGGAGCCTGATCAATGGCCAACCTGATCAGTGGGTGCGGGTAAAGGCAATTCACTGACCTGTTGCGCAAGTTTTTCGGAATAAAATACATTTTCTTGCATTCCAGCGCTCCAAATCCTGTTCCGTAGAGCCAATTCTTACTGTCCCAGGATCCAGACGTTTCATCAGGGTAGGTGGATCAACGCGGTTGAGAATGCATTTGGGTTGGTCGGCTTCGTCGTTGCGTGGCACATAGTAATCAATACTGGAGCATTCAGGCGTTTTTGCACAGGCCAGTTTGCACGCTGCTAAATCGCCTCGTTTGATCAATGCGCGTATGAAGAACGTTCGTTCGTAACGTTTGTCGGACACAATGCAGGCATCTGTTAGCTGACCAAGCACGACACTGAACTTGGTCTGGTCCAGTGGACAAGCTGAAAGAAGGTAAGGAAAGCACACAACAATAATGATGTTCGACGGTGGTGCAACCACACAAGATAATGATATGGACAAACAACAAAACTGACCACTTGTTGGCAGGATGTGAGAAGATCCGGGAATTTTCAATTGGGATTTTGTTTTATAAATGAAGCGAATCTACAGTGAAAAGCCGAGAAGCACTGTACGTCTGTTTTATCCGTATTGAAAATCATCAGCAGTGCACATGCCAAGGAGTTTCGAAGCCACGATAGACTCAAGATACCGGATACTTCATTTCAGTTCACTAGCCCCAAAGGAGTTTTACCTTATTTTGTTTCGTTCAAGAAAAGGTATGGGTTCGAAGTTAGGTTTTGCCGTAAAACCAAGAAGGATGTTTTGTTTTCACTAGGATAATCTCTCAATATGTGTTTTGAAAACTTGTTTCTCGTGGTAAGACATTCCGTTCTAACGTCTCGCTCATCAAGGCCCAACTACAAATTAACAGTTATGTAATAACAACGCTAAAGTGGATATTTTCGGTGGATTCTCCCCGATGCACCATGAACGTTTCCGTCTGTTCTCGTTCGTGGATGACGAAGAAACTGTGACAACTCGAAACACTATGGCGATTCGAACCTGCGACAAGTGGCTGGTCAGTTGATTATTTCAGCAAAAACAGCAAACATTCGATAGAGTACCCAGTTGCACTTTTCCTTTGATTGTTCAAACACTTAGGAAAAAAACCCGTATGAATGATTCAGACGGTCACTCTACTTGACTAACACCGGTCAACTGTGGTCAAACTGTATCGATTAAGTTAGTGTAGGCCTACTGTAGAGAAGATTGAGTGGTTGTGTACAGGACGTCATGAGGCCATTGGTTTGTTCACTGAGCTGGGCATCATTAGAGACTGAGCTACCAGTATTCCCTTAAATTGAAAGGTTACATTCAGGTTTGGTAGTTCCGATTCCAAACTTGCCCCTCATAATAGAGGTAGTCAAAGAGATTTGATCGACTGCTTGGGACAGATTCACTTATCTATTGAAGTTCTTACTTGTACATTGCTTGCAAGTTCGCCGACACAGAAGATCTCGTATTTGACCAGGTTTCTCACAAACTTGATGTGGTGGATGTTCAAGCGTAGTACACTGTTTGACCGGGAGCAGGTCTATACAGTCGGCAATCTGGTACACGGGTAAAACCAATTGAGCATGCCCTTTGATGGGTGATTGAGTTGCCTGTGACGTCACAGCCACGTTGTTGTTCGACGAGACTGGTCCATGCACCACTGCGGAGTTAACTGCACCTGGAAGCCTGGAACATTTTGTTACTAACCTTCGAATCCTCATGTGACACTGACAATCTGTTACCAGATGAAGTCTCAGAGTGATGTGAACAAGTCCACTGACGCAACCAGAGTATTTGATTTGGCTTCGTGGACAGGCTACAGGGAAAAACGAAATTATTAACTAGAAAATGGTAAATTATACTGTTATCATATCCGATGTTCGTGAACACAACTCTTAACGTTCCAAACCAATTCGTTGCGACACACCAGACGTCAACATTCAGCTAGACCCGGGATAGAAAAAACCTAGGTCAATAAAACTGTTATATGTGAACCACTGATCTCGTGACCACGGTAATCTTTTCGAAACTTGAGAAAGCAGATACCTCAGGAAGATCAACATCTGAATATACGTGAAAATTCGCACCATGTCAGGCAATTAAACTCACAGATGAATGAAAGCAGTGGCTTTCATGTGCCACAGATCACATTTCGAGTAAGCCATTTTGACAGAACTACCGTGCATTGCGAAAACCAATGGCGTTAAAGCCAGGAATCGATCAGCCATCTAAGTTCTGGTTGTGAGATTTAGGCTCCATACGTCGGACAGATTCCCGGAGCGCCAGCTTGCAGTCAGTAACCACAAACGCGAGGTTCACTTTCTTTTGTTCCTGGCTTATCAAAAGGTCTACTGTTAGGATCAAATCTCTTCACCCAATGGTCCTTCCCCTCTAGTACAACCATGTGATTCTGTGTGGCAACCACGAGTGCTTATTTATTTTGGCTACCAAATATGGCTGAATTCTCGTGGCTTTTTCGAGGTCATGACGGGAAGGAACTAGAGCATTTCCTTCCTTCTACGAGCTCAGGAATGCCTACCGAATTTGTTCTGGTTATGGCGCTGATCATGAAGAATGGCTGATATCCGTGTCGGATCGGTTGGCCAACAGTGAACCACTGTTTTGCACGGCTGAACGACCACAAACGGTTTACGCGGAACCGAATGTGGTGTTGTATGCAAGCCCTTCACGTATATGTAGACCCAAAGGAATAAGATCTGTGAGCGCTGATCCCTGATATGGAGGGATGAATAGCGCAACACATGTGAATGCACTTGCGTTTGAATGAGAGTCATTACAAAAAGTTCCAGTTGCCAGAGGGAGTACTGTGTTGTACTTGATGACATTATATTAATACAGGAGGAGCGTACATTTCCACTTATAAACCGTCTTCGTTTAAACCGAGTTCACTCCACCCTATTGAGTACATTTTGGGAGACCGTTCTCTTTCGTACCTAGCAGACCCGTGTCATCACAAAACCACGTGGTGTGTGCACTTGTACTAAGCTTTCACTTCCGTTGCATCCAGAATGAAATTTTATCACCATTGGATGTTAACCTGTAATTTTGTATTACAAATCGGATTCGTGTACCATATTTCTTCTCTATTATGTATTTGGTATGCCAGAACAAATCAGTTCGGCCCATGGCCGCTTTCCGCAATTAGAGAAGAACCGACTAGTCAAGGAGGCGTCAGTCCTATCGAACTTCGGATGCATTTGGTCCAACTTGACCCCTCCTGCCTGCCCGTACGCAATCTCGCAACCGTACAGGCTCATATAGGCAAAACAGCAACCTGATGTCAAACTGTTACTGAGCTAACTATTGAATAACAAGGAACGGCACATAACCGTTTGTACGTGAAATGAGTGTGATGGTTAACGTCAATCACATAATATCTTGCTATTCTCAACCTTCTCATGTCAATATCTCTTCTCGCAGGTAAGATATCGGCCTGTTTGACCACTACCTTTCCTTCCAGGATCCCAAAATTTATCCATATCGACCCAAAGGTTTGGTTCCTGTGGCAATGTCAGCAAATTAACCGCTTCGTCGTATCACTTGCAACTTCAAACTTGTCTCCCCCCATGGCTGAGACGGAAAACACACAGTGGTAACACCGAGTGACCCAATTACGAACGCATTTGCTCTTTGTTTTTGTGATTGCCACAGGATTTCAATGTGAGAGGTCAAAGGAATTTCTCTGACCCTTACATCAATAATATGGCATGGGGACGCTAAAAACAAGAAAAATTTTGCGTTGTCCATTATACAAATTGCAGTGACTGAACGTCTGAAAAAATGTTTCAACCAAAATCGGTTCTCATCTCATGAATCTCTAGAAAGATTCACATCCTCAACCTCCTGGCTAGAAGGTAAAGACTATATCGTTCGACCATGAGTGGCTGATCAGCACTGTGCTGAACGCGCAGTCGGGCAGGATATAGCGTCATTCATCCTTCAGGTTCGTGAAGCACATCACCAAGTGTTGAACATCTTCAAGTGACGACCCCCCAGATGGAAGGTGCATACTACCACTACTGAGCAGAATACTCACGAGTCTACATTACGCCCGAGCAATGCTCTGACAGTTTCCAAGGGATAAAATATTTTACGGAACTTCTATCTTGGCAGCGTATCCGTGTATCGAAGACGTATATATGTTTCGTCTAGAGAGCGGCACATTCAAAACATGATACTTGACTGGATTATGTTGCGACTCTTTTTGAATGTATTGCGGTAGGCTGCGTAGCTGTTGGCCTGAAAGTTGACGAACTACTGAGGTCAATGAATGTTGGAATGTTGAATGGAATGTTGGCTGATAGTCGTTCTCAAGTAATCGGAGCAAGTTAGAGCGAAGCGTCGGTTGAGTGTTAATAACTACACCAAAAATGTAAGTATTACTTTACACTAACCGGACGGTGAGAATGATAGATTTGAGTCTAAATGAAGACTCCAATTATTAATACACGACTTCTGATCTTGCTAAGAGATTCCTACGGTTCCTTCGAGTCTACTTGCAGCGTGGACACATTCAGTGTAACTACATATCGTAAAATTGAAGGCATAATCAAAGCTGGAACGAATCTCAATATGTTACTTTCGAATCAAGTAAGTAGTAGGGAAAATGCGTCTGTGTTGCGCTACTCTCCTTCTATCGATTTTCATCATTTTTGAAATCTGGATGAACAAGCTTATTTAAGTTCATTATTCGTGCTTAAACAGTGGTTGTTGAAGCATCTGAAAAAGAATTTTTCTATTCATAGCACGGTAGTTCAGGCCAGTTCGCCGTACAGAAAGTAAATTCGATAGCTGCTAAGAATGAACATGCTTTCAAATGTTGGTTTATCACTTCGGTTTCAGGAAATATTTAGCTCGCGAATAAAAAAAAATAATATTATGATGCGAATGAAGTGGTAAATCTTTTGGTACTCCTTGTGTCAAACGAAGCAGTGGCTACTGTATGTGGCAATCAAAATCGTGGACGATTGGACAAAAATTCCATCTGACTGCGGCAGCCAGAGCTACGCCAACAAACAGATGCTGAACTGAATTAATGCATTACACATGGTCAAAATGTGTGGAGAGTGTCTTTACCAGAGAAACGTTCGCAGATGGTGTCCTTGATTTCTATAGCAATACCCGACAATTAGGTTAACGTCAAACAGCCTTTAGTTAAACTTTGTTTGGATGGAAGTCAGTGGAAGTCGCAACGCTTTCAGTCTACATCGAGTAATGTCCCTTTAAAACATTAGTTACGCTTCGGTGAATCGTAAACAACTTAAAGCACTGAGACATAACTGGATGGACCCGTAAAACTTACAAATCAGATGCACCTTCTCTTCGACTGGAGCCAGTTTACAAAGGCGGACACGTTTTCCCGATGGATCTTGCGTGACGACTATCTCTTCCCTGATATGCTTCACTATCATTCGGTTTGCTGGCCCACCAGGACGGCTGGTAACGCACTGTTTAGAGACACGTTCTGGCTTGCACGAACACAGTTGTCTGTCGACTAGTTCTGGTGGCAGATTCTGACATGCACATCCTTGGCGGTTCCAGCGATGCAGTTGTACAGCCCTGTATTCACGTCCATCGGCCGCCGTCTCACATGCAGTATGGAATACTTTGGGTTCAGGACAGACTGTTAAGAAGAAATCAACATATTAGTGTTTAATGATTGCAGCGCATTCTAGAGAAATAAGTCGTTTGGCGTGGACAAGAACCTTGAAGCACGCAATTTAACTCAATGACTGATACGAGCAACAGAAACGGGCATGCAAATTATCATCAGCGCCCCACTAGCTGACACTGGATATTCTAAAGTCAGGTATGGAGTGACTTATCTCAAAGGTGAAACAATCTCGCTCAAGGAACAACGACGTATTGTTTAGTAAAACCCCAGCATTGGTAGTTCAAATTTCCGAGTGTACATAATTTACTTCGAGAAATGGTACCAGTCTTGTAAGTTGGGATAGAAGAAATCGCAAAATGCACTTAAGGACCAAAGTAACACGCCCTCAAGGATTTTAGCCAAGTTCATTGATGCTTATAACTGTAATTTATCAATGGGTCCACTGAGGGTTCCGCCTTGTGCTATAATGATATTCGGTTGATCAGGTTACAAAAATTTATGAACGCAATTTATACTGTTGAAAGATTGAACAACTTACTGATTTTTCGAGCAGACACAATCGTGTGCTCAGGTCGACATTTCGCGTGGGACAAATCAGGAATCATCAACGTCTGATCCGATGACTGTCTAGTCCCATCAACCTCAAGCTTCAAAGTTTGTTTGTAGGTGATCAAGACACCATTCTGCTGATTGCATCGATGAACGAACTGAGATTCCGCTGGCACAGCTGATTGGTCACATCCGCAAGCTTCAAAATGCGCGCGACGCACTTGTCGACATTCACATGAATCCATCTGCCACCAAAATTGTTCGACTTGACGAAAGATAAGCGCGGGATCTGCTGTGATTTTCTGTCGCAACCCGCTCTCCATGGTAGAAACATGGCGGCACTGGTGACGAACAGTGTTGGGATTTCGGGGACAGGCTACAAACAAAATAGTTGGCGTCTCATTTAACAGACTTTGAGCTCCCATGCTCCTAACGAGCGAAACGCTTACAAGCAGCTACAAAGTCATTTTCAGGTAAAATGAAGGGTCATAAACAGAATGTCTTGTCTCATTTGGAAAAGCGAAACAACCGCTTAAAACTGTTCAAAAGCGGTTTTAAGACTGTGTGACACCGAACCCAGAGATCCTGTATACTAACAGCGGAGCTAGAAATATGTGTGACACCTAAACTCAAGAACAGTGGTAGAGTGATGAACAGCGAGATGATATTAAGCCTATAAAAATTCTATTCTTCCACAGCTTTGACGGGTCACCACATGGCATTTCACAGTTAAGGTTATACTGACCGTAACAACTGTTGAAACGATCACCAAGAATAAGCACGAAAATCCATCCAAGGCAATGGACAGAAAGATATTTGTGTTGAAAGTCTACCTCCAATCAACTACACTGTCAAAAACAATCACGCGTATCTTCGATGACAAAAGTAAGCTCGGAATGGCTTTACATTCTTATCCACTTTAACAATCAGCAATATGTGTTGGTTCGCGTAGCTTTCTTCCACCACTAGCTCGCTGGTACCGAGGATCCATCAGAACCCGGAAGAAAAATTTCCACTATTGGTTCACCATCAACTACAACTCACTGCGGAAATCTGAGGTTTTTTCGACGGTTACATCACTGCTGTTCCACATAATTGTGCGTAGCCACCCAACCATACAATTGCCTAATTAATCGAGCTAGAAACCCGCTATTCAATCCAGGCGAATCCGGTTCCGTAGACCAGAATATTTGTAATTTGCCCACACCCATCCTCTTCCTTGCTAGAACGCACATAAATTTGGACCCGCGGTTAGGGTCAAAGAAACGACCTTGCTTGCAAATCCAGCAACTGGCCAACAGCGACAGAAAGTAAGAAAGTTTGAATCGTGCCGCGCACCGCCGACGAATTTCCCTCTTGAATACAAATTTAGCGGTCCAGGCTGAACTGCATTGTGATTTTTGATGTGGTAATAATTCGAAATTTATTCATATGAGACCAAACGTGTGACGCTTATAGGACGGTTTTTTCGAGAGATTTGGCCTTACTGAGAGAGACTCGAGAGAGGTTTTGTGCAACTGCAGGTGACTTTTCAACGTACAAAACCAAAAAACTGTTAGAAAGGCATGGAATCTGGATAAATGAAGAAGCACATCGATACATAATCTTGTCTATGGTCCACCCAACTCGTACTCATCGTCTCAGACCGATGATAATAGAATGTTGGAGGAAATGTGGCTACGACAGGTTTCCCGAAGGATGAAAATTATTTCTTAATTCTTTCCAAGCGTTGGAATTCGAAAGAGTCCTAGATAGAGTGAAATGGAGTGGGTTTTTAGCAGCCCGCAGATGTCTCCATGGGGAAGGTCATTACGGGCGTCATTGTGATTGCGGGCCACCTATATGAAAAACACATCCTTTGCCGTTGTACCTCACTTTGTGAAATATTTCGGCACCCGTGCAATACCGCACTGGTCTTTCTCAAGTAATTCGGGAAACGTATCAAAGGAACGACACACTTAGTGGGAAGGACATACGAAACGATAAACCTTGAAGTGAAGTTATGGCCTTAACCTGAGGATTCTATGTGTTTAGTTGAGAAGGTTGGTCCGCAGTAATTCAGTAACAATTATCTTGAGAAGGGTTATTGCGCAAGCCGTTGAATATACCCCTCTTGATTGAAGGAGAATTTTCCACCCTGACCGGTTTACATAACATACAATTTGGATTCAAGTAGAACGTAAGGTTGACAGAAATCTCGGGGACTGTGCCTACCTGATGAGTTCCAAGAAGGGCGAAACCGGTCTTGGGCTGTCGAAGAATTTTTAACAACCCTATGAGTAGTGTATTACGTCTATACAAGGGGAGTCTTTACTCATAAAAATCATTTGGTTACTTATGAGAGGGCAGAGTTGTTACTTGAATGGCTTTTTCTTACTCAACTCCATATGGGATCACTAAAAGTACCCCTCTGATGTATTATCATTGAACTGCTTCACAGGAAGAAACCTTCTGGGCAAAGCCAATAAATGTTTGTACATTTGACCCTATTAGCCTTAACGACAATACACAGGCCGATTTAATTACATAAGTTTTAGTCAATAATGAGCTCGTACTTGTCGTCATATGTGGATATTTTAGCACGCTTCCCAACTTGGGAATGGCAGTGACTTAAAATCGTTACGATGCAGTGCTCTATAGGCTATTTTTTTAAATCACCTGTAAACAGTAAATGGTTTCATAGAGGTTATGGTTATGATTAGGCGATCAATGATCAGCGAACAAACACTGAGTTTCACCCCCTAGATTTAGTGCAACGTTCCGCAGTGTTCCTTTGGAGGGCATACTCTCATGTGAATTGCTAACCAAGTGGCTTCAACGCGTCCCTATTCCTTTTGAACACTTCCCAAAACCGAGTTTGTAGAAAAGGAAATTTGAGCTGCATTATTTCATATAATTACACCAACATTATTGGAAACAGCTTAGACGTAATACACTACTCATAGGGTTGCTGAAAACTCTTCGACAGCCCACGACCGTTTCGCTCTTTTTGGGGCTCATCAGGTAGGCGCAGTCCCCGAGTTTCCGTCAACCTTATGTTCTACTTGAAACTAAATTGCACGAAATTAGTGAAATACACTCATTTTCAAACCAATTTGGTTTTGCGGGAGACCCATCTGGAACTCAGCTGAATCTCCCGTTTATATGCAACATTATGATGGAAACAGTTTGTTTGTGACTCGAAGAGACTAGGCTTCTGATGTTGAATCGAAATTGACTATCAGACAAGCAGATCGTCAAAGTACTCTACAAGAATCCACCATTAAAAAACTAAAAGAGGGTGAATTTTACAGAATGTACGCACTGGCTAATCAGATCAATGTGAACTTGCTCTTGTCAAGTCCACCACTAAGAGACTGGACCTTACCGTAGTGTGACTGTGTGCACCTCGCTGACCCATTGAGCTATACTGGGTGAGTTGTCCGTGTCATACAGGGTCTGTCAGTGCTTAGGGTCCTGGGATCTTTTCCAGATAAGCCCCGCCACTAATGCAAAAAGTGCATGCGCGAAAAGTTAAGCCCCGCCACTTTTGTCAGCTCCAACCTTGACCTATTTTTGCTGAAAACAATTCCTTATCCGCATCTAGGCTCATTTTGTGCAAAAATTTTCTCCGTTCGGACGTAAAACCTTAAATGAACTTTCTGACGCTTTCAACTCTCGTTCATGACAAGGAGACGGCAATACGTTTTTTGCAAAGCCACGGAGTGATCCATCAGCAACGTTTATGCAACAATGGCCACCAAATGACACTTTCAACTGTTTCTAACAGGTGGAGGTGTAATGCCCGACAGTGTCGGCAAGAAATCGGTCTTCGAAAGGGAACTTGGCTGGAGCGGTCTAGGATGGAGTTTAGGACAGTAATTCTATTCATTTATTGCTGGTCCAAAAATTTGGCAAAAATCAAATTCTGCTCAGAGGAATTATCTATAAGCCACACGACCGCTGTTGACTGGAAGAACTTTCTTCGCGAAGTTTGCGCCTGGCGGCTTTTGCAGACTCCAACAGTTATCGGCGGCCCAGGTCTACACGTCGAGATCGATGAAACGCTAATATCTCGCCGTAAAAACCACGCAGGGCGAGTCCTTCCCCAGCAGTGGATTTTCGGAGGGATCTGCCGGGAAACTAAAGAGGTGTTCATGTATGCAGTGCCAGATCGAACTGCGGCCACTTTGATGGACACAATCCAGGCCTGCATCGCTCCCGGCTCAATCATCATCTCCGATATGTGGGCATCATACCAAGGAATTGAAACGATGATTGACATGAATTATACTCATGAAACGGTTAATCATACCGAAAACTATGTGGATCCAACGACTGGAGCTCACACACAAACCATCGAATCTCTTTGGCACGTCTACAAGATGCAGAATAAACGCCAATGCGGCACACACCGAGCTTTAGTGGACAGCTACTTGTGTGAGTTCGTTTGGAGGCAAAGGTAACGAAAAACGGACCTTTTCATGCAAATTATTAATGACATGTCCCAATTTCACCCTCTTCAATAAAAACTAAAAGTACAAATTCCATATCCTCTTTTTTCTAATCTTTTTTGGGTGGCGGGGGTTAATTTTTTGGCGGGAAGGGGGGTTGGAAGATGTGTGGCGAACGGCCCCTTAAAAAAGTAATGAACTTTAATTTTCCGCTAAGCACCGCTATCTTGCAATCAGGCTTTTGGGCCTTAGGTTTCAATCGAGGACTTAATCCTTCTTCCTTCTAGATTTGGGCATCCTGGTAGTATCCCAGCATGCGTACAACCACGATTCCTATAACTAAAAATACTGTCATGCCACAGCAGTCATCGCGTGGTGTCATCAGGCGGTTCACCTCACTCGCCACTTGCATACAGCAAGTGGTTCACCATCACTGTACTGCGGATCATCATCTCCCCCATCACTGACACCCATGACAACGTGAGAACACTGAGGCTTAGCTACTGTAAAAACATTCCAGCTTACTTAAATAAGGCCTTCTACTGAATAGAAGAACAAAACGAAAGTGGGAAAGAGAGGTAGTGCTTGCCTACAACATGCTGTACAACCGTCAATCAAATACATTCATGAGCTCTATAGACGTAACACACTACCCACGAGGTTGCTGAAAACGAGATATTCAGTCGGGTCTCCTTTAAAAACCAAATTGATGTGCAAATGAGTTTATTTCGCTAATTTAGTGCAATTTGGGTTCAAGTAGAACATAAGGTTGATGGAAAACTCGGGGACTGCGCCTACCTGATGAGCTCAAGAATGGCGAAACCGGTCGTGGGCTGTCGTATGGCTTCCAGCAACTTATGAGTAGTGTGCTACGTCTATACAGTGTGTTGAGATACTGGCGTATCGTGCAGCTGAAGCATGAGGCGGCTTGGTGCAGCACATTCAGTGGCTTAAGAACATCATAAGAGAGAGACTTATTTGGGTCTCCCGCGAAAAACAAATTGGTATGTAAATCAGTGTATTTCGCTGTGTTCATGGGTTGTTCGAATCAGTTCCCTATGTTACCGTCAGAGTGTTTCATTTGTAGCCAGTTATGATGTTCCTCTTTTGAATGATACATATTCCGCCCCAGAGTTATGATTCTGACTGGTTCACACAAACTGAACTGATCCGAATGTTGGTGTCCTGCCGCGAAAACGAGGCTAATGCACATACGAATTCAGAAAATCCCGCAATTAATAAGTACCAATTATTCTCCACTAGTCCCCAAGTGGGACCCTCAGGATAGACAAAGAAGCAGTTCTGCCCATCAAAGGAATGCCATGTACTTCATGACATTTCAAGAGCTGGATGACAAGTCTTAATGACGCAAGTTTTGGATGCGAGCCAACGCACCAGTGGCTTCCAATCAACTCAAGCACCACTAAACCAACCGGACAAATTCAGACCAGAATTTAACCCTTAGTGGCATCAGGCTACCCGGACACATTGGAGGACAACACCGAGTTTGTGTGTTCCCCTCGCAATCATATCCTCCTACTCTTAAGCACCTTGTTCATTATGGTCATGAGGTTTCCAAGCCGGTGCTGTGCAAAGAAAGACAGCTAGTTATCAGCCTGGTCCTAAGAAAAACCAGTCAGTCTGTCTATTTCGTCACGTCTTCAGTCACTGAATTTCTATATCATGTTCTCTCGACTAAAATTCAGCCGCCTATTTTCCGTTCGTCTGAAAACGTTTTTTCCAATGCCATCTTCTGCTTCTTCGACCTTCCCATTCTAAGTCTAACTGAGCCTTGGGAAACCTGTATCACAGCCTTGCGTTGGTCCTTGTTTTAGTTTATTCCAAGAATAAGAATCCATTCTTTCTGTCTGTCATTCGCCAAAACCATCTAAATGCGTACGGAACGCAAAATATTGTCTGATATAACTGGAATCGACTGATTTCTTCCAGGTCAACATCGATCAACAACCCAAAGCTTTGCATTTTTATGAAACTGGACAACCGGATGTATCCATTAGGAGATGACAACATGTGACTCACCAACAGGCTCAAAACGGTGACGAGTCCGTTTAACACAAGCACCGTCAGTCAGCTTGGGCTCAATGCTCTCTTCGACAAAGGTTTTCAGTGCATTATACCTGCATCCCTCGTAGCGAATCGCTTTTTGACCTTTGCAGCCTGAAGAATGTATGGAAAGAAAAAGCAGCTTCAAGCCATGTTAGTAGTTGAACGGGAGCGATCGAAGTTACGATAGGTCAGTGCGGTGTCAATGCAACTTCAACTTGGTTCACAATCTTGGATGTCCCGCCAGCGTTATCTATCAGAGAGTTCTGTGTGGTGAAGAACATCGATTCAAAGTGGGTAGCATGACTGGACGCGGTCAACCAAATCAATGTTGAATACGGGAACGCATGACCTAAGCTCATTTATAATGAGCATCTCAAACTTGGAATGTTGACCGAATGGAAGCGAAATGGCCGAACCGAATACGGGTGAAATAGATGCGCGCCTACTATTGAGTCTAAGTGGACACCGTGATAATTCCGCATTCATTTGTTTACTACGCCCGTCTACTTTTGATCAACACCTGCTTTGCTCTTCCGTACTCACCATTCACCTTACCGCAGGGGCCGCCCAGTCCGATAGTGGTATACTGGCATGTATGCGTGCGAATGTCCGCATCTGGCCTACTTGCCCACTTGTGTTCGTGCCCCGTTTGCTGAGCCTGCTCTGACTTGTTCTGTCGTGATTTCCGTGTAGTCGCACCGCCAATCAGAATCACGAGACTGGAGTCGGAAACCCACACTACCGTGCCAAAATTCCGCCCGCCGTTGTTTAGTCTGTGGACCTTGACATTGCACGCGCCGATCAGTGACAGACTTGCGTAATTGTTGACGCCATGAACGTGGACAATTGAGATTTGTTGTGCAATTTTGCTCACTGGTGTGTAAATAGTACCGTAGACGTTCGAACCCAACTCCTCCTTTTGACGTTCGGGATCGTCAAACCTACGCATGCCTCAAAGTTCCGTTTCCGGAACCTCAACACCCGTATTCGTCATTTTTTCCTTCAAGGCCAACAGGGGAAATTTGATTCATGCACTACATGGAAGGCCCAAGGGTTCATAGCCTTCACATCGAGACTATCTTTGGAGCATCGGCTTTCCGAATCATCCTCATGACTGCGCTTCGATTGAATTGGAACACCTCTACACGTGCTCGTCGTCCTCATTGTACGCGCCTGAGTGTGCAGGCAGTGTGGCTCCTATTTTCAATCATTCCCCACATTAAGACAAATTCTAAAGTGTCGAAAGTGTGATAAAAACTTTAGAAAAATCATTGCAATTACAATGTGACCCAAACTTACAGCATGTTTCATGCGTTACCCTTGCGAAGCGTTTGCAAATACACTGTTCAGGTACGTGTTCAACGATGGTGACGCGGCGCTGGCAGGTCATCGAGTCACAATCGGACCTGTATACCAACGGTGGAGGACACTCTGAAATAAAGACGAACAGGTGATCAATAGGTGGAAGTATAGTAGTTCCTCTCAAAATGAAGCTAGGGGAAAGCCGTTTCCTGAAAGAAAAGAGGGGTAGTGTCCAGTCTCGACAGTTCTCGCGAAGTGGAGCGACTTAACAACGTATGCTTGTTCAAAGTTCGAAATGTTTCGAATTACTAGCTCAATATCCACAAAAGTTCGCCAGGGGGTATTCTAAATTTCAAACTGAGGTTAATCTCACAGTGATGAATAAACCAGTGTGCAAGCATTTGTCTACATTCTTTGAATGTAGACGGTTCTCGATCCTTTCACTAGAGGATCCCATTAGTTGGCAGTACAGTGAAACCACTTTACAATAGACTAATGAAAGGGCGGCACTCAGCATTCACGGACAATTGCTTATTCGTTTACCAATGAATCAATATCAATAAATAAAGGTAACTTACTGACCTTAACAGAGGACACTAAAGTCACTGCTTCGTCTAAATGCGGATCATTCATTCATATTTTGTCCACTACTTTGGTAGTCTCGGGAACCGGGAACGAGAACTACTTCGATGCAACGTAGTATTCGACAGAAGTGAGGGAACAAGCCGCAAATTGAACACTGATTTAACATCAAAGTGCCTCAGACTGGTGTTATCGAACAGGCGCTTTAGAGCCCGTTTTGTCCAACCACATATATCGACTGGACTGAAGTAAGGGATGCAGCAAATGGGCACCAAAGACAAAACCTCACGACTATCACGACACTTAGTGTCTCTGAGCCTAGCTGTAATGCGGAAATGCTGAGGTGGGCTTTCCTTGAATTTGAATCTTTTTTAACTTTAAACTCACTGTTACCATTCTCATGAAAGTGGGTTGAATCCTCCTACGGTGACCTGAACACGCACCGGGTCGACTGGTTTTTTCGCTTGCTTGTTGGGGGCCTGCAAAGTTGTCGCGCCAGGCAAACTGCACTTTTAACGCACGGGCACTGAAGCGTCCAAAAAACGTTCATCACAAATGTCAGTCGGTCGTCCAAACCTAGTTCAGTGCGTCCTTTCGCGTCGTACCGCCAATCAAACTTTATTCATTTGAGGTTATTCCTCAGCAAGGTACCCAACAGAAAATGCATCCATCGGCTTTTCGCGAACGTCAAAAGCGTATTCGCTGGATCGTGGAGCAAATGCTTGACATAAGCCTAGCTATCCAGCTGCCTTGGCCGACCGTGCAGCTGAGCCGAATCGACAGAGCTTGGTTGTCCATCTAGTGCCTTCCAAAAGGTTGAAGTCCCCTCCCGAGAGCACTTGTGTTCTAAAGCATTCACAATCATTGACTCGCTGTCTGTGACAGACATAGGCTAGTTCACACAATGACCGTCGGTTAATTTCAGTCGAAAGTCGAAAGCCTGGTTAGAACAGTCACGCTAACGCTCATACAGGTGACTGCATTTCGCTTTACAATGATTCAGGTTGGCATTTAGCTACACCTTGAAAATATATAGCAAAATGCAGTTAGTTGGGATGGTCTTAGAGTTTACACTAAACAGGTTTGGAACGCTGGCGTGAGGAGAAGGGCCGAACACGCCTTGGTGTGCTTCAGGACCCATGAGTTCAAAGTGAAGGTTGTCTGGCGAGAGAACTTCACAGAAAGCCTTCAGTTGAGCGATCAGATGAAGAAACAAACCTGACATATACTGAAATCTCAGTAGCAACACTCAATCCAGACTAAACAAACTACTCAAAAGGCTGCTGGAAACTCTTTGGCAACTGGCGAAACCGGTCATGGGCTGCCGAATAGTTTTCAGCAACCTTAGGAGTAGTGTGCTGTGTCTGGGCATGGCGAGATGTACTGCGGTATCCCGAATATCGCCTCGACTGTAGCATGAGGCAACCTTTGTGCAGCACATGCAATTGAAGAATACGATAAACGAGAGATTCAGTTGGGATTCGGCTTAGTCTACTGTTAAAACAAATCAGTTGGCAAATGAGTGTACTTCGCGAATGGCCTGCTTGCAATTTTGACGACTAGTCCACGTATAAACTGTCGGTTATTTTGGGAGTTGGTAGATTAGACCAGGAGTTTGCCATGTGTTCCTTGAACATACCAAGTGGGTGTCACGTACACAACTGTTGCCTAAAGTTGCATAATGTCCGTGTTTACGGGCGTCATCTGTTAAATATACGGCAAATAGTTTGCCAGAGAGAATAAGAGAACACAATCCGAAGACTAGAAAAAACCTAGCCTAAGTGCAGTAGCATCTGACCGAAATAGATCGTATCAGAGACATAGAGCACGCCTTACAGATTGATCTCGAACCGCTGAAAATTGGTGCAACTCAGACTAATGTCCATTACAGAGGCGATTTGAATTCAGCTGTGTGACCCACAACCCTGCACTCAAAAGCAACCTTTGAACTTGAGTTGGTCTACACAAACGTTTTTGATATTGACGTAATTCCTTTGGGTTAATGACCTACCGACTTGTGTTCCCTCTTCCCCCTTCTTCACATATGTGCCCGTGTATGTATCAGCCAAGAGAATCAATCAGAAAATCACGCTCTGTGCACTACCTTCGCTCGTTTTACAGTGTCCAATAAATTTGGGGCGCCGTTTGCATGGAAAGTTTGTGGGTTTGTGACACCTAAAACTCGAATGCGGCAGGGTACGGGTGTTCAAAAAAGAGGGCTTTGAAATCCTAGTGACCACAAATAAGTATGTGGTTGCGTACTGTGAAGCTTTGGAAAGCGGGAAAGTGCATGGTGAAGAAGGTGTTGAACATTCAAACGCATCTAACGATTCGTCGGACTATCAGTTCCGCAGAACAAGTGTGATTGGATGGTCCGTGGTTCGAACCCATCCTCAGCATCTCGACTACCCCTGTCTAGGCTCGAGCAACCTGACAATATCGCAGGTCTCGCGCTTCCTTCGGGTGGTATGGCAGCTAGGCACCGAAAGGATGTTACAGCTAAACGATTTACTTTTTTGGGTATTTGAGATGTATGCACAGCATCCCGGTACAATATCCACGCGACACTGGTTTACCCAAAGAGTATTCCTTTCTGAGGGATTTCATAGAATTTGTCCTTTCACCCAAATTATCATCACGTGAGCTTCCTGTGGAATAGTTTTTCTAAACTCTTTGCTTTCAAAACATAGTTTTAAGTTGTCAAATACATGTGGAAATTTTTAGCATAAACGTTTATTCCGAACTATCCTAAACGGCTACTTCAGAGTTACCAGAACCAATGTGAGTTTAAATGAGTCACATTTACGTCCGGTTTGGATAAGTGACCTTGCCAACAGCAGTCATGGTCACCTGAGGATGGTGGAGAGGATAATACCAAAGGGAATGTCATGTCAACCTGGAGTTCCGAAAACGATTGACATTGTAACCGAGCTGTTGTGCTATTTCATTAGCTGGCAGTGTCGAAGTTGAGGCTTTTGGAAATCGGAATTGCAGTCTGAATGCCAGATTCAAGTCAGAAGTTGATCATGCTGTCAGAAAACAGCACGAATCAGTTTTTCTGCGCGGAGCCTTCTGAACGCACACACTTACGCATCTTACTGTCAGTAAGCGATAGCTTAAAAAGGGGAACATCCGTGATGTAAAACCTACTCCAAATTGTAACTCATGTGCATTGGTTCATGAAAACCATCGCGCTGTGTTAAGCATCGACAGATACGGTGACCTACTCAATTTCGTTTTCTTCACCAGTTTCCGTGGATGACATTCACCGTTAATCAGTTCCTGCGATGTAATTTCCCGGATTTGAATCTCATCTGCCAAACACCGCTTTGTTTCATGTACCGGACCGCAGCGACAACGCACAATGCGTCTGGATTTGCTTTCCTGAGAGACAGAGCAAGGTTAGACAAGCATTGATGCTGATATATCAGACAGCGGGCAAACAAGACATACAAACTAATCGTCACACCAGACAACAATATAGCATCAATTTTCTCAGTTTGCAGCTGAAATTGGGTGGTCAACAACAGAAAAGAAAAAGCTCAATAAAAGTGCTGTTTTACACACACATATAACTCGTCGACAGCCCACAACCGCTTTTACCCTCAGGTAGGCGCAGTCTCCGAGTTTCCGTCAACTTTATGTTCTACTTGGACCCGAATTGGACAGATTTAGTTGAAGTGGACAGTCATAAACGGGTGATCAAGCTGGATTCAGCTGAGTCTCCGGTCAAAACGGAATTTGTGCGTAAATGGGAGTATTTGCCCTTCCATTTAGTTTTGTCTTGATTCCATGACAGGAGATAGATAAACGAGATAAAACCACTCAAGTAAGTTTACCAGTTTTGTGCCTAGTAGGAATGTTGTTCAAGATGGAAACACCAAACCTCTGACAGTTTGGCGATGGATCTAGAAAGATTTCCGTTAAAAGAGAGAAAGGTATGAACAAAATTAAAAACCAGCCAATCTACCGAATAATGGAGCCACTTATTGCTGTTATTCTAAGAGCTGGAAGAATACCCCTGTGTTAGTTCGTCTGCATTTGAGACAGTGTCTTCACGGCAACATTCAATCTGTTACAGTTTCGATTGCTCGGAATCATGTGCAGATGACCAAGAGATGTTATCAACATTGAATTTGAGCACGTGACAGTCAGTATGGTCGCGTCCTCTTAGGACCCGGTAAGAACTGGGACTGGACTAGGATTGAATAGAAACTCTCAGTCAGTTACAGAAATGTTGTGCAGAACAATTTTTGAATAAAACAAAACCATTTGACACCTAACGGTTAAGTTATGGTACAGGAAGCAGACAATTTTAGAGAATAGTGGGCTGTTCGCTCAAGCGCGCTTACCTTGCACTCACAATTATCCAAGAAGCGGCGCACCGTTAGCTCTACTGTGTAGCCTTCCGCGTTACACTGTCCCACACGCACATCAACGGGTGGAGAACATTCTGCAAATGAATTCAAGAAGGATGGTTCTCATGTAGATCAGATAAGCATCCAGAGAGGTCACATTCACAAAGCACAAAACTTAGCATCCTACAAGTTCTAATAAGGCGAAGGCAGGCGAAATTTTATGGTGTGCCGGGGTACCAAGGCACAAGCACCCTCATTAGATCGCTGATGGCACAATAATCCACCAAACATTGCTTCTTATATGAATTTACCCAAGTTTATGGGTTGGAAATACGAGTTTTGATATAGGTAACCCCGTTTCAAGCAGAGGTCCTCAGGAAAAACTAATGCGTAGCTACCAAAAGTTGCAGTTTTTCACGCTATAGTGAAGCGATTACAGAATTAGCTTATATCCTTTTAGTGCCATGAATCTACCATGTTAAAAACGGAGAAGCACGTAAGTCAGAAAAATCTATGCAGATAAGACTAGTTAGTTCAGGAGACTAGTGATGGCTACGTCCAACTACTCGTCAGTTTAGGGAGTGGAGAATTCTTGTATCGCCTAGGCATGCGTTTTGCGATATGCAGCATTCCAGCTTCTTATAAGGCAAGCAAATATACAGGATAGTTCAACAGCAGCACACAGCGGGGAACAGTCTGATACAGAGGCAAGTTGGAACTCGGTTGTTTGGAAACTTACGTTGGAGGAGCAACGGAGTCGCGTCTCGCTTGATGACAAATTTGCTGCATGTGCCATCTTTGGTCAGTTGCCAATTAGAGATTATCTGTACCAGTCTATTCTGTTCACAAAGACGGACGGGTTGTGGAGCTTGTTGCATGCAACCTGAAGTAGAAGAGCAAACATGTTATCGGTCTACGCAGAAATAACGAACCCAAAAAACAGTTCATATTGATACCCCCAAGAGAAAGTTCAAAGGATGAATCTCATGAACACGGAATTCAACACCAGTAATATTTTTTCGCTCTGCAGAACTAACAATCCTAGGAAGTCGGACACCTGCTTCTCAGCGTGACAACATAACTTGTAAGATTGGGAGATGATGGATCGACGGTTCGACAATCTGTGAAAATACATTCGAGGGGATATGCTTATGCTGTTTTCATCAAAACCAGTAAGTGCAGTAACACCCTAAAAGCCCTGAAGTTGCTCACATGCATCCCATTTCCATCAACACGTGTTTTTCTGTTCTAAATTGTGTGGAAATGTCGCCACAGGGTACCAAACTTGGTGGCTATTTGAGTTTACAACTGAATTTTCCTTGATCGATTAAACTAACTTGTGGACGCATTGGATGACAATAGATGGGTTGTGGTATACTTTCCAAGAAGATAAGACCAGTGACATCACATATAATGGACAAAAACAAGTGTACCGAGGAAGGACCAGTTTTAATCCAATAGGATGGATACCCTCAAATCCCTGTCGGACGATAAGGGCGTAGATTGCCGTCTGAAGATACCGATTCAATTAAGCGATAAGTTGCCTTTTGCCTTTCGTAGACCAGTCGATGAAACCGACGACGCTATTCTTGGTTAGCAAGCGCAAATTTTCGATAGATCTTGTGCCAATCAACCACATCATATCAATCATTGATTAGTCAATGCTAATTTTCAACAAATTCGGTCCATATACATCATCATTAAGCCCGGCGCAGTTTTTAGTTTATCTTAAACGTCTTATGAGTGCGTCAAACAGAAACAGCACGATTAAATGTAAAGTGTGTGAACAGCAACGAAATGGATTTTCCATCGCCATTAAAGATCCATGTGCCACATGATAGTCAACACAAGGTAATTCGCTGCTGCCACTGATAAGAATAGATTAGGCTTTGCCGTCTCCGTCCAACTGGCGCTGGCTGCAGGTAAGACTTCCGCAACGGAGCTACATTTATTAAGAAATGGTTATACCAATAGACTCTGGGAACCCTCTGTTGTTTAGAGCATGTCTAACAGACTTTAAGCATCCGTCAAACCTACAGCTCACGAACATCACAGTTGTGTAAATGAACTGGCATGGATGATAGGTTGAACTCACAGCAGCGTCGTGTTTGCACTCTCGTTTCCCCAACGCACTGTCCTTTATATCCGTCAAATTGGTATGTGTGTATATACGATCGCCCAATGCAGCCGGTCTCTCGAGAACAGTCGGATGCCTTTACATAGTTTGCTGGGCATGCTGCACGAACAAAAAACAACACAGTCCGATGTTTAAAGATACGAATAATCATTCAAGCTGCAGTTTACACTGAGGGGGAATTTTTATCGGTTTTCGAATTTTTCTGTAAAATCTAACAACAGCTGACCGGAAAAAAACTGCAAGACTGAAAGCCTATCAAGTCTCCCTTGCATGAGCAATGAATTTGGAAAGACGTCGGGAGGGGATCACACAAAACCTCAGAGGAAAAGTATAGCTGCGCAAGCCAATGAGAAACATAAATATTGCGAGCTTGGTGAAGAAGGACTTTGAAGAGCAAATTAGCCTTGAGACCATTCAAATTTGTTTTCCCTCAACTGTGACCTCAATAAACGTTTTAAGAAAGTTTTCAGTTGATATTTCGTCTCTGTCAGTGAAGCCAATCTAAGTTGAAAAGTCGAAGAGCACTGTTCATCTGTTCCACCCTTACTTGGAATCATCAACAGTGCACCTCTCACAAGACTCAGAGAATTTCGAACCCGCGACCATCCGGCCACTGGTCGAACGCCTAACCATTGGGCCGCGAGCGACTGAACGGCAGTGTGATAAGCTCTCAGATGAAAGTTTACCAAGTTTTTCACTCACCTCGGCTACAAAGCGTTTCCGATATTCTTGTCAAATACTGATTTACATTGTCTGTGTTCAAAATCCGCAGCAAATGGACGGCTTTCGGTGGTGTCACTAGTGCGCCCAAATAGTTCATCCCATGCGGTTCCGCACCCATCGCAGCAACGGTGACCTGGATTTGAGCTCGGTGTACTTGTCCAATAAGTCTGACGGTGTCCTCATCTTGATCCCGTCCATCGGTTACAATGTACAATAGAACAGGTACATCCGGACGTTTGAGAGGTAGCACCTGTGAGTTGGACCAGATAGTATCCTCTTTGGTCTGTGACAGTTGTGATAAGTCTTGAAAGAACCTACTGGTGCAACTTATGCGATGAAATATCCAGTAAGTTTGACGAAATCAAGAGGCTGTTTCTAACCTGTCACGATCTGATAATCACCACAAACAGGGAAGCCGTGTTAGAATATGGTACTACTTGAAAGTCATTGATCCTAACAAGGATTCATTTTGTGAACTTAACAGGATTGATAATGCGACACGGTGGAGGAAGGAAAATTATCAAGTGAGCATTTTTCTTCTTGTTCACTCTCAATGCGACCAAGGAAAAAAGTTCATTTCATCCCATCGCCAACTGCTTTGGATAATAGAAATTTCCTCAAGACGAGGTCGCTGAGTCCCGGTTTTCCGGATGCATGTAGCGATAGTTCTTATCAAAATTAATGTGGACTTACACAAGTTTACTTAGCACCTGGTCATATTACAGTTAGCTGAAATGGCAGTCGGTCAGTGAAGTGGCGAAATTATGAGAAAATCGCCTTTTTGATCCGTTCAGTGCTATCAAAAGCAAATGTGCGCCAACCTCATGGTCTTGGGTAGTTCTATTTGTTCCCAGGAGACTTCCGAAAGAACAATGCTCAGCACGGATCACTCAGAGCATTATCATACAATGAGTGATGGATAAATTATATTTACTATGATTTTCAGGTCACATATTCCACTGATTTTCTATCAATCCTGATTTAGAAACTCTTTTTCGTATTCCTGGTTTGACTGCACCGGGTCCCTGAACAAAAGCTAATCTATTGGGATCGATGGAAAGAAGAAACCTTAACTACATACGCCGGGGGCAAAAAGATATACATTCAGAATCAAAGTCAATCCGGAGATCTTGTCCGAAGGTGCTGAACTTCTATGAACACAGTCTACATAAGTCGGTTGCCCCAACAGGGTCAACAGCCGAAGAGCGTCACTTTAGCTTCTTGTGTGCTATCTACGATGAATTTCAGTTTGAACCGATTCTGGAAAACAGGTGAGCTAATATATCCTTAAGGGAGAAACATATTTAGTAAATGACAGATCGTATTTGCAATCACTATCCTTGGTGCTTGCCTATTTATTAATGATTGATTGTCAGCTTCCTGATTGAGAGTCGGCCAAATCATTCACTTTGAAGACAACTTCAGTCAATATTTCGACTCACTTCACGCAACATTGTGTGGAGTGCCAATGCAAGGTTGGCCTGCTCGCCTCGCAAAGTCAACTCCTGCACTTGTTCCAATATCGTGTTTGGATCCTGATAGCTTTGTAGGTTAAAGACAATTTCGGGTCGATCCGCATAGGTAATCACCGCAAAGCGGAAGCTATTTGACTGTGATTTGGTTTCGTGTGATAAAAGAAACTGTTCGATCGTTTTGAAAAGCAGCTGTTGAACACGCTCCTGATACTGAGTCTGTCGGCCAGCTGCCGCTCCATCGATCATAAATACTACTTCGGCCGTACTGACAGTATGACACACTGAATCGGAGAAGAGAAACATATCGGTGGGATATTCGAGTTTATCACGACAAGATCAAATGATTTTCGCTTTGAATAAGAGTTCACAACAGTAGTTACTGTCAAAAGAACGGGATAAACGACTTTTTCCTGCAGTGGTCCCTCGGGGAAATTGAGCATAACACACAAAGATGAGTTATAGTTGAAGCACATGCAGTATGAAAAATATTATGGCATAACCCTTGGTGACCAGATAAAATAAACCCTGATTCAGGAAAGCCTCCCCAGAAATACCAAAGAAAAAGGGCCACCACAATAAATGTATTAATGTTAATCGAATTTTCCCGCGAGACAACCAGTGTGCAATCTTCACTGAGAATGGCAGACAGCGCTTCAACGGAATGCGTTAACGAATTCCGCTATAAATATCATGGCACCAAGAACAGCAACCAGCGAACAGGCAAGTCCGTGGCATGTCAAACTCAACTGCGCCTAGGCTGTTTGCAACATGGTCTTCATGTCTCGTTTTTGTTGCATATCCATAGATTGGTGCATCAACCAGCACACACCAAGTGGTGGGGATGAACTAGAACCTTGGGATTGCCTTAGTCAGACTCGAAGTTATGCGACCTACATTTTAAGCTGTTATGGACGTTTTCGTTAGACTGGACCAGAGCAGCTTACTCGGTAGGGAAACTGTGTGACTACACATCAGCAGAGAACCGAACACACGTAGGCAGAGTGACTGGAGAAGCCCATTCAACGTGGCTGAGGCTTCGAACAGAATATGCGTACTTTCAGGATAGCGCTATGCAACAGTACCAATCACTAGTGCACGACGAATTCATATCCTTTTCTTGTGGTCATATATGATTCAGCAACAGGTTAATAATTGTGTAATACACTAGCGAAATACACTGCACCTATCTGATGAGCCCCAAGAAGGGCGAAACCGGTCGTGGGCTGTTGAAGAATTTTCAGCAACTGCATGAGTAGTATGTTGCGTAATACACCCATTCACTCACCAATTTAGTTTTCACGGAAGGATCATGATTGAAACTTACTTGACCTCGTGATAATTCCCCCATTCATTTGCTTACTCCGCCCGTGTACTGATCGACTTCTATCTACTGTGATCTCCATGTGTAAATAGTACCGTAGGCCTTCGAACCCAACTCTTACTTTTGACGTTTGGGATCGTCAAATCTGCGCGTGACTCAAAGTTCCGTATCGGGAACCTCAACACTCAACTCAATCCCAGGTGAATCCCTGGGATTCTACTGAATCCGTGTGCAAATGAGCGCACTTCAAGAATTTCGTACAATTTGGGTTCAAGTAGGACGTAAGGTTGACGGAAACTCCAAGAATGCGCCGATTTGATGAGCCCCGGGAGGGGTGGAACCGGTCGTGGGCTGTTCAACAGTTTTCAGCAACCTTGTAAGTAGTAGTTCCTTTCAAGATTAACGACTGCTTGGACAAGTGGACTTTCTTCAATTGCACTGGATCACTGAGGTCATTCCATCAATCGCCCGCCAGCTAAAATCATAAGCACTGTTTATCGGTTTGATAAACCTTTGCAAGGCTAACTGATAAATATTTAACTATTTTCCCTCAGGAGAGCCTCCGTAAACTGTTGCTGAATAGCACTATTGACTCACCACAAGGTTTAACCACAACTTGCTGATGCAAAACGCATTTACAGCCGACGCGTATCCACCGTCTGATCAAGTTCTTCTGACGTCCATCTTGACAAGGTCCAAGCGGTTTCATGATTTCTTCATTTTCACAGACTGCCAAAATGGAAAAACGTTCATCAGTTCAGAAACAGTGCTTGATAGGCTATTCCAGTTTTGTTGATATTACGAGGAAATTTGGGAATCCTTCAATGAATATTGTGCTCTGTAAGTGTAATCAATCTGCATCAAAAAACGAGGAGCACTGTACTGCTGTTTCATCCTAGTTTAGGGTCGTCAGCAGTAGACGCCTCGCTAATCGCCATGGCGATTCGAACCTGCAACCTCCCAGCTACTACTTACAAAATGAACCGTTCGACCAATGTGATTAGTTCGAATCGCTCGGTTTCGGCGGACTTTCGGCGTAGATTGACCTCACCTACCGAACGAAGTATCCATTGAAAAATACTTCGGTTTGGTCTCCAGATGTGGTGCTTTTGACGCTTGTGTAATCTTGAAGACTGCATAAATTTGTTCGTTTCTAGTTTAATCTGTTTTTTCCTAGATTAAGTGACTTGTACGCCGTAATATTGCAGCATCCTCCTTTTGAAGCAATGATCAAATCGATTATCGACTTTGACGACGTAACCCAAACGACAAGGTCAGTGTTTTTTCGCACTGCTTAGTGGCACTCGTCAGAGTTTCGCCCAACATCCTGTTTGACCCCAAACTCAAAAAGAAACGGGACTAATTCATCTGCATACATAAGGCTAAGCCCATGTCAGAACATGGATGCCCAAAAGGGTCAGAAGTATAAGGTTTGGCGTGATCTTACATTTTATCTGGACTCTGGTGGATCCGGGTTTAGAATGAACCTGACATCTTCCCAACTTCTACCGAAGTGCAGTGGGGCATACTGAAAAGAAGAGGGACATACCTATCTGCTTAACGCGCTCGTGTATGTTCGGTCGGCAGACTCCGTTGTGTTTGTTCCAATGTACCTTCCGGAACACAATCAATCCTTTGCTTGCATCACAACGACTGCTCAAAGGTTGCGGTTGAGGGTCTGTTGGGCAACAGCAGGCTCGAACCAGTTCTCTTACTTTCCAGCGACACGCACAAGATTGATCCGGGACGACAAGGAACTCTCGAACCTTGTACAAACAACGGCCAGCTGAATGACAGGCGTGAATGTGCTGTATAAGGTTTGGTTTATCTTGGGAACGTTGGACGCGATACATGGGCGAAGACTGGAGTAACTGTGGCAGCAGCTGACATCGGACTTCCTCTTTATGTGTGAGCACTGTTTTTCCGCAGGTACCCTCCGGTGTTAGATGGAAAGTTGTTGTACGGATCTCTCGAATTTGTGGACTTAGGCACCTATGGGCCATAAAAAAAATAAAAAAGTCCACTTGATTCAGGGTTCCTCGGGTTCGACAACAGACTAATCTCGAACCAAAACGAGGAAAATAAGGCAAGAATGAAATCCGAAAAACTGGGTCGTCAAAAAAGAAAATACTGATTAAAAGTGCCAAAACCGGACTAGGAAACTGGTTTACCTTGATTCTTGAATTGGTTTTGCGCAGTGACATCGGATAGGCACACGCTTCTCCGAATTTACACACCGGCAATCCTTCTGACTAACTTCTTCAAAGATTTGATACATCAAACCAGTGGATGGGTCACAAGGTGTTGTGCGTACATGACGAGAAGCCGCGGGACTACAGGATGGCCTCCAAATGCGCTTTGTTTTGTGCGGGATGCAACGTGTTCCGTCTCCGGACAATTCATATTTGGTGTGAATGTGCGCGAGAAGCCCGCGTTCGCTGAAACAATACGACAAAAAGTGACCTCAGAGGTAATCTCTCACTGTGTACTGAAGCGCTGTTGGACTCGCATGCGTAGCGATCGCTACGCACCACTACGCACCCTAACAACGCCCTGATGATGTCACCTCGATTGGTGATGAAACGTTTGCAATCAAATTGCCCAGCTCAGCGAACAAGTTAACGACCGTCTACGCTACCTGAGCTACCAACATTTTGCTCTAGAGAAAAGGTGCGTTTTTTACATTCTCCTTGGGTGGCACAGCTGTTTTGCGACGTGCCGTATTGATGGATAACATGCTTTCATTCGAATAGTTTGTCTTCCCAAGTAGCAAATCATTTTCATTTCTGACAACGCAGTGACCGGCAAAGCTGAAAACATCGGCTGGCCTAACCTCATTGCTGACATCCTCAAGAGCAAAGATTTGAAGCTCTGAAGGACAGCACGTATTTTTGGCTTCAATAAGCAGGCGGGTGTCTCCCCTCACAGAATTTGTTTTCTTAAGACCCCCATGGACAACGACCCGCACGACCATTCCGGACTAAGTGAACAAACGACATGCGCCACCAAACCCACATATCGCATTTCAGCTCATCTACGACTGGTCGAAGAAGCAAACCTCAATGTACCTACCTGTCAGCGTTGGTCTGAAAAGGACTGGGCCGTCTGGCAACTGATTTGTTGAATTCACGCTCACATCACTCGTTTGAACAGTCGTCCTTCTGGCCTGGCGCAATCATTCTGGTGAGCGCACACCAAACGTAGGATCCTTTGGCCGTGCAAGGGTCTGAACTCCGAACATCTGACATTCGAGGCGAGCGTGTTACCAATACTGCACCAGCGCATGCTGGACCCATCTGTTATTTCACGTTTGAACAGGGGAACACCACCTTCTCTTGCCGGTACACTACAGTGTACCAGTGCATGAGTGCATGAAAGTGTGTTTTGATCTAGGCATCTTTTGATCAAATTAATTAACATAGAAGTTCCGAACATAAATCAGCGAAAAAGTCTAAAACGTCCCCAAATGCAAGGTATCTTTCAGTGGGAGTTTTCGCTTAAGGTTTCAAGCGATAACACGTACAACACACCATCATTTTTCACCTTAGTAATTGGGGAAAAACTAAACTGAGTACAGCCCGAAAAGTCAGTTCGTTTTATTGCTGTACTCGGTCAAGGAAATGGACAAATCGAATTTTTATGGAGCTCAGAGAAACATGTGGCCTAGTAGCCCTCCGTGACGGCCATGAAAAATTTTAAGAAAATGTAAGGGTTGATCAACTGTATTCCTGAACTCAACTGCACCCAACCAATATGCAAACACGGACGACCCAGCGTTTGTGAATCAAACAGAGTACACCGGAGTTTAACACAACAATGAAATGGCACCGAACGTGTTTTTGGACATCGGAACGTTGGAAGTGAGGCCTTAGGTGTATACTCGGAACGAAGTACAACAACACCGCGATTTCACGTATTTGTCTGTCGAAATCAACCTTTCTGTAGGCCTGAAAATGAACTTCGTGATTGCTCAGATTTCTCTTATAAAAGTACTTGTCACTGTATGTTTTCATAAAGGAAACTACTCACAACGTTGCTGAAAATTCTTCGACAGACCACGACCGGTTTCGCCCTGGTTGTGGCTCATCAAAAGAGTGTATTTGTCGAGATCTGTTCAAATTGGGTTCAAGTAGAACATAAGGTTGACGAAAACTCGTGGAATGTGCCTATCTGATGAGCTTCAAGAAGGGCGAAACCGGTTGTGGTCTGTGGAAGAGTTTTCAGCAACCTTGTGAGTAGTTTCCTTTATGAAAATATACTGCGATATCTCGAATATCAAACCAACTGAAACATGAGGCAGCCTCTGTGCAGCTCACTCAGCTGGAGAATATCATAAACGAGGGATTCATTAGAGTCTCTCGTGAAAACCCAGCTGATATGCAAATGAGTGTATTTGTCGAGATACTTGCCACTGTACTAACAGTTCCTAAATGACAGATACTGTGTCCAGAAAACAAAGGCCAAGCACTCACCGATCGCACATTACGTGATCTTCCGGTTTCATACATTGACAAACGTGAACCTTTAGTGTGGGTGGATTTCGCACGCAACGGCAGCCATCATTTACACTCGTAAATAGATGGTCTACTCTAACGGTAGCATGCCTCTGAGGTTCCAGCTGGCATGCGTCCGCCCGCACCAGTTGCTTTGCTGAGCAGTCGACCGGGTTGGAGTCTACCACAGTATCCAGGCGAGAACATACTGGACTCTCTTTGGGCACATGCCAACGGGTTGATACAGTTTCAATTGTGTACAGGCCTGGCTCGGGATTAGTGCATCGCTGCTTTGTTATGGGCTCCGGACAGTCTGCAGAGGTTTGGAAACGGGAAATGGAAGAGATTAGTTGCTACTAATTACCCAGACATTTATTCTACATAAACTGCAAGTTATCTTTCAAAATTGCTGTCGCAATCATCTTTCGAACCAGGCACCACAAACCGGTCCAGGAAGCAAATGTAAGATAAATTTAACGGAAGCAAAAGCCACCATTGCCTTGAAACGCATCAAAGTTAGCAAAACTTTTCTGAGGCCAAGTGATATCACCAGATCTACAAAATACTGATTCGGATCCTGAATTGGCCGGTGAGGTAGGAGGATGGGGCTTTCGTTTCAGGTTCGTTGAGAACTCGGCTCCTGACCAGTTTTGCCCCAGTCAGGGCTTGTCAGACCGAAAGCGAACTGTGTTCGGAGAGCATGATTTGAACACATCTCAGGGTAGAAGTTAATTGGACTAAAAAAATTCATGGTTCCCTTCTTAGCAGACCCGCAATGAGGATAGTGGGGAGCTGCGGACAGAAGAAGATCACATCAACGGCAGTTGTTCGTTAAATTTGCCGAATGTGCGCTGACAGAGACTCACTACTAAAATATTTGTAAAATATTACTACGGTTTTCAGAAGACCACGTGAATGCATACCAAGCGGTTCACACCAAAGGAACATGGTCGTCGTTTCGACTAAATGACAAATCACACGCACGGCTGATGTGCAAACGTATTCAATTCCTCATATTAAGCTGGCATCCGTTACCCAATTTGTCTGTCACATCGAACTAAGCTGGTCGACTGCCGGCTCACAATGGGCAATGCCACATGCGGTTTGTGCTGAGTAGCACGTGCGACGAACTGAATTCACTGTAAACCCGAGAGAATAAGACCGGAGGTGGAGAAGGAGGGGTCACTCCTAGGCCATCAACATTCCCAAACGGTGGCCCTCATCTTCGCGTACACGACAACTGGCGTGCATATAACGTACACTGGCGCGGTAGTGGCAAACACGTTAGCTTTGTAAACCAGATGACCAGAGCTCAAAGCCTAGTACGATTCGGGATGCGCACAACTGATCAGCTGTAGCATTAAGGTAAATTGAAACTATTGCGTCGTAACAAAACAGGAGGGAGACCGCTCAAAAGAGCGAAATATAGGAGTAAGTTTGGCTAATCAGAATAATTTATACGAAACGATAGGATTGTCAGCCGGTGATCCACATTTCGTCCCTAGCTGACTTATAGTTACTTGCTAGGCAAAGCTTAATTTGTTCCGAACATCAATTTGATCTTGTATGCAGTAAAGGCTGATAGTAAACCAAGCGATTATCCCCGTCTTCTCCTCACACAAGTCGATTTACAATGGATGGAATCCGTAACCTCCGGACACATAGGTTGCCATATTAGTTAACACTGTTGTCTGAAACATACCCAGGTTTATCGTTTCAGAAGGGCTTGGTAAATAATCGGTAGATTTTTCATTTGGGCAACGTTTCGCTTTTGACACAAAAGCTTCATCAGGCCAAGTGAGCAGGTTACCAAGCTGGCCAGGTTTTATGGCAAACAGAGAAACAATCACTAAGACGTCTTCATATAAGTGCACTAGATGAGTGTTGAGTGTCAGTTAACGGCTCCTGTCTTGCGTTGATGGGTTGGGGAGTTTCAAATCAGTTCCCATCGGGTTTGGTTCCTTACTCTTTCGCTTCAGGGTGCTTCAATTGATGTATCACCATGGGTGCCACTGGTAGCTTCCGTTGGTCTTTGTGAGTTTGTGAGTGTTGCGACAATTTAGTTGGGTGGAGGGAAGGTGGGTGAGGTCAACTGGAATTCAGGTGATGACTACTCCTCCTAATAACCGCACACCAACACATCCCCAGGTTTACGTCGACCTATTTGACTCAGTGGATCACTACACTACACCGTCTAACGATAAACCCAATTAGAGAGGACAGTATGCCATAGAGTCCCTCAAAATCACAATCGGAAACTAGTACACTTACGAGTAGTGTATTACGTCAGTACACTGTTCTGTTATTCTGACACAAAGTAGCTTATTGGCGAATGAGATTCAGGAAGAGCTCGAAATACCGGCAAAAACCGTCAACAGAATAGTCATCTTTTGGCCCTTGCGGATACAGGCCACACAGAGAGGGGATTGCCATCATTATCCTCGCTACCTTACTCTCCTCCTCGACCAACGTAAATGGACTAACTGGCTCATGCTTATAGCACACCATTCAATTAATAAATCACATTCCACCCATGTAGCATGCTCTGTTGCTAGTAGAATCATGCAGCCCACTTGACGCTAAGTCGTTATTGTTTAAGTCCAAACGTCTGCTCATCGGAACGAAATATTCACAGGAATCAGCTATGACATCCAAGTCAACCGCTGTCTGCTTATACTCGACAGCTTGCAGAACACTGCGATAAGTAGAGCGCAACTTATGCTATTCGGCGTAACCCGAGGATTCACGGCCAGTGCAAACTAGTCAACTCTCACTACCAAGTCGTTTCTTTAAATGTACCATGCTGTTAAGACTTGTGCTCTGTTGAAGTCACTGTCCGAATAACAGCTCAAAGTTTCATCTCTTCTCGCGTTCGACCATGGCCATCAAGCGGTATTTTCTTGTCTCCTATCCGTTTGGTAGTTTCAACGGTCTGTCCTGTTTTCACACTGATGTAAAGTTCAAAGTAGACGAGCGGATTAAACATGCATTTTGCCCGATTGCATCTGATTGGTTCCGCTTAATTTTTATGCGCACAAAGTGGACTAACAAAGCTTGAGGTTCCCGCAGGAATCATAGAAGCGAAATAAGTAATTTGTCCCTTTAACTGAATAACTAGTCACGGAAATCAGTAGTTCCAACAGCTGCCGACATCTTTTGGATTTGCACTTGTTCCATAATCCACAGACAGAGGACAAACTAGAAGTTGTTTACATAAACTCATTTGAAAGATACTTGAATGTTCTTTGGCCAGACATAGCACTCACTCCATTTGTTTAATGTGACTTCCTTCCTGCGCACACAGTTACATCCATCTAATTCGTTGAAGTGTCGCTCCACGCGCACAAATCCATTCGGTTGTGGATGTTGAGCAACTTTCTCGTTCGGTTCACAAACTGTTTGGACAGAGACAGAAAGATGCTAACATAGTGGTTGTTAAGGCACAAGAGGCTGTTTACCACCTTCATTAAAAAAGGGAGATGTTACTATCAGCGCTGGAGATTTTGCGGTGAAATAGACTCCAATCCGTCAACTCACCGACTGCCTTGTTCATAAACTGATCCTGTGGAACACACACTCCCTCATGGAGCGTGAAACTACGAAATCCAACCACCAGCAGACCCTTGGCAGCATTGCAACGTGGTTCTAGTTGTTGCGGCTGCGGACAACAGCACGCGCGTCTCTCCAAACGGTGTTGCAGCCGACAGTTTCCATCTTCGCCCTGAACTTCACGTCTCCATACCAGACGTTGTTGGCAAGTTGAATCACACTGGTCACGGTGAATTAGTTGTGCCTGCACTTTACATTCTACGTGGAGAGAGAGACGGAAAGGGAACGGCTTCTTATTTAACTGAAGTGGGCTTCCAGTATGATCAAATCCTGTGCGCCCTAGCGATCAGTACACGTCGATTATATCATGGTTGTGAGCGCCATCTAGAACTGTTTCATTCCAACCTTGAATGCCGACAGAAAATAGGAAGTAATGCATGATTTATCACACGTACGTGTGAGATCATCTGCATCCAAACGCGGATGCGCATAACCAGCAAACTAGCTTCTGAAACCGTCTCTCATCCTTCCCCATTTTGCTCTACACGAAAAGTCAGAAGATTGATTTGAGGACGAATGGTGTAACGCGCAAAGGGGACAAGTTATTTTTGCAGAAAATGACTTACCAGTGTCACCCACGATAGTGTCATTCAAACCTGATTACGAGCTGTATTTTGTATCACACACTAACAACATATATTCATGTACTGATGAGAATATTTTCTTGGACGGGAAGCTATCAAAATTCCACTCACTAATGAAAAGTTATATGCGACCGAATCCGCCCTCCTGTGGAGTGTGGGAGAGGGAAAGTAAGGTCTTTCCAAGCGCAGAAGTTGTTTCAACAATGGTTGGTACGCATAGAACCGCAAAAAGTCTCAGGTCTTTCATCTTTCATCGGACGCGTCATTTTGGTCACAATTACAGGCACATTTTTAAGGACTTTCTAACCACTCTGTCCAGTCCATTCGCCATAGCGAAAGTGCGTCAACCTCATCAAGAACAAAGATACCCAAGTGCAAATTGAAACTTACTGCATTTTCGGTGACTCTTTTTTATCCGAACGTTTCGTTTGCAATTCACAACGTATGGACTCAGTTCAGTAACCTCCTCGATTCCGGTCTGCGGGTTGCATCGAACAATAACTTCTGGTTTTCCCAAATCTAGGGCAAATAAGATGGACTTCTGGTCAGTCTAACGTATCATTACATGAAGGATTAGAATACTGCTTAAATGAAAAAATGTGTATGCTTTGCTGCCCACCTCGTCAAACCTCATTGGTGTTTAAATTGCAGGCCAAGTTATAAATTGTTCATCAAAGGAGTGACACAGCTTTAGCACACCTGACTTATCGTGATAAATCGTGGATATCCAACCTGGACCATCAAAACAAAATAAACTCACCTACTGGTTTCGCGATCTTGTTGACGATTATGCGTATACATTTGTGATCCACCTCTGACAGACGACGCTCGGAATGAGTCGTTTCCAGCAGCTGGTCATCGAGGCATCGTTTCTCCACGATCGGTTGCGGCGTGCAGACTGAAATAAACAACGGTACGATCACTGAATAACCAACGCGTCCGCCTGAATTACAACCCCCTCCTTTAGATCACACTCATTGATCCCCTTTGGTCCCCGAAAGTTTCACCTAATAATAATTTCGACTCGATCGAGTTCGCCGAATCCGGGCGGTCTTTGGACAACACAATACTCCGTGAATTTGCGATTTACGAAAAATGTGCCTGGTACTGAATGTAGACAAACCTAAGGGATCCGACGTGGCGATTGGTTGTTACTGTATGGCAGAAGGCTTCCAAATTTGCCTATTCCATCTAATTCATTTGTTTTGATGGATAAAACCCTGTGCTAGGAAATAAACAAACAGTCACACTAAGTCAACTTACAGCAAGGCTCAGAATTCACAACCCGCTTTGTCACGCATTGGCATCCATCCCGATGAGAAACCTCCCAAACAACTTGACGGTACTTGTCAGTTGAATCCATTGACTTCCCTGGGATATGTTGACAAGGTCCCTTCTGAATCAACCTCTTCTTTATTGGGCAAACAACTTTGGAGGTGCGAATCGCACGTTTCGCTTTACACAGACACTTGTCTTCTGCCAGGAAGTGTACGATTTTGATATGTCTCACTAATCCCTGTTGACGTTGACAATGGAGGTAGAGCTTGGGCGGAGGACAACTGCAGTGGCAACGTCTTTCAAACTCCCGGGTAACACAACGACACTCATTCATTGCCAGATGGCTGATAATACGTTTCACAATCCTGGTATTTGTCATTGGGTCGCATTCACCACTGGAAAAGGAGAATGAAAAAGGCGTACTCCATAATTTCGGATGCACTGTACTTAACTTTCCAAGTTTATTTGAACCTTTCCTTCCTTTACTGAGTTGAATGCCGGAAAACTCTGTAAATATCCTTACAAACTAGCAACACGGCAGTGCTTCAATCGTATTTCCAAGTAATGATCCGCAGTTTTTCTACGTCGGTTCATGCAAGTTAATCATGCTACTTATCTGCCACTCTGGGCCAAATTTTGGTATTTGGTATTTTTTGGTTCAAGTCGGCGTAAAAATCCACAAAATGCGCTCTGCGAATGACCACCAACTAGTTTCCAACTGGTTCCAACTGCTTTTCAATTATATACTACTTGTGGACATGCCAGTACAGGCGGACTGAAATTTTGAGAAGAAAGTTCAGTTTAAAAGTTTCCATTTATATTGAGAAGACGATAAGCCACTCAAGTGTGTCTATGGAGTCAGAGACATTCCATACGTGATTTACGTCCGACCGTACCACGTACCGGATACGAGGAAAGATTTTTGATGAGTATGCAATAGATTTGTTCTATAGGAGTTTCGTTGATGACATTTTCACCCGATTTTAAACACTTCCAATTCTAATTCTATCGCAACACACAGGTCAAATCTGGGTGCTCATCGGTTGGATACTTATCGGCTTTGGATACACTTATTCGCAAACATATCGACGGCGTTCTTTCTACTTCAAGAGCACGATAAACAACTGGTATTCAGAGCATACGAGCTATATTCAGAAAGCCCATAGGCGAGGGCCCGTGTTCTACAGAGCTAGGAACATACGCAGCTTAGACTAACTAGAACGAGTGAGTTAGTTTTCAAGGAAATGGCCATCCAGAGAGTTTTATTAAAACTTACAGCAGAGCCAGAAACTTAACGGCTCCAGACGATAGAGCCGACAAGAAAATTACCCTGATTACACCAAATCACAGGCGGCAGACATTAGCGCTCTTCGGCCTTATATCCAATTCAGACTGCATTCGAACTAGGTACGATTCCAAGAACTGGGGAGTTCGCTATACACAAACATGAAACCTCTGTGGGCCTCATGCAGTCTACACATTCTGCAGCTGTGAAGGCAAATACATGGTAGGACAGTTGGTCGTGCGACCGAACTGTGTTTCGAATGCTATCTGAAAGTTGCTCATCCGGTCAGAGGTAGCAGCCTAGCTCCGTATGATCTATCAGACTATAGGGAATTCTTGTCCATCGACACAACCCTAACTGTTCTAGTAGTGAATGAAGCTCTGCGGGTGAGATGACGACAACCCTGACTGTGTGTACATAAGTTGTTGAAGTAGACCACTTGGTTACTCAGGTATTGATCAAGCGACCAGTAGGAATCAACCAGTAAGCATAGGTTCAAAGTTGTTTCCACTCTGTTCCATGTAATTTGCATGCTTTGGGGGTGCAATTGAAGATAAAAGTGTTATAGTAGACATATTCTTCAGTTTTGATAAACTTAGAAATGATTCTTAAGATGGTACGTTAATCTTCCAGGTCCCATTGCGCCCACTTGGTTTCCTATCTACGTACTTTGGATTTCTGATTGCGTCACGCTAGACGGATCACGTGGATGACGCCACTCAGGGCTTCACACTGCTTTCACGTAACCTCGGTTTCCTCCAAAGTGATGTCAGCCCAGTGGTTCTGACCGCTAGTCCACGCTGATCCCTCTGTCCATAGGACCTAGATAGAATTAGGATTTTTCGTCGTCTGTTATGTCTGGAAAAAGTCGACCGAAATGTCACCCTTTTGCAACCTGTGTCTTCTGAGTGGCCTGATAAAAAGACACTGTGATCAGTCAACGTCGTAAACCGATGTTTTCGCTTAAGAATTGAACAAAAATACCATGGGACAATAAAGGTGTCACTGGCTAAAACAACCGGAGGGCCCAGCGACAAAACAGTTACAATCAACAACTGTGTCCACGATCAGTAACTAGAAAAATATAATAGAAATTGAGTGATTTAGTAAGCGTTTCATTCTAATTTAGTTGCTCACTTTATCAACTGAACTCCGTTCTTACAATTCACCGGATGTAAATCAACTCGACTTTCAGGCCGGCACTCGCCATCACGCAACTGAAAGTTGACTGTGATAACACGCAGCTGAGCAAGCTGCCCGTAGACTGGCGGACGACATTGCCGCACTGTTATCTTCGGGCGGCAACGACAAGCCACGGAGGACTTGATGTGGTGAACCGATGGATTTGGATGTATAAGACGATGCCAAACACAGCGACAATTGACGGGACGTTGCTGCAACCATATCAACTTTCGCCTGTTCGGTATCTCACGGTCGCATTCGCCTTTGATCACGTGCAACCGTTTAGGGCATTCTGTAGAGATTATCGGTATGAAGAAACTTGAACCATCCATCTGGTCGCCAATCGATTACTGTGTTAAGTAAATCATGCTGTACCTCAAACATTTTGTCAGTCAAAAAGTCTAATTTTTCGAAAGCATTTGCGTAAGAACACAACGAAAACGTCTGCAGCATTTTTCAGGAAAGCATTTCAACAAGCGTTATAGCAGAAAGTTGGTGGGCATATTGTGAAATAAATGTAAGTCATTCGTCCGTGGCGAATAGTGGTGAAGTTGCTAAAAACTGTGCATTGATTTTGTCAGCTGGCAGACACGCTTGTCATTCTGTGGGCAAGACATCAAACGATGGGCATCACTTATCCTCCCGTTTTCTTAAACGTCTACTGCATTGCTATTGAATGTGTTTTAGCTGTACATTATACGTCTTGCAATCACAGTAATTCTTCGCTAGAGCGACCGTACCCGACCATACTTGTTCAAATTTATTGTAATACCTACACAGCACAGACACTCTGTGCTTTGGAACGAGTAACCAAACATCTTTGCGGTGTTGACAGTTTGGGAACATATGCCAGCTGGACACAGCTAAGAGGTTAAAAGCCATGTAATTTCGACGGATTAATGACCACATGAATCCTGTGTATAGATGAGGAATATTCCGTACACAGTGCATCATGCAAAATTTTCTCTCGCACACCCGTGTGGAATGCGGACGAGTTAGTCCGATGGATTATTTGACGTTTTAAACTGCCCTGAAGCCAACTAACTGAAAGTCACGTGGGTGAATATTACCTTCATGAAATACCTGACCGGTAGCAAAGAGGTCCGACTATATTTGACTTTAGCTCTTATTCGTGCTTACCATTTATTCGTAAGTGAGTGCTTGGGCTGACCCTAGGACCACGCACCGGCAGGCCATGTATGTATAATGTATTTAATACATAAAATGTAACAGCGTGCTTGATAAATACCAGGTAAAATCCAAGATGCACTCAATAGCATTTCACCCCTCTAAGTGGCCGAATAACCTGTTGGCTTGATTAACCATGAGAAACCAATCCGCACACAACAACAACGTGTTCCAGTGGCACGTGTTTAACCCCAAAGATTTGCTATTAGCCTCTCCCATTTATAACTAGTTCAAAACCAAGCTGTAGGTATCGCATAACTCGACCAGTTCTAAAGCCCTTTGCTAGATCACATTAGGACGCATTAGGACATTAGGGCTTCCCTGTAAAACATGTCGGCAAATTTGAGATGTGCTGTTAACCAGTGACAGACTGGTAGATGGAATGTAACCTCACATAGAGGATCACAGATCCGTAAGTGGGAAAAATTTTTATTGGCATTGTGGAACGAAGGTTCTACCATCTGAGTTGCCGTTGCGCTTATTTGCATACGAACCTCCACATTTCACAATTCATCGGACAACTTCACGTCCTTGCACTTATGAAGTTGCAATCACGTAGGACTAACCGCTTCTAGAAGTGGACTTCTGTAGGATCACCACAGCACCCATTATTTGTTCATGAAAAGCATACGTCCGTCCAGGAGTGCGATTCGCGTAGTCAAAACGTAAATGAAACAGTCAAAAGTCGCCCCTGTGTAACTCACCAACTGGTTCTATTCTTTTCTCAACAAGTGGCTTGCACTCGCGGCCCGTCTGAATCCAACGTCTGATCTCAACTAGCCTCTGTATTCCCAAAGGAAGACAATGAACCAGACGCTGTACAGGGAACCTGGCGGAACAGTCGCAAATCCACTTGACCTTTGTCAGACGGGGTGTGCATTCGCAGTTTTCCAGAGCGTAGGCACGGGTAATCTCCGTCTGTTCATAGTTTGACTCCGGTCCACATTGACTTTGTACGACTTTAGTTGGAGGACAGACTACAAACATAACAAGAACCCATAGTCAGAAATCTTCCAGTCACCACTTTGATCGATCGAACCTGAGTCGCCCGCCTGGTTCCAGAACAAGCTAACTGAGTATATGTATATGTTGTAAAAGGTGGCTTTATCCTACATAAAATGGCACACGCTTTCTCTGTGAAATAAAGATGCTTGTGTAACCTTTCAAGACCACTTGGTTTGAAGTTACTGCTCACGACTATAAAAAAAAACGTAACCACGATGTAATAATGAAGCTAAAGTAAAGGACAAGGACACAATCGAACGGAAGGGTTAAAATATTGTCACACATGTGCAACTGACTGTTTTTTGTGTGTGTACATTATTCCATAACTGTGTGCGCAGTCTGAGCACATCTCATCAATCAGCTACATGTACAACAAACGTTTTAGCGTCCCAGACTTCCAAACTCAAAATATCCAGTTTGTTGTGATAAAATCAGCGACGAAGAGATCCCAGCAAATGATCCGATCCTAAAAAGCTCCGCTACATGAGCATTCCCTCCCTTATTCGGACTCATCAAGTGGGTGCAGGGCGATAGGACAGACTCATGGTGTTACTCTCCGGTCCTCAGTCCTACTACTCAGTTTATGCAGCTGGATAGCTGGATAACTTGGCCAAACAAGCTGTTATCTATCACTGAACATTTAGTATGGTCTAATGATTAGCCGTCAGTTCTCGTAGAGGGCATTATAAGTACCAAGTCATGGGTTTGCAAAGTTATTGGATGGATACGCTGAGGGACGATTTCTAAATTCTCGAAGCTTTTATACTGGTACACATAGGCATTACACACATACATACATACCTACATACATACATTACATACATACATACATACATACATACATACATTACATACATACATACATACATACATACATACATACATACATACATACATACATACATACATACATACATACATACATACATACATACATACATACATACATACATATACATACATACATACATACATACATACATACATACATACATACATACATACATACATACATACATACATACATACATACATACATTACATACATACATAGGCGTTCGCTTATCTACTACTACTCAAACAAGCTACGGAAAACAAGTTTTATCCACGCGAATAGCCTGTCACCCACAGGCAGAATGCTCATGCAACCTCTTGTCAAAAACCGAATCATTGCCTTGCAAAGCTTGTGATTCTGCATGTCTTACCTACTTCAGTCAGATAGACGGTTTCTCTTCATTTCATGTGTGAACATATAAAATTTACTGCAGCTCTTTCACAGAAAAGATACCTGGATTATCATCTTTTCTGAAGACATGTTTTTCACAGTTGTTCAATTCTTCGTTCAACTTGTATATGGTTCGGAATTTAACTCGTAGTTTGCCTCCTTCACACTCCACCGCTTCTGTCGGTTCCGGACAGGCACACCGTCTCTGCTTTTGCTCAAATACGACTGGTTTGCACTTCACTCGGTTCACTTTCAATAAATTGCTGCGTTTGACCACTACCGCTTGGAATCCAATCCATCTATCATTTGCCCACTGATTGATACAAGCCCCCGGAAGTCGTCGAATGACACGAGGACAACCTGGGTGAAAGAGCGGTATAGGAGAAAGACCACTTGAGGTAAACTCCCAAAAGTACAGATTTTACTGGTTTTCCAATTAACTCCCTCAAGAAACAGCACTACTCAAGAAAAGGAGTTATTTGCCCTGTCACACAGGTGTGGGCCTAGGGCTTTGGCCAAACAGATCACATGCTAGGCTGATAGGTGCAGTGTTCTGGACTCTTCCAAAGGGCGGCTCCATTTCGGACGGGCTTATCTGGTAATGACTGTCCAGTATAATTCACCTCGCCCTACTTCCAATGAGAACAAAAGTATACAGCAGAGCACTTAAACCGTCGTGTGCACCAAGGAAGAGGGAGATATACCATTTCTGTTTAATAGTGAGTGAACAACTTACCACATCTTATCCGTAACTCTTTGGTCGGGCGTTGCTTGCACAAGCAGTTCTCAACCACCGTACGAATAATCAAAACTCGGTGGAATTCGCCATCGCATTTTTTCACCAGAATGCGTTGTAATTTCGGTCCACAGTTTATAGCAATCGATTTCACATGCATCACAGGAAGACAATGGGCTCGCTGTTCGCCCATAGCTGGCTTGAATTGGTAAAATGTCTGTTGATGTAACATGACATTTCGTGAAGTATGGCAACGTAGAACTGGTTTGGACGGTCGCGGGCAACAACAAGCTTCTTTGATTGCGACACTGAAACGGACAGAATTTTCACTTGATTGAAAGTTCTTGGACGAGAGGTTTTACGAATCGACACAATATTCCACCCCTTAACTTAAAAAACTTGGGAATTCCGTATTCTGCAAGCTTGATGAGAAATAATCACTTTGAATTTTGTTTCATTCGCAAGTTTGTCATCCTATTTGTATGACGGATGAACCTACCGCTGAGTGATGCATTTGCAATTGAGGGAGATCTTTTGATAATGGATTCGTTCCGTCGAGCAGGTTAGTGGATTACATCGACCCGTCTGATCCGGAGGAACGGGGGGCAGTTCTTGCCGCTCACACGGGTACTCTTTGATCTGTCGCTGGATGAGTGCGCACATGTCATCCTTCAAAGTGTAGGCGATCAACGTCCGCAAAATAGCCTTCCCACCATCCACACACTCCTTGGAATGCTTCGGTGGCGGACATTCTGAGGGTAAAAATAAGACATTTGGTGTTGACAGGAGACTCAAGTGACCCACTTGTTTAAACTGTTCTTCAGCTGAACGTGCTTTATAAAGGTGTTCTCATTTCCAACTAGGACGGAATTCAAGATGCCGAAGTACTTTCCTTAACACTGCATGACTCAGTAAAAGTTGTACAACAGCTCATCATCGCTACTGTCCTTTTGAGGCATATCAGGTAGGCGTACTCAGAGAATTTTCATCAGTCTTCTTTTGTCCTTGAACACGAATTCGACAAATATGTAGCTGAACACTTGTTTCAATTTGCAAACATGTTTTTCTCCAGTTACGTTCAGTTTTGTTTATAAGTGCAAAATAAGACTGTTGGGAATTTGGAAGTACGCCCAAGAACTGGACACAGCTAGTAGCCTGTCGAGGAGACTCCAACGATCGTGTAAATAGTGGCGTATCAAGTAAACCAAGGCAATTCACGTGTGATTTATTGTTGGTACAAAGCAACTAATGGTAAGTGCCCGGTTGCAAATCTTTAGTGTACATTACAAGATTACACGAATGACAGGTATCACCATTATGAACGACACCCCTAATAAAGGCCAACTCTCTTCCTCACATTTTTATCACTGAACTAGATGGAAAACAGCCACGAAGTACCTGTGGTTGTGGTTGGTGCCCGCTCCATAACAACACGTTGGAGATAACACTTCGATTGGTGAAGAAACGTTTGCAATCAAATTGCCCGCCTTAGCGAAAAAGCCAACCACCGATTACCATCTCTTTTTAAGCAGCTGAGTACATCGCTGCGCGTGGATCACATAATCAAAGATTGCAGTTATGTGGCAAAATTTTTTAATGAATTAATCACAATGCTGATCGGCCACTGGCCGGGAGGTTACGAATTCGAATCTCCATGCAGGTTCGTGAGATGTGCGCTACTGATTGTGGTAAAATATCAGTACAGTGCTTCTCGGCCCTTCGGCAAAGACTGATTTGACTCGCAGGACAAAACTTCCGTTGAAGCTTACAAAAAACAAGTTTCTGTTCCACTGCAGTGCAAGACTAAGTGCACTCAGGAAGTTGAAAGCAATAGATCGATTGGGGATCAAATTAATACGCTAAAACCATTATTAGCCACCGGTGTTTGACAAAGTACTTCTGAAAAAGTAATCGTTGCAAGTGAACATAAATGATTCGAAGACTCTCTGGGAGGGACCGAACTAATTACACATTTAATGCACGTGAAGGATACACGTTCACTTGGTAGTATGAAAAGGCAAGGCAAACAGAATTTCCTAAGGGACTCTTTCCCTCAGCACCTCAAGACAAATGTCAGTATTCCCATCCTCCATGTGTGGTATTCATCCAGGGTACCAGTGTATTTTATTTACAGCAAGAAGAATTCCAAAACTTAAATATGCATGCAAGGTAGCCTTTGTCACAAACCGAATATTTTTGCACATCACCAAGCCGCATCCCTGTTTGGTGATGTACCTGCAGACCTATTAGCCGGGGAGTTAGATTTTCCAAGTTTGGACCAACAATGGCCACCCCATGCGTAATATGGCGGCCTCTCTCCTATCACAAAATGAGGTCACTGACGCGCAGTCACGTAGATGTTCACGTCGATGTGTTGATTTTGTCCACCCCCTTCTATGACCACTTGGAGGACCGCTACTGTCGATGTGTTGTAAGAAGCGAGAAATCATACACTCAAACTGCATTCGATGCGGTCTGTGATGACACTGTCCATTAGGATTTTCACCAAGTGATCCCCAGATCTAAACTGTTCATTGACTTACTTCTGGATCACAACTGAATATGGATCTCAGATTGTAAAAAGTGGCGCAAAACCAATTAACAACTCACTGCATATCCGGTGTTGTGTAGCCACTACCTTCCAAACACATTCACAGTGCTCCACATGTTGTTCAATTTGTTCCATCAGCCGCCGACCAATCCCGTCCATGCCTTCGACACAAGGACCAAGGCGAAGTTTTCGCTCTGGTGGGCATTCTTTGAAAAAAATACAACAGAAGATGGGTTTCAGATTATCGTTGTAACCATTTTCCAGTCAAAACAGAATGTACTTGAGAACAGAGCTTAATGAATCAGACATCGATTAGCACAAGTGGCCTTACTCGACGATTCACAGGATTTCTTCTACATGAAATGGAGTTATAAAAATGTCAGTAATTTGTCTTGTTTCGATCTTATTTTGTGAATCCAAAAGAATCAACCTTTAAAGAATCGAATTCAAAATGACCACAGTTTCAGTTCGTAACATCACTTTTCCTGCCATACTTTTCGTTGAAAGTCGCGTTTTACTTATAACAATGGTTCAGCACACCATTTCGGTGTCACCACGCCGCCTGAAGGAAACTTGAGGGCTGATATACTGCCAGGTTGCCCAAGCCTAGACAGGAGCAGTCGGGAGGCCTGGGTTGGGTTCGAGCCATCAGGTAAGTAAGTTCGCACCTTTACCGCTGAATTATCTCGAGCTCAGTGGTGTTTTGCTTACTGAAAGCTGACCAGCAGAAATAGTGAGCGACTATGAAAAGATCGCTGTTGAACTTGAAGGTTGAGGTTAACTGGATCTTGATTACCATAATATTTGAGCACTCCTCTACGAAGTAAATTCGCCTGGTACCCAATGTAAAACATCATATGAAGTTTTCACGTGAGATTTTGTGCTGCAAGTGAAGTTCGTCTATGCTGAAAAGCTGTTTCATCAACAGTGTTTGATCAACAGTGTGCATCTCATGAAACTCCAGTAGAGAGTTTCGAAGTTGCAATCTCCCGGTCAGTAGTTTGAGCACTAAACGTTCGACCATGAGCGGCTGACCAACAATATGATTAACACGCACTCGTGAGATGCACATTACTGATGATTACCAATAAGGATGAAACAGCTGTACAGTGTTTCTGGGTTTTTCAGCATAGATTGTCTTCACTTACAGAGTGAAACTGCAATTGAAAACTCCCAAATCTCCTCGAACTACCAAAAGTTATTTGGACTTATTTGGAGTGCCTGATGCTTTCTTCTATGCTGTACGCAGTGACCTGCTGTCATTGCTGAAAATGGTCTGAAAATTTTATGAGTGCGTCTGGATGATGACAAGGCTTAAACGGCTACAGGGCTGTCCCATCTACCGTGTCCTTCAGAGATTCAAACAAAACTCTGACTGCGATGGCACACACAGAAATTTTCCAAACCACCATCATCAAAAATCTTTGTTGTGAAAGACAGTTTTGTTGTACTTACTGATATGCTTCGTGTAGATCGCAAACCCGGGAATGCATTTTCCCTCAGACGGTGTCCAAAAGAGAGATTTAATGTGGAGAATTGCCGGTTCCTCACATCGACGAGCATGTCGGGGCTGGTGAATCAGGTTACAGTCTGAAACAACAAGGATCAGTTTGCGTGACTGAATTGCAAAGTCCAAAAGATCATACAGGAACGTAGGGTGCAGATCCTACAGATTTCACGCCAGGTGGCTTATCTAACCCCGAAGTTCGGTACAACAACGAGGGTCCATCAGGTGAGAGCATTTGACGAAACAGCTTGGTTTTGACAGCCAGAAACGGCCATTTAGATCCTTTGACACACCATCCACCAAGGTACTAGCCAGCTATGAAAAATGTCAACCGTCGTACAGCCGGTGCATAATGCCTCCAACAGCTCCTACCCAATCAAAACAGAACTATCCAACGAACCAACCAGATACCGGAAAATGATGTCGCAACGCAACTCAGATTCCGAGTCGACCAGCCAACTCACGCGAACGCCACCTCGGGAGCAACAAATCACTTTAGAACCATCAGATACGGTTTGGAACCTATATAAGCACAAGCATAAGAGGAGGAAGGTATCCACTCAACCCCACACTGTCGATGTCAACTCGATTGGTGATGAAACGTTTCCACTCCAAATGCTAAGCTCGGCGAATAAACCAACAACCAGATCCGACCCATTTTTCCCTAACAATCAGTGATAGATAACGGTCTTACCCTTTGTAATCCAACCACCCACTGAGTATCTAATCGTCCACAAAGCACTCGGTGTCTGCTCGCTTCAACCTGCCTACAAGATTTTTTTCGGAGAAAGTCATAAATTTTGGCAACAAATGTGGCTTACCACTCACTGACACGTGGGACCGAATTCCCGGATGTCCTCGGGATCGGATGTTTACTCTCAAGAATGGCCGTAGAGTTTATACAGTAACCAAAACAATGAGGAGTTGGTTTACTCATCCTCGTCTAACGAACCACGCATTCTTCCAAAGAAACGATTCTCAAAAATGAATTCATCCGGACCACCAGTGAAATAGGATTTTGTAGAACGGACTTTACCCTCAGTCTTTATCCCCAAATCTTGTCTGTTTAAATTGATACAAGGCACAAACAACGACGAATACTTACCGCATGGCTCTTTAATTAGTCTCCTCTTCCGCATGCACTGACAGTTTTGAACGTGGTAGGTGTCGATAGCTTTGAGAATCCAACCTTTCATCGGAGAATTTGGATTTCTATCACATGCACGGATGTGAACTTGTGGTTTTGGGCAAACTAATCGGGCGGAGGTGCGGATAAAACAGGGATATTAAAAATAGTCTTCAGTCTACTATAGGTTTTTTTTACCTACTGTGTGTACAAGGAAAACGACGTGGACAGATTACGACGACCGGTCAGTCTGTGCTACAACTGACTTTTGGAAAGCTGTCAGGATCGCTTAAACAGGAAGATCTGACTGCTGAATTAATGCTACAAAGATTGAATTTGATCAGTGCCGAATAAGCATGTTTTGCTTCAACCCCAGGTCCTATTGTCTTAGTCATTACGAGATACTTCATGAGGATCACGAAAGGCTGGTAGTAATCACATAGCTACTCCCGACTAGTCAAAGTTCCAGATCAATTCGTCTCTTCAACCGAAATGAGATTGTTGAAAGCGACTCTCAGTAATTAAAAAACATATGATGCTAATAGCTGCCTATGGCACTGTAATACCATCATTACTATAATAATAATAATAAGTCATCTTTCGGCTGTAACACCGTTTTCATGTCTAGCTGCCATGTCACCCGAAGGAAGCACGAGAGATGAGATACCGCCGAGTTGCCCAAGCCTAGACAGGACCAGTCGAGATGCCTGGGTTGGGTTCGAACCACGAACCTTCCGATCAGTGAGTCAGTAATTTCCCGGCTTGTCCACTGACCGACTCCGAGCTGATTATTACCACTACCAATATTACCAGTGTCATCCTACTTATACTGTCATAAAAAGTATGGTTTGAAAAAGAGAAAATTCCCACACAATGATATCATGAGCACCTCTCCTTACGAATAAAGTTTGTTTTATTTACAGGTTCTCGTCTGGTCACACCCGATACAAAATGCTGTGAGGGATGAAAGCTTCACACCGGGACAGCAAAGCTCAATCCCTATAGATCAAACGAAGCGCTCGAACAAAACGCAATCCTTCGGTATCCAGAACCGAAGTACACAGTGGCTTCTCGTTCTAATGATCAATCCTAAAAAAGTGTTTGGAAATGAACGATCCTAAGAAATAGTTTACAAAAAAGCGTCACGCATGTACCACTTAGTTCTAAGCCGGTTTTAAATGTTGTTCTTAGGCGAATCCTGACGAACGGGCATCACTAGTCAGTGAACGTGACGTTTACTCGTGTACTGAAGTTATCAAATGTTATTTTACCTTGAATTCATCCATCTAAACTAATCTGTCACCTCCAATCATTGTGCAAACGCTATGAGAATTGCACGCCAAAAAACTACAGATAAAGTTTGTTCCGTTGCGGGAATGGAATGTTTCTTTTCGTCCTCCGGTAAATGAAGTAAGTGGGTTTTTCCGTCACTTCACCACACATCCTAAAACTCTGAATTAACCCATGAAACTTGGGTAGTGCTTGACCTGTCCAAGGAATCAAAAGACAATCCAGAAATCAGAGCTTTTTTCCGACAAGTGATCTGCGCCTTCCGAGATTTCTAGGTATTTTTGAATGGCATTAATAATGTTTTACCGACCAACTCATTCGATGCTTTGATTTATTCATTCACATAAAAAGGAATAAATTCTACCCGGACAGGTTTTGAAGCCTGAATTTCGCCATGGAGCCCCTGTACAATAAAAAAAATATAAATGGACATATGTAAGCGTCTGCTACGAAATTTCTTAAACTTGAGTCATTGTGACTAGAAGAATACAAGGCGGGGTCAACCGCCCTGTCTACAACGGGAGACGTTTCAGATAAAAGTGGTCTGGGGTGACTTTAGAAAATCCCATGGCGACCCTACTACAGCAAGTTCCGTTCCAATTTGCCTATTTTCTACCCTGTATTACACAATCGTTCTCAAACAAATATTTCCTGTAGGGAGGGGATAGTTACTCGGGGATTATCCTGGATTTTCCCGGTATTCCTAACGCTGCCATGACCTTCTAGACTGAATTTTCCAAGATGAAACTGTCTACTGATTGAGCTTCAGTAGCTAGAAGTATAGGCAGAATATGAAATGCCAGTAGACGGGCGGCTTGTATGAGATCACCTGTCATGCACACTGATCAATCAGTAAACTTCGGCACAAAGGCAGATCCGGCAACGGAATTCGAAACACACTACGGAGGGACTCTCACTTACCTGGTAGTTTTACATGCTTCACCATTTTTGGGACACAATCACCGTTCTCCAAGTGATGAGTGAGCTGTTTGATCTCAATCAAGCCGAGTTTGCATCGTAGCCACTTCCGGTTCAGATGATCACATTCTGAAACGTAAATGGAATGTTATCAGACCAAATTATTACACAAAGATAACCTCAGAGGCTCTGTTGTTCTTTTTAGGAGAAACCAGTGGCCATAAATGTCTGCTTTTGTTTATCCCTTGTACCCTTTAATAATTAAGTTCCTGGTAAAAGAGGTCAATTTTGCTCGGTTCCTTCAACCGCTCTCTACACACTGGTTCATTTGTACACACAAGTTCGGCTTCTTGATTAGTACCAGTCATTTATATCTTAAGGATTTCCCTTCAATACTCAGAAGCAGTCTTCGTCCGGAGATAGTATTCGCATCAAAGAAAACTGATTTCACTAAAAAATGACCTTTTGAGTGTGCTCCGTTTAAAACTTTAGAAAAATTTTGGTGAGTTCTTTCCACAACAGTCTGGTAGCTAAGAATATCCCAAAGAAGCAACATATAAGATAGATTAACTACAAAGAGCACACAATTTTCGCGACTCTCTTCTACAGTCATCCCCAAGAGGGAACACAAACTGCCCACAGAGTGTGCTCGGTTCAACCTTCAGGTACCAGGCAGTGGCCTGCATCATTCTCATCAATGGAATTCAAGCCTAAAGAACATGAGAGATCAGCCCGTTAATGGCTATCTGAATTGATCAAATGAAGTCTGCTGAACGAACTTGCAGGTTGGCGCACTTTAAGTGCTAATATCCAGCGTTTAGCAGGACAGTTTAAGCGAAGTTGTCGCACGGCAAAAAGCACAGAGAAAAGTCACGGTTCGCAGCTATCCTCCATTTTTCCTAAAAGAGCTGACAAGTCTTTTAGGCCATTGCTATTGGGATAGCCGGAAATCCTCCCATCCAACACAAGAAGTGAATTTTTCATGAATCTCCAGATAACGTTAGGGATTTGCACTGTTCAAAGTGGAAAGAAAGGTCATTGTGGAGACCCCGGCTATTTGTCGAAACGTTCCACTTGATGGCACCATAACAATTTCGTTTCTCCAGTTAGCACGTTTAATACAGTTTTGTTCTCCGCTGATTGTATGTAGCTGCAGGATCTTCAGAATTTGTATTTAAACAACGAAACAGCCCTCCTACCAACAACAGTGCTGGATTACATCACTTAGCCCATAAAAGATCGGAAAAACCCTGAATGGAACTTCCGTCCTTATGAAAAGCGAACCAACAATGTGTCTCATTAGGCATTCCGGGGATCGGGCTCCAGACATCTGACAGGCGAGGCAACGGTGCTTCCCTACTACAACACAGCACGACGGATGGACCTGAATAAAAAATTCTGAGAGATGATGCTGGAACTAGAGGAGGACTGTTCAAGCAAATGATGTGAATACTTGCAGATGAGATAGTTATTACTGGGTTGACATTCAAAGCGTCGAACAAACCAAGCACATCGCTTCAAATGCGAAATGTTTGCTTGTTAAATGTGATAAACAAGGTGAATTCAGGGTGTATTTGGGGAGTAGTTGTTGCACGCTCACTTTGTGTGCCAGGTGTCCAGGGCTGCTAGGTTTGTGCACTGTGATTCGACCTGATAAATGCGACGTTCAATTCCAAAGTTTCCTCGCTTTGCGGTTAAGATGATACTCCTGGGTCGGAAGGGGAGTTTGCTCGAACGGAAGTGATATGACTAGGGAAAGAAATTTCGTCCCATTTTATTCCATTACGGTTGAACTCCCAACATATTTTCCTCTGCCAGTTTATTGTTTACTTCCCAGTTCGACGCCGCACTGTCCTATGATTTAATATATTTCACTATAACCGAAGCGAGCTTTATATGGACTCTGTCTACTTGCCATATTGTTCATTACCAAGTCGTCACTTCAATCGCTCCTCTGTTAAACTGCTCGGATCCACCGCTCTTTCGTTTGCCATTTGAACCAATTATGCATGCAAACCAAGTGAAATCCTAATAAAAGCAACAATTTTCCTACAGGCTTTTGGTCTGTTCACAGCTTCAGGTCAACTGTTTGGTTGCCACTGTAATCCAGGACATTCTTTTCGTTTTCAGATTCATATAAAATTGCCTGACCCTATTCCGACATGGGTTTACCACAGTCTATTTGGTACTGCACTGGAATGGTCCTTTGATCCGTTCGGACAGGAATTTCGGTAGCTGAACTCCTGAAGAATGAGCTACTAATGGCTAATGGTAACACGCGTGCAAAGTGCTTAAAATGGGTAAAAATTTGTGCAAAACTGTAGTGACCTATCATTGACCTGGTAATTTTCGCACAACAGGAGTCCGTCTATCCAAGAGCAGTATAAGCGGGATGCGCTGACTTCCTAAACAAACTGGATCGCTCTCGCTCCACAAACCGGTAACACCTTTGGTTTTATCCAGACCGTATGCCATACGTCTCAAACAATATAATCATCTATTGCGCGCGTGTTCCAAGTAATTACGCAACAAACTTACGGCACATTTCCGTCCATTGATCCAGAACTTGAGGATCGCAATGACAAGTCTTTGCGTTGTTTACAAACCTCACTCGCTGAAGGGTATGTTTGAATTCGGTCTCTGCGCTGCAGGCGACAGAGACACGCGTGGTATCTTTCGGGCAATCTTGGTACCAGCGGACACAATGTTTGACCAGCCGACATGTGGACGCTGCAGGATTGAGCAAAAATTGTGTGTAACACTTAACCCATCGGCCTTCTCCATCACAATATACCCGACGAACCGGCTTGGGACAGCCACAGCGTACGCGCTTCGAATCATGGCGCTGAACACATTTGCCGTCGATCAGCTCGTAGCTATCGCTGATTCGGAGGCGGAAGTTATTTTTGCATTCTGTCTCAGTAATTCGAGGTGGCGGACACTCTGAGAGGAAAACACATAATATATACGAAAGTTTGTCAATGGTAAGGGTCAAATCGTGGCGATAGAAGAAGCTCACGCTTAAACAATTGGCTTATTATTAGACGACGGAGCTTGCTTCGCTGTTGAACAACTCAAGTTTGGCTAGTTTGGTCCAGTCTGACTTAGTTTCCCCAAGAGGCCGTCTGGAGGTAACCCGTAATCTGGGGCTCTTGGGTGCCGTACCTCCATGAAAGGAGAGTAGTCAGTGAGTGGGACGAACACCCTGAAAGGGTTCCTGCGTGGGAATGGCTTTTTGATGCAGATTTTCTGCCTTAGAGGAAATTATTATCGTGTCTGGCTATTCAACACATAAAGGCCCTCTACAAAATCTACTTCTATATCGTTATTTTAGAGATGACACTGGCCCCGAACAAATCGGTAGCCATGTAGATATATCAAATCCTTACAGTCAGGCTGGTGGGCGAACTGCATACAACTGTAAATGGAATTTGATGTCTTCAGGTCCTCCATAAACTGGGAGACGCCTGACTGCTCATTTAGAATAAGTAGTGAAGAATGGGTAACAAAATTCAAGCAGGATCTGAACATACGACTGTCCACAGGCTAGCTGCTACTACACCTAAATCAGTTTTTCCACGGTGCTGCAAACAAATTGATCGCGCCCGAAAGCAACCTCAACCTACGGCATCTTCCGCGCTCAACCTGACGCATCGGTATGCAATGACAATTGACCATTTCGAACCGTGTCACTGTGCGAGTCCACAGTCCCGTCTGCGCGTCGCAGTTCTCGTGCACTTTCGGTTCAGGACAGACTACTCGTTGATCTTGTTGTTCACGTACAACATTGAGCACGTGATCCCGAATTACCACACTGCCAAGTTCGAACAGATTCTGTAAACGAAAAGAAACCGTAAATGTTGGCTGAATTATGCAACGCTAGAGTGGGTTGGGGGAGGAATGATCTAACGTATGGGGAAACAGACGTAAACATTCTCGGTGCAAGCACGGCGAAGCCAGCCCAAAGAAGCAACATCTTCTGATTCGTAATACACATACTATCTTCTTCTTGCAGACAAGTGTTAGGCTGCTTCGCCATTTTTCCTAAACCGCAGAAAACAACCGGATAGATTCGAATCGTTGTTTATGGTGATTCGGAGTATTGACGCTGTGGTTGACTTGAATTGCCTTACGCCAGAGGCTACAAACTTGCCTGGCGTATGATTTTGACAGAACTGTGAAGATGGGAGAGTTGAACTTCCAAAATGCCTTGCAAAGTTGTCTATTTGGCGGGTTGGCCGCTTTTTTAGCTGTACGAAAACAAATCAACCCCACTTATACTAGTATTCAAAAGTCAAGTTTGGACGTTAACCTCAATATAAGCCAAGAGTCAAGATAAGACATTGTGTTGAACTGATAAAGCCTCATATTTCGTCGGGTATAGGGGGCAGTCGTCTTCTAACGGTCAACTGGAGTGCTCTTTCAACATCGGTTTGGAATGTATACTGGTAGTCTGCGAATGCTATACCACGCCAGGAAACGGAAGGGACGAAAGAATTATCGACCTCGGAAGACCACCTCAATACTGAACCCTGTGGAACGCTGCGACTGGCTTCGATGAATGACTCATTTCACAACATTTTGCCCATCAAGGTACTGTTTAAAGCATACTAGTAGTGGATTACGGATACCGTAGTGTCCGGAGGCCAGCCGCTCCTAATGACCGAACATCACGTCAATTGGACGTACGTCAAGTGCGTGTCAAATGCGGGCTACGGACTAAACGAAGGCATGCCTTGATTGGTCAGAATGTCAGCCAATCTGGATCGAGCATCTATAGCTCAACGCTTCTTGCCCACCTCACGAAGATTCTACCGTGACCTTGTGGAACATTCTTTGATGATCCTATAAATATGGTTGTAATAATCTTCCTTTGTCTCAATAAAAGGCCGTCTTAACATACCGTTTCTTTTGATTTACTATAGTGGCCGGAGCAGGAAGTCAAGGACCGACACAGGGTTGCATCACCGTTCAGCAAGGCACAACACGTAGTAGACAAGCTTAGTAATCCGGATCCAGTAATTCACCCAATGTCGGCACCTAAGTTACAGGCCTCCCATGTGAGTAACAGAGTTGTTGAGCGGTTGAAATCCGTGCTGTACATCGACTAGGAGCTGACTGTATGCTAACAAAGCCATGGGTCCACAAAATCTACAAAACTATGGAAATTATTGGTAGCAATGTCACTGGTCCATAACTCCCCGGCTATGAACGTCGCTTGCGTTGGGCTTAAAACACTAACATTCCACTGAGAAGAAACAGCCTTTTCCGAATGAATACCGGAAGAGATGTGCAGAAATTTCGCTGCAATTTTAGACATGATGTTTTAAATTATATTGCTCAGACCAAGATGGCTCGTTTTAAGCCACGAGTGAAGTTTTATGGCCACATTTTCAGAACTAAATTGTAAATCGTTTAGCATATTACTATAAAGAGATACAAACAGAATGCCAGGAGAGGACGGCTACTAGATTTTGTTTGAAAACCATAAGGCTTTTTCCCACTAGAGGCTCTGTTATGTTAAAGCACTTTGTTCCATTCTAAATTCTGTTGCATTTTACCAGACTCATTTGAAAATATGTAAAAAAAAGAACTAGAGACCATTTTCACAACAGCTTACCTTTCCAGGCACCAGTGTAAATTTCTTCAGCGTGGTAACCCATGCACCACGTGTCATGTCACACTGGCGAGTAACGACCGGTTCAGGAGTACAGCATCGACGTCTAACTGACAGAAGTTTCTCGACGCATTTGCAATCTTCAACTTGTCGAACCGCCACCTGGAATGTCTCAAAACAACCCGGCAGTGAATTCGTACTGGGATCAACCCCAGCCGTTTCGCATGTTGACCGCTCCACGATCTTGGCCGGATCCGTACAACCTAATTAAGTGAGGAATTTGAGAAGTATGCTTTCGTACATTCGAGGAGGATCGAGCGCAAGCGTTATATAGAATGCCTCATGCACACACGAACACCACACATAAAACAACCGGGTTCTGTCAGCTCGCGAACTATCATGGTTGAATCAATTTTTCACCCATGTGTGTGTGTCATTTTCACTGCGAATCAGCATATGCAAAACTATAGTGCCGTTGGGAACCTGATTTTACACTCCAGTCTTCTCCTGGCCGAACTAATTTCACAAGACCCTCTACGGGCTTTTGCCCATTTACTGAAGTTGAGCGGGCAGATAATATTTTTATGCCTTTATGGGAGTTTATTGAAAGCGTTTCTAGTTCTCATCCAGTGCGAAATACAGAAAGATGGAACTTGTTTTAATAAGCCATTTCTCCAACACAAAGTTTAGACGTTGGGCAAACTAAGTTAACCAGCAACGGAATGCTAATTTGCGGATGGTTAAAGAAGGAATTGAAGCTTCATGACTGATGAAGCTCAGTAGCAGGTTCCTCTAAATTTCATTCTGAAGTAAAACTGCCATTGGTCTGTTCTCATCAATAATTGTTGACGGCCTTCTAAGCGACCTAGAGGAGGTAACGCGGATTTACGGTGTTTTTCCCCTTGTTTATAAGAACTCCCCTAAGACTTGATTGAAATAGGCTCTTCCGAAATAGGCGTCCCCTTAAAATTTACCGTGGTTGAAACAGTCTGTAATCTACTCCTTTCATAGTGGAAGGTAACTCACAAAGGAATCGCACATTTTCCGCAAAAGCTTACTGATTCTAAGAAATCTATTGCGAGAGCTTTTTTCCTGACACCATTATCATTACTGCTTTTCGTTGAACCAGCTTTCAATTGCTTTTTTGGTCGCCTGGAGATTGGAAATGCTTACCGAATACAGCGTGAAGACCAATCATCATTTGACCGAACAGTCGTCCGCCCGACACTCAGGGCTTGGTTTTTGACCATAATCTGCACAACCAGTGAGACGCGATTACAGTAAACTTATCGGGCTTAGTTGGCGAACAGAGAAAGAAGAGAAATTCACGTTAGTGTAACTCACGGACTTCGCTTGTCACCACTTCCTGACTCGGTACACACTCGTCTGCAATACGAATAAATGTGGTCTTGTACACAGCCATATTGACTGTGTCTAGGCAGCGTCTTGTCAATTGTGGTTCGGGGCAGCCACAAAGTCGTAATGTTTGTTTTCTTCGCGTTATACATTGACAATTGTCAACCTGTTGCCATCTGACCTCTTCTGACTGGAACAGACCGTTGTCTTTTTGTATGGTACATCCGCTTGTTTGGACAACCTCATGTCTCCCTTTACACACTGGACGGGGAAGGAGAAAAATGGAAATCTTACCATCTCACCTTACGGGATAATAAAACAGTACTGACTAGTTTCCAATAGCTTGAGACAAACCGTTTAGTCTCGGCTCACATTTTAAGATTACTGTCGATAAGCTGTCTCCTATCAAGGAATTATGCGGATAATTTAAAACAAACCGGAATAGAACGGAACTTCTTGACAAATGTAACAAAGTTATTGAACGGAAGGCATTTGGTGGTAAAACTTCGTGCATCAGGCCTATTTCGGTACATTTGACTGAAAAGTTAAACACATGCAGTATATTTTGTTCGCTGACGTGGACTGAAGATAGCCACGGAAGTCATGGTAATCGCGATGGTACCGAAAAAGGCTTGCTTTGTGCGACTGTTCATCTTGGCTAATACATCGTAAATTTGTATCGTACCAGTCCGAAATCAGATGCACAAGTCGGCACATTCACGAGTGATTATAACAATTAGAAAAAGCAGGAATACAAGGAACACTTGGCACCAGATATCTAAATTCCCACAGAACGATGTCTCCGTCAAAAATTCCTAAATATCTTCACACTACCAACAATGTATAAGTAGCTGAGAAAAAGGGCTAATCAAACGATGAGTGACAAGTCTGACAAGTCGTCATTCAATGAACCGGTCAATCTGTGACCGCGTAATGCGAATTCCGTGATTGAAGGATGAGCGGCGCTATATCCTGTCTATGCGTGATTTACTCACACTGCTGATGAGCCGTTTGTGGCCGAACGTTTAGGTGTTCAAACTACTAGCTGGGAGATCACCGTTTCGAAACTCCCTGAAGTTTTGTGAGATACGTACTGCTGATGGTTCCGAATAAGGACGAAACAGCAGTATAGTGCTTCTCAGCTTTTCAGTCTAGATTGGCTTCACTCAAAGGACAAAACCTCCGTTGGGAATTCTCAAATCTCTTCACACTACCACCAGACATTTAGCCGAACGCATTTTCATGCGTCACTGGTGGCGCTTGTGCTCAACGATGTTCACCTGGAGTTGCCTGGATGCTCTTCCAACATAGTGGGGGGGCATTCTGTGCACCCAATTTGGTGGACACAGTTAAAGCGCTGGAGCGAGTCTGATAGGATTTCTCTGTGGAACAAAGCGTCATTGGATTGTACTATCCATTTGAAAAAGTTCCTATCTGATAGTTTGTTCAAACTATTCGAATCGCATCTGGGGATTCACTCCCATGCGACGTACCCATGGGAGCTTGTTGCACTGTACCTCACTATGGATGAGGTGTTTTGGATATTCATTTTCCTGAGACACCTTTTGAAGACGATTAATTTCCTTCAATGCTTGGATGTCACGTGAACAAAGTTGTCGATCCGACGATGCCATGAGAGCACATTTTAGACAGTGCAGGTGATCGGGGACGTAGTGCAGAACTGGTCCGAATATGTGGACTTTCGGTGGATGTCCACGGTAGAGGCGTGCAGCTTTTATGGTTCACCTTCGGTCCCCGTGATGAGCTTGACGTCACTGCACTGGGTTTCCAGGCTTTCAAAGGCGGTTTCTTTTGAAAATATCTCATGCATGTAACGGAGCCAAATGCTTGAGGGAAGGGCGGAATTTCGCAATGCCGTCGTTTTGATGCAGTTTAGGAGAATATTACGGACTATGGGTGCTGCAGAAGGTACCACAGCAACATCATTGGTTTGTTTAAAGAGGACACTTGAAAACGCAAGATATGCGGTTTTTAGACGTAATTGGTGCCAGCTGGCCACAGGGTTCTCTTGTTCTCTAACAAGACCTTATTATCCGAAATAGAAAGTAAGAAATTTCGGCTTTCCTGGATTGGTACCCCGGTAAAAAACGAACTTCTGTGGGTATACTATTCGGCAGCAAAACCTCAGATGCCATTCGAAAAGTTCTAAAACTCTTTTAAATGGATATTATAATCTGATTGTAACTTGTATGGTGCACAGAACGCCCACCCAGTGTATCCAGCATACGTCCAGGCAACTCCAAGTGATGATCGCTGAACACAAGTGCCACACACGATTCCTACCGCGTAATAGACCCGATATAAGAAACCTGGGAGACTCGGTCAGCGCGCTACATTTCCTAATAGAGAACCGTATAACTGGCTACGAAAATGCGTGTATATTTCGGTCTGTTTTCAGGCCATACGGTAAACGGCACCGATCCTTATCTCATATGTGCAGTTTCCTCTAAAACCCCAGATTTTAGGAAGCTAACCTCCATGTTAAAATGGAGCACTTCGGTACACATACGCTTAATTCATAAAAGTTCACGACTTTTGTCAAAATTCGTTTAAACTGAGCTTAATTGATCATTTGCTGGCGCGCGTTTCAACTTTAATTTTGCTTATCGTGACTCAACTCGACTTGGGAGGAGATTTTTGCAGAGAAATTGGTTCTTGCACGGTTTTCCTCTTTCACAGATCTCGAGAAGACGTTGTTACATGAAGAACGATTAGGTCGTATTTTTGCGCACAGCGGGCAGAAAAGAAGTGACGCTATTTTACGTTGTGAATGGTTGCACCATCGACACAACAAGTGTTCCCATTTGTTCCCATCTTGTTCGCAACCATAAACTGACCAAACTTCTCTACGACTGTTTTCCAGTCAACCGACGGTTAACTGAACAGGAAGTGGGTACATGCAACGCAGTGCTGGAATACGGAACGTCATTGTCTGAAGTGCCGGAGTTTATGGCCGATGTTTTCGGAAGTGTCCTCATCACCTTCTCTGTTAAATAAGTCTCTGAGAGATGGACTTTCATTTTGGTGGATGGTATGGATTTGGTTCTGGGAAGCTTCATGGATGTAGATGCACGCCAGTGTTCGAATCGGAAGAGGCGCACTACAGCCATATACGCTTCACGCTGCGCTATTTCGACGTTTCCCGGACGCCGTGAATATCGATGTAACACGCGATCAAGCTGTTTTGGGCAAGTCCTTTTGAAACGGCTCATCCATGGTATGTAAGCACACGCTCTATACCTTTCTGGTAAGGGACGGCATCAGTACCGGGTGTGCGGTCATGTATGCCTTCGTGGAGTGCGTGCGATTCGCTCCAATGCGTAAACTGTTTAGCTTGTTCAGGAGGAAGCTAGGTGAGCAGTGCCAGGTCAGAACCTTCGTGATGGGCGGAAAAGCGGCACAGATCCGAGCAACCGGAGTTGTGTTCGACTCTAACGTGATGCTATGATATCTATTTACACATAATCCCACCAGGAAACACGGGCGTTTCACATGGCATACTTATCATCCGTGGCCGACCACCTGACGACGGCGATTGAGGACGGCGGGTCACAACTCAGGTGGGGATGGCCTGTGGCTGTGTGGTCTACTGAAGTGCCCCGCTGATAGCTTGTGCTCAACTGGTCGTCTACCCTATCACATATGCTGCTGAGATAATGAACCTTACCCGTTGTGTGGTTGAGATCTGCGGTTGATTAAGCATATAACTCAATACCACTGTTGCTTAGCTGCCAACCAATCCAGGTAGCGCGAAGTTGTCTTGGTCCACAAAAAGCCGATTTACGATGTTAACTTTGACCGAAGCACTGAAATCCAACAGAGGGCGTCCCGGGAAACAGTGTGCTAATGAAGTATACCAACTACACATAAATGCTTCATGTCGTTATTGCTACAGTCCAAACACTATCTTGCTTGATTAATATGCTACACGACAAGACCAAAAAAACTCAGTCCCTAATACTTTTCAGTGCCTCAGGGTTTCGCCAAAATTGCTGACTCATCGTCAGTGTGGATTGTTTAAAATAAACTAACACAAAGTTTCCTTTCTTCCATTCATTTCAGGGAGCCAATACTACCATGGACACGGCACAGCACGAAAGCTGTTAAACTATGCTGCCCACAACATATGTACTCATTGAAACGACTGATAAAATGTGGTATTTCATCCCGTCCAAGTTGCATCACTAACTTTTTAGCCCAAGGGAATGGGCCACGCGCGCATTGTAAGTTGGCTGGGCATCTTGGGCGCCGCGCAGCATATCAGTCATACAAGTTAACAAGGGGAGTTTAGCTGGAAAGCATGCGCGAGGCAACCTGTGTCTAATCTACGTAAATAGATGTGGTCGCGTTTACTCAACATCTTTAGGTTAATCTTTGATTCACGGTGAGGTTTTATGGTTCAGACCTCACAGTATCCATTTGTGACATCAAATAAGGCAACATTTTCTCGGTGCTGACTACACAGTGCCTATTATTTAACACCCTTGTAAATGGTGATATTGCCCACAGCAACGGTTGCTTACTACTTCCAGGGTGAAAAAAGTAGATTCCATGATGATTTTAATCTACAGGCTTGGACCATATAAAAGTTTAAATCTCTTAAAAATTAATTGGAACCCTGTGAACAAAAGGCATTACGTTGATATAATTTTGTACGAACCGGCGGACGTTGGTGAGCATTTCAACTGTGAGATTAAAGCCGAATAACGCCGCTCGAGTTGCAAGAACAGATACCTCCGCATCCGTCTACTTTGGCAAGGGCAATATCAGTTAATGTGGATACAGGAGCAAGCCTCCGGCAAATTCTTCGTCAACGGGTGCATTGTATTGGCTACAAGACTACTTACGATATGCTTTAGTTTTCAGTTCGCCATATTTTCCGCTGATTTTATATCTCATTTCAATACACGTTATTTGCCAATTCGAGATAGTAGTTGATTTTGAAAAACCACTCAATTAGACAAATCAATTACACGAGAGTCACAGGAAGAGGTCCTGAGTATAGACTTTTATATAGAACAAGTGGTAACCTCGTAAAAACTGTATATTCCAGGATGCTGATACCTGTACCCACCCAACTTGTGTTAATCACCGTGATGGAATCACGCATTCATCCATCTGGGTAGAAATGATCTCGTAGACAAACGGCGACAACAACAATCTGTACACAACGATCTAATTGTGACCACTATTTCCTCCACACAAACTGTCACAGATAACTTCAGCTGGCGTGTAAAATGCACTTATTTGAAAACCAAGTTGGTTTGGATAGGAGACTCGATTGAATTCCGACTGAATCTCTCGTTTATGATGTGTGGCACGAAGGCAACCTCATGTTTCAGTTGGTATGATACACTAGTATCGCAATACATTGTATAGACGTAGGGTTACAGAAAACTCTTCGGCAGCCCATGATCGGTTTCGCCCTTCTTGGGGTTCATCAGGTAGGCGCGGTCCCCGAGTCAACCTTATGATCTACTTGACCCCGAATTGTACCGAATTCGCGATGTGCACTCAGTTGTACATGTTAACGCGAGACTCAACTGAGTCCCAGCTGAGTCTCTCGTTTATAGTGAGCCCCAAGAAAGGCAAAACTAGACGTGGGCTGCTGACTAGTTTTCAGCAAACCTATGGGTAGTTTCCGCCAGTTAGCCTGGTTTGACACACGCATGTACCTACGTTCAACATACATCAGACCCAGGCATGCACCGTCGCCACAATACTCACACTACTGGTCTCAAGATTCACTCGAGTATGAGTTTTCCTGATACAACATTATACACGAAATAGCAGATTCCTTATTCATATCATTTTATGGTTGAATGATACAGCAATAGCTAAGAAAAGCCGGTTGACTTACCAACAGGGTGTACCCCTCTGGAGGTTGTTATAATGCAGTGGTCGACAAACGGTCTAGATGTGTACAGTTCTTTCGAAACCAACAGAACGCCATTTTTGCAGTCTTGATGCACACGATTCTTCAGATGACAATCTATGGGGGGGGGGAGAATGGGCCGAGCTTAGACGGGATCAAACTAGTTGTAGAAAAACACGAGGCCAACGGACTGTTTCCTGAATCTAAACCGATGATAGCCTTGGCTGAGGTCATGATCTGGGACACTGCACCGTTTGAACTTCAGATTCCGATTGCCAACTTGAATTTTGATAGGTTCTTACCTGCTCTAATGAGTCAGTTTTGGGGGTCAGCTGTTCAAAAACCAGTCGTTTAAGTGAACAAAAAAACTGAAATTTTTGGGTGGCGCTTATTTGATGAGCCTCAAACATTGTTAGTCGGCTGCCGGAAAGTTTCGATCGGTCCGCACACACCGCAAATGAGAGGTATTTACATTCTCTGTTTTGAATATGAGAAGAAGTAGTGCGCAGAGAACATGATTTCGGAATAACATGAAGCTTGCTCTCAGTGCTACGGGTAGGTCAGCAGTCGGCAAATCCATGGAATAGGCGAAAGTGACTCGACATAATTGACCAAACTCGACAGTGTACTGGTCGCTGACCATGGACGCGCTTTGGTTGGTGCTATTGGACGCAAAGCAGTTTCTACTGACGCAGTACTTGTGACGTTCCGGAGTTTTTTTTAGCCAAGTCAAGCCAAGTCAAGCCAATAACAGGCTTATCCGCCCACGAAGTTTAGTTCTGCAATCGTTCTTGTACAATCATCTAAGAGGAAGACTAATACCCAAGCGTAGACATGCCACAGACCCCCGAACGTTTCTACACCCTGTTTCCTGCAAATTGAGTAATCCATACGACTACCAGACCGCACGTCAATCAGTGCATTTGCGTCTGATAATACCCCATAACAAATAGGTAATCAGAATCCAAGTTTATAAGGCAATTCCAGTCAACCACACCACATCAGAGTGTAAAATAATAATGAAAAATTTATTTTTAAAAACGCATTCAAGCGGTGCTCATAACTCCAATGAAGGTAAAATAAGTTCTTCTGTTAGTTTCCTAAACCGGTGAAGTACCCACCACTTGTTCGGCATTTTCATCTCACCAGATCAAATCTAATCCAGTTTCGATCACTTTTCACAATGATTTTACATCAATCGTATTGGATAGTCGGTTGCGAGGTGAACACATACAATCTGAAGGGAGTGGGGAAATGGACCTGCTCGAACAAATACAATGATTGCAAGAAACAGCCAAAAACTTACTGCAAGCCTCGAAGGTCACACGCGCTTGATTTCGACATTCACAGGTGTTTGCATCAACAAATTCTCTTACATGGATGACCTTTCGCTGGAAGCCTTCACACTGCGAGCGATAGATCTTCGTGAGTTCCCCGGTGCATACGACTGGAACACGTTTAACATAGGTCCGCTGTACGCATGTGGGTTCGTCGCCCCTTACGGTCAACTGGTGTTCCTTGCGGATCACAACAAGCTCACCGCGCCCACAGTGCTTCTCAATCTTTGTCGGTTCGCAAGCTGCATCGGAATGGGTTGCATATATGTTTGCTAAATCAATTACATTACCATATGGTCAAGGTAGGGATTGCGAATACTTCTCGGTGGACAGTTTTGGCTAGCTGCACATGAGCGTTTTAAAGAGAGAAGTTGGTGATAGCAATAAAGTCTTCGTCTGTGATTCCAGAGCCTGAAAATTTTTTGCGCATTCCAGGTCTATTTCTCTGCAAATTGAAAGCGTTTACTGTACCACTGAATAACGTTCCAAGGACGTCACTGCTAAATTTGATCAGTAATACTACCATTGTTTTGAGTAACATTACTGATGGTAGTACAGTTTTACCCGTATGGCCAGGGGTTGACAAAACGTACAATTTTTTGAGGTATGTTCCCTTACTATAAGGTCATCAGGGGATAAAAACTGTCCCGTCTTTAGAGTGATTTAACCCAGTGTTTTTTTCCCGAGAGAGGGACAATTTTCTTGACGTCTAAGTGCATCACACTGGGGAATGATGATGGTTTTGTATCAACATTAAGAAATACAACTGGAGAGAAAAACAAATTCAACTGCTTTGAAGTCTTATCCAGCTCTGACTAGTTTCTAAAGGGTCCGACCTGTTGAGTGCGTCATCTTGTTAATATGTCGGTTAGAAAAAGCCAAGATCGTTTTGTAGCTCAATAGGATGGTTAGTGAAGGTCGACCTGTTGTCATTGTCACTGTTGAGCGAAATCCTATATGCTTCAAAACAGCAACATAAACATAAATCCCTAGGATTTTTCGTCCTCTTAAGTTAATGATTAACCTAACCAAACACTATCTGACAGTAGGTCATTTACTTATGCAGCTCTTTAAAGTGGCGTAACTTGTGACGAAACTGATCAGTGGACTCACCACAGGGTTCGCTACGTATATGCTGAATACGCTTTGCACAGCGCATTTTCCTATTGATGGTATCTTCTTCCAAATCGAAGGAGACACGAACAACCTTGCGAATCGGTTTTGCAGGATCACACGGAAGTTTGACATTTTCCGGCAATGGACAAGCTGTGAATTCAAGAGAGAGTCAGAAGTGTGTATATCACTTTCTGCAATCCACTGCTTTAGTTAGCGAGAACTGCTATACACATGTTAGAAGGTGGGGGTGGGTCAAGAGCTTGAGGTCGGATAGACGTTAGCACATGGTTTGATGGCATCAAAGCGCCTATCAGCTGACCGTGATAATATGTCGTCAAAATAAGGGGCATATCTACAGACCAAGCTGTTAAAACTAATAACCAAAGCATCACGTGACCGAACTCCGTACGCCCGCAGGATAAGCCACAATGCAAGCGAGAGTCTCAACTAGCTAAGGCGTTTTGCATCATTCCTATTTACACGTGGTTACATTGTTAGTCCACGGGTCTGTGATTACCAAGCCCCATGGGAGGACCAATGATTGGCCGGAATGAAAAGTTAGACAGCTCACAACGATTAAAACTGACTGATAATGCCGATAAGTAGATTGGACAAGAATGACATCGTGTGATGTATCAAAATGCGCGAAAACCACATAATCGTACACCGTTCAAGGTGTTCAGGGACCAAATATCTGGATGGAAGAACTCGTTACTTAAACCGACTGACTCACATCTGGGACAAGGTCGGATCCGTGGGTCAAGTAACACGGACCAATCCTGATGTCGAAGTAATACAAGACAGTCTGGTGTCTCAACATCGTTACTGACTAAGCCATTAACGATTGTGTCGTCAAAATTTTAAAACTTCCTACGAGCAACAGTTGTGGTCGCATAGATGGACTTACAGCAAGGTTCACTGTCCTTACGAATTCGCGGATGGCATTTACAACCAACGAGTTCGTAATAGTGACGCAACAATGGGCGCATTCCAGTTGCCCGGTTGCAAACACCACGGGTAATGCGCTCCTTTGGGCAGACTGACGAAAAATGTAAACATAAATCGTTATGCGAGTATACACTAGAAGTCCAATAACCTTTTTGGTGTCAACACAGATGTTGCTGTTTCTGTATATCATTAGTATCATTGTTTAATACATAAGTCTTATGTGTTTAAAGTGGTACAGAAATTAGATCGTTTTTTGTATGCGTCGTACACAGCAGTAGGTCAGGTATCCAGCTATATGGATCACAGTCATTCTTTCCAGTGAACAAATTTGTCATTTATTAGCTGAATCACACAAATGCACTAACGGATTCATAATCATACGAGTGAGTCACTGTTCGATCACAGAAGTGCGTAGGAAATTGCAGTGCTTCTGCAATGGGCACTTATAAGCCGTTTGTGAACCTCCGTAGTTAGGTTTCCTCATTCATCCTCACATACCGACGCCAAATTTGTGTTCTGCCGAAGATGTATGCCTTGATTCTTTTTGCATGTGGAACCGACTGGCTCTTAGTCGCTTTTTGGTGAGTCATAGTGACCGAAATTCAATCAGATAGCTCACCATGTAAATAGGGGATAGACGCAAAGCGCAAACACCCTGGTTGAACTGACCTGACAACCGATCAGGGTAGCAAGCTCTAACGTGAAAGCTGGATAACACGAGTGTGGACCGATTTCAAGCGTGAAGAATTCTCACTGAATAGTCCCTCTTCAATGTGAATCCTCAAGAACCCTCACGCGTTGGGATAAAAGAGGGATAGTACGCAAAGAAGACAAGAGAAATCGTCCTTTAGAGAGGGGTATTTCAGTCCTGTGGTACTGCGGCCCACTCCGATTCACTTGAATGTATCCAATTCTTGTGAGAATTTCAATGATGATGCCATGGGTAATTTGAAACTGTCCATAAATTTGAGATATCCCTTATTGAAGGTTTTCAATGTGGTTATTAGATGATTAATGGAGACCAACGGTCGAGGTGCTTCCTTATGGGGCTGCACCTAATTTCACACCTACCTGCTCAAACTCAACGGAGCTTATCGACAAAAGCTGTGTGAACAAGATATTATGTGGCCAATACGGAAAACATCAATGGGAACAATGGAGTTCCAGCCGTTTGACTCAATCTGCCTGATCACGTTCGGCCTAAAGTAGCTCATGTAGGCAATGGTGCAAGACAGTTTGGCTTGATGTGTTGTGTCCTATTCGATATTGTACTCTCGCAACACTCAGGGTCATACGCTAGGATAGTGAAAAACCCACTGTCAAAATCGCCGTAAAAACTAAAAGAATTGCAACTCACCAATTTTGTCTTGATCGACGAATTTCCGGGAGATGCAGTGACCTTTGAACAGTTCGTAGCGATACATAACTCGCGAAATAACACCATATTGTGGATAACAGTTGGTCTTGAACCGTGGTGGTGGGCAACAGCAGAGAGCACTTTTGTTCACCTTGCGAAGTATTAGGTTACCACATTGACAGTTACGAAGAACAACTTGTCTCAGAAGGGCAACCGGATGACAAGTTTCCTTATCGCAGTATTCTTTGAGCAAGTGAGGCCCGGTCTCCTGGCATTCTGTGACCAAACAACAGAAGACTGTCTTATTGAGCTCTAACAAGGCTGACTCTTCAACACTCGAGAATCACAAAAAACTTGAAAACTTTGCTCGGCGAAAATGCAAAAAAGTGAACGGGATCAGATTCAACACAGCGGTAGTTGGACACACCATGTTGGGTCCGTTTTGTTGTGCCGATATGGCTGGAAAACTCTGCGTTTAAACATATATTACAGTAGAAAACAAAGAACTACTTCCAGAAAGTAAACAAGGATGTTTATTTTGAAAATTTGTAGGGCTGAGCTGAAACGCCGTATCCAGCACCATATAAGAATGTGCCGTAATATCAAAATGATTATTGACCGGCTTTTCTTGGTGCACGTAAGCGATGAATTAAGGTAATTGGGGTTTAGGCTGGTCGTACTGCAGTCAATATTTCCCCTCTAGCCCAAGTCTTTCTTTCGTCTTTTTTAAATCGATCATGGTTTCATCAGTTTTCAACATTTTTGCGGTATCTTATATTCATTTTTTGGACCGACAGGACCAGGTTAACTCACCTAGTAAGAATTTTTGGGTACTTTTTATAATGACTCCCTATTTGTTCTTCCCCAAAGGGGAACTCACATTCAAAGCGACCACTTTATCCTGGTTTCCGGAATTTCACTGTCAGATCGGTCAACGAAGAACCAAACCTACCAAAATGATAATCAGGCGTTAACAAGCTTGGATCTAGTACTCCCCGACTACCCTTTTGATAAATAAGAAGACATGAACCCTGCCTGATGTGACAGTGGAATTTTAATTACATATGGGAATCTAGAATGTTTGAACGCTCTATTTATACCCGCCAAGGAGGCTGACAACTGAACTCACCATACAGAGTAGTAGTCCAATAAAATGAATATTTTATCGTAAGATGCAGCTTGGAGCCTGGGCTGAGCGGTGGCCGAGGTGTTCTCGTCAGTGGAAAAGCATTTCAGGATGTCAGTGAACCGGATCACCCGATGGTAGCTAATTTGCTTGTCTGTTAGTCCAGCTGTACCCGCCCAGCACGGCAGATGACTGGACCATACGAACCACGATATCCTTCACAAATAAAATGCATATTGCTCAGCTTCGCCTGAAGAAATTTACAGAACACTACCCAACTAATGTGAGGCTATTGAGTGACTCAATCTGAAAACAACACCCACGGCGATCAATGGCTGGAAAGTGAAATTGACCGCGGTCTCTTTAAAGTACGTTTTAAGGAGCTGCGATGACGCCAAAGCTTGCATCTTAAAATGAGCATGAAAAGGGACGAA